>OZ057414.1:64752879-65167879 GCA_964056705.1 Troilus luridus
GTACAGAAGTTTTTTCTTCGTTGGCCTGTGTTATTGAGGAGATGATTATTTAACAAAAATATTTTAAAAAAATATTCAGTGAAATGTAAGACCTACAGGAATGTTTACTATATGGAACAAACTGAGTAATATAATTTTTCTTATCCCCAAAATATGAAAAAGTATTTGCAAGAATGAAATGGTCAAAACAAGGTCTTTCACCTGCCGAAGACATCCGAATTTAAATACGTCAAACGAATTTGTTTTATATGAAGTGGATGCATTAATATTTGATATTATAATTAATGTTTAATACCGTTCGAAATTCACAAACGCTTCCATTCCGTCTAATCGATCCCGTCAATAGTCATTTAATGAATATTCATTAGAACAAATTTAGAGGGAGGAATGCTTTATTTTCTTCAGCAGTTCTGTACAACTACATAACATAAATCTCATTTTAATTAATATAATAAGAATAATTTGGTATTAACAAAACTTTCTGCACAAAATTTTCTCCGGCATTTCATCCTTATAACTCTTTATGAAATACCTAGTTCCATTAATCAATCATTCAGGCTGGGTGAATGTTACTAGAATATTTATAAGGAAGTAAATGTATTAATAGAATATAATACTACTAATATTATTCAACGCAGAATATTTATGAGTTGTAGTAGTACAGGTTAATAAAAAATAATAATTATAATTAGACTTAGCGAAGTTCGATGCCGATACCACCTATATCTGCTTAACCACTTCTGCCCATGGACCACTTCCTAAACCAAAATTAACCAGCTCAATCATAACGCTATCCTCTCATCTAGGCTTCGGCCAACCCCTAAGACGATTCCCAGTCGGCACAGTGCTTATAAACTTTTTCAGGAATTCGTTCTTTACTAAGTACAGATACAATAAAAAAAATAAATGATAGGTATAATCACTCATTATACTACATTCATATCACAATCGTAGGAAGGACTTTAAGTTCTTTAAAATAATACAAGTTACTAAACAAAATGTTATTTTTATGCAGAAGTGCGTTAGGAATTTTTAATATGATTGAACCGATTTTTAATATGAATCAGATGGAGTAAATAAAATTTCGTTTAGGCGGGCTGTCATCATGGCTCGGAGATTCCTCCCCGGGCGGAGAATATTAACAGGCCTCCAGAAGGCGGGGGCAGAAGAAACGACAGGAGACAGGATGAATACTTGATGGGGTTGAGGTCAACAGTGGCCCAGCAACAGGTCCATCAAACAGGCTTAGTTAGTCGTCCTCAAAGGCGCTTCCTTCCAGCTAATTCCAGCGTCTCTATTCCCTCTCTAGTTCCGAAGGAGTTGATGACTTCTTATGAGAAATGACGTTCCATCATGTCGCTTCAAGTAAAAGGAGCAATATGATTTCTTAACAAGATATGTGTGAAATCTACAACGAATGGTTTATATGAAGCCCTATAGTCGCTCCATATAAGATAAATAATAATATATTAGAAAGTTATGTTCTGCTAAAGAAAAAAATATATATAAATCTAAAATAACAAGAGTTTTCAGCATTACTTAAAACAAATGAAAGCACCTAACATTAAAAAAACATAATAACGTTAACATGAAGAAAATTAGTAGTAATTCATCTTTTAAATCTGATGGGTACGAGCTATTAATTATAACTGACTAGAGATCATCTGTTTCGGAGTGTAGGAGATGCAGGATAAGCTTGGTTTTCTATGTGGTAAGGAAGAAGCATGACGGATATCGAAGGTTATATTATATTACAATTAATAACTTAAATAGATATATTAAAATTAATTGGCTTAATGGATATAATAATAGAATAGCAAATAATATTCATACATTTTTTTATTTAACATTTTATTACAACTCCTGTATGGAGGGAAAAAAGTGGCAACAACATTAACAAAAATGTATAATGGAATACTGGGTTGTGACCCAATATCAAAAGAAATGAAGATCGTGTAAAATGTAAAACCTACAGAGGATCTGTGTTACTAACCCTTTTGCCAAAATATTAGGAAAACATATAAGAAATGAATTAGAGCATGGGTTTATTGGTTCAGAAGACCAATGTGGATTTACAGTTGGGAGATCATGCATTGACCATATATTCACATTTAAGCAATTGTTGGAAAAACATCAAGCCGTTTCCAGCAATATCGAATTAATATATATATATTTTAATTGTGATTATTTAAATATTTTTATTTTGAAGAGAAAATATTTGTCCTGGCCGGGATTCAAACCTAAGTCCTCCGCATCTCTAGCGTGGTACTCTACCAACTAAGCTTCCAGGGCTCGTAACCAGGCCAGACAAACCCCTTCACTTCAACTATCACACATCCCCATCACTCGTAATTTTTGCGATGTACATGAGGAAGAATGTTCAATGAACATTAATTGATTTGGGATCTAGTTGACGTACGTCAATTTTCTATTTATTTTTTTTTTATTGAGATTATTTAAATATTTTTATTTAGAAGAGAAAAGATTTCTCTTCTCTTGGCCAGGACAAATCTTTTCTCTTCAAAATAATAAATTATAGACCTGGAGAAAGCGTTTGATAGTGTCCCTCGAAGTCTATTATGGCAAGCCCTCAAAAATGCAACCATTAATATAGGTCTAATAGACATAATAAAGGAAATGTACAAAGGAAACACCTGTCAGTTCAAAATTGGACCATATTTATCTGAGCCTTTCCCAACCAGCAAAGGTTTGATCCAGGGATGTTGTGCCTCTCCTCTGTTCCAGATTTACCTTGATATTTGTCTGAAAGCATGGAGAAGGGAATGCGAACCCATGGGGATTCAGTTGAAAGAAAATGTGTTCCTATATAGCTTATCTTTCGCGGATAATTGAGATAGATGGTGCATGTGATATGGAAATAAAAAGAAAATTCAGATGGTAAAAAGATCATATCAATGCTCAACTCAGTATTATGGAATATCCCCAAAACAAAAAAAAATATATATACAATAGTATACTACTAAGCATTATGACAAATGGATCAGAAACTTGGACGTTGAAAAGCAACCTTAGGAAAAAACTCCTAACCACATAAACGGACTACTGGAGACGAGCGGCGGGAATGTCCAGAATCTGGAAAATACCCAGAAGTAAGAAATGCGGGCATCAGAGAAATGATGGAGGCTGAAAAAACCATTCTGGAAGATATTGAGAAAAAAACGCCTGAAAAGGTATGAACATTTGAAAAGAATGCCTTTATGAAAAATGACATTATGGAAGGAAGCCATCCAATTATTAGGTCAAGGAAACCCTTTAATAGTGAAAACTCCTGCTAAAAAAAATTTACAACTTCAGTTGTATTTCGTTCCCAAAATTTCTCGCCTAAGTTCTTGATCGAACTAGTCTCACTCTCTAAGTCCCTTTCTCCCATGCTCTCCTCCACATCCTGGAACCATTTCTTCTAGGGTCGCCCTCTTTCCTCCTTTATAACAGGCGATAGTCAAAGGCAATTTCAGTCAATCGTTCCCCATCCATACTTATATAAGCCATCGTTCATACATACTTAACTAATATATTTCTACTCGACAACCTTTACACCCTCACCGCTTAATAAGAATTGTTTCAAGGGAGTTTTCCCTACCTACACCAGTTTGAAGATATTGAAGGCTTTAAATCTTATGCGACATGTGTATCAGACCATTATCTCGATCTGTCAACTTTAGGGTTCACCATGATATTTCGGCCCTTCCAGCCTTTGTTCTAAGTTTCTAGCATTAATTGGAGATGGTTGATAGTGATATGGTTCAGATGAACTTTTATAATTCTGTCCCCAAAGGGTTCGAAAGGAAATAGAGGAATTTTTAAAGCCATGCATAATTTACAATCCGAAAACTTAATTTATGAATCCCCTTAAAAGTGATCAAAGCCCATTTTTCTTTATATACTACTGCCACACGAACAATAGAGTTTACAATTTTTATGTTTAAAGAAACTGACACATCGTGAACTCATTCATATTCAGATGTTTCCAACGTATACAAACAGCGAATGGAGGGGTCTACATCGAACCTTCTGTACGCTAAGCCTATCATATAACAATATGAAATAATCATCAGAACCTAAAAAACACACCAAATGTTTTAGATTTGTTTGTTTATTTAACGTCACTTTATGATGCTATGGCTAAGCGGACTGTGCTACAGTGGGAGCACTATATTTTCCCTATCTAGGTTTAATTAGGATAGGAATTTTTAACGGGTACCTGACATCGTTAAAAATCATGCTGATTTGGGACCCCCGTTTAACGTTCTTTCCGAAGGACCGTATTACAAAGGATTTTTTTACTCCCTTCAATCCTAAGGCCACATCCCAGGCTGCGAATCCGCGATCTTGGGCTTAGTAAGTTGTTATGCTAACCACTAGATCACAGGTCACCCAAAAATGTTTTAGGCTTGAGATATAAAATTAATTGAAAATACACTAAATACTAATTGATAGAGAGACAGATAGATTATGTTTTTAAATTTCAAAGGCTTACTTTGAAAGGACCTTTTATTTATTGGCACACTCCATACAACATATGTGATAATTAAAATATATAAAAAAAATGTTATTACTTATATCCTGTTACAATTAACAACAATTGAAATTGTAAAAATGATCTATGTTTTACAGTGTATAAATATTACTAACTTGATGTCAACTTTTTGAAATCTATATTGTTAATGAATTTAATGAATTCGGGCCGAAATGTTTTTATAGTTCGTGTTCAGCTATTGGGCAATGTTTCCCTCTTGAAATTATAAAAATTATTAATTTTGACCTTTCCCTTTCTTACATTCGGCAGTCATAAATTATATGTTTAAATGTATGTTCTTCGTTGTCTATTGAACAAGTATTGTCATTGATTATGTGAAATGTTTGAAAAGTATGTACAATTTTAGTCCAATAAGTTAAGACAGGTAGATATAAATTTATATAAATAGATAAAACTTTACTAAGTTAGAAATAATAAAAATTGGGAAAAACTAAAAAAAAAAATCAGCTAATAATAAAAAATAATAAGAATATTCTTCCTATTCATTTTAAATCTAACCGTTCATTTAAAAATCATTAGAAAATTTGTACTTGTAACAGTTTATAAGCTAAAGCTCCTTATCTTAACTCAAGTAAAGCCTGACGGCAACTCCTGTATTGAATTAGCTTAAGAGTTAAAGTCACCGTTTCCAAATTAATTACTTTATCAGGACCAACTTTCAGATTTTTAAATTTTTAATTCAATTAAATTAAATCATATTAAACTTTTTGAGCATCTCTTTTAAAAAGAAAAAGTAATTACTTGTTACATAACAGTATATAACAAAAACATAGTACTCCACTAGTAGGATTGCAGTGGAAGACTATACAATTAATGATACATGTTATTTCTAATTAATGAATTACCCCAATAGTAAGATTTTTTGTGAAATAAGAGTCTCTTTAATAAATAATTATAATTAAACTTTTTAAATGAGATAATTTAATTATTCAATTAACCACAGGGTTAATCTAATCTATGTTTTGGATAGTAAAAATTGATTAGCTATGTTACAATTTAAAACTATTTGGGAGAAAAAAAATTTAGTTTAAATTTATTTCCACAATTAAATTGATAAAATTTTTAGCGTTGATTTTTTTTAATAACTACTTATACACTTTCAGTCTGAACATTTTGTAAAGAGAAGCATGAAACGCACAGATTCCTGCGTGTTTCTTTGATTGTTTCGTCTAGCGTCACTTAATGACATAGGACATTGGGAGCCCTGAATTTTGCCTATATAGGTAGATTAGTAAAGGAATCTTTTACGATTACCTGACATCGCAAATGCTCCTTACAGCCTTTTTTCAACCCATCCAAATGACGGGATAGCTAAGGATTTTTTACTTTCTGTAAAAGGTCACCTGTCACGAACTCGCGATTTTGGACATACTATATTTGTTATGCAGTATTTACGCTACATTTTCTTGTATTTCGTTAATAATGTTTATTTCATAAGTTTGGCCTCATAGATATCTGTGAACCAGAGATAAAGGACCACTATGTCCACAAAATGGATAATTCTGTAGTTATAAATAAGTTCTATGACAAATACAGTCAATTACTTATTAATTCCAGTCACATTGTGAACCAGTTTCTTCAAGTAGTTTCTATCTAGTAAACGAAGAAACAAATTTAATAATTCAAAGTAATGGCAAATTGGTTCTCCTGAACCAATGAAAAAATGTCTAAAATGTGACATGGTGACTTTTACCTCCGGTATATGTACCCTTTACAGATACACGATAGTGTATACCCAAATCAATAAGTAAAGCTAATAGAATATCTAATTTTTGTTTAACAAAATCATTTTTATTGATTGATTAAAAAAGATTCGTAGTACAGATCTAAACAGAATCTTTAATGGGAATAATGGCTGTACGGGGCCAGTGACGTACGGATTTACCAAGCCTTAGTCGCTTGGTTATATTATTTAAAACCAGGTGATAGGAAGCAGATAGAAACCAGGGGGTTGATCTAGGGCCGGATGGGCGAGGAGATAGGAGTACTGCCCCCTCGCTGATAAGGACCTTGCTTATATCATCGGCACCTGTTTATACACCATCCTTCTCCTCTATCTTCGTCCATTATCTCCTCTATAGTCTGATAGTAATTTAGCTAATTGATATCTGAGTTCATCTCATCCCACATGTGTTGGAATTCATTATTGGATATTCATTATCCGCCATAAATGGCAAGACTTATTAAAACTATATTGAGAAAACACCTGAAATCTTTGAAAGTACCAAAGTAAAACCCGTATCACTAAAACCCATGAAGAGTCTTGGTTTCAATATATGGTAAAGACTGCACTTTTTTTTAGGACAATCATCAATTTATACAATATATGTGATATCATATTTAAATCTACAATTCCTCCTAGGCGTCTGAAGAGAAGATGGCCTCGGGACCTTCTATAATAGAAATGTAATTAGAGTGCTGCCAATGGGTAGTCCCTCTACATGTCCTTTCATGTATTTATTTATTCATACAGCATTTGTACTAGATGTATATATTACAGTTGTACAGTTCAATAAAATAATTACAAAAAAAAATCTACAATACCATGTCAATATTTTTATTAAAGTTTATATTTTAGTAAAGGGCTAGGAAAAATAATCTGTACCATTACCTACAGCCCATGATGGGCTTAGGGTTCAGTACAGACTGGTATCGAGTGATGATAGAGGCTGTATTGTTTCTAGGAACTCTGTTGTCCAGAATGGATTTGTCCGAGATCACGCTTAATCGACAGATTTTCCTTCTAGTTAAGGGTATCCAATTTACAGAGGTTGGGTGAGCCCCATCAGATATACATACATACCGAACACCGAATGTCTATCCGTTCAGCATTTCAACTCAGGATTCTACAGTTTTGTTCACATTGTTATTGCCAAGTAATTGAAAAGATTGATCATAGTACTTATCTATGACAATTTACCTAAAATCTAATAGGTAATATTTCACACACATAGTCGGCATGGTTTCGTATACCTCCGGGGTACAGACATATGTCTACACACACTTACTCTTTCTGGCCTAATTATTTTATCAGTCTATCGATAAATAATCCATCATGCTTTAGGTTTAAGTACCATTGACAGAGGTTTTCTGATTATTGATTAGTGGATGTAATGCATTATCAGAAAATATATAAACCTATGCCACTCATGAAGGGCCTTAAGTTCAGTACGTAGTAGAGACTGTACTGTACTGGACACCTGTTGTGGATGGAGGTGAATTGTCCTAGATCACTCTCGACTGCTAGATTATTCCCCCTATTTCAGGTCCCAACTTTATAGAGGTTGGGTGAGTCCCAGGAGGGTCCTAGATCTCATAGAATCCATCCCCAACCGATATTAACAGATTAACCCTCAAGTACTGTGCCATAGCGCCTAGGACCTTGTGGTACATATTTTCTTCAATTTCTCACCCTTGTGATTATGGGAAATCCCACTATAACTCAGTACCTTCCAATGTATAAGGCTAGTATCTTATTGAATGTGAAAGTGGAAGGTTGGTTCTAAAATTTGTTTAAAAATATAAGCAACGCCTGGTCCCACGGCCCATACCTCAGTACTTGTGAGACTAATTTTATTTTTTCAAGGTAAGCTTCCACTTAATGTTTTATATTAAAAAAAAAAAACCTGTACCACTACAACAAGTGAACGGGTCTGGGGTTTAGTACATAGTAGAGACTGTAATGTTTCATGGAGACTTGCCTGGATGTCTACTGGATGTTTACTTGTCTTTATCCATAGCAATACGTACCATACATTCTATTTACTAGTTGTATAAGTTGTAAATTTCATTGAATTAATTATTATTAAAACATAAAACTATTTCCTGTATTGATCTTGTTTGGTTTTTGTTTACTGAAATTTTATAACAAATCATATATCAAATTGATTGTGGACAATGCAAGAAGGTACATGTAAGTAATAACGAAAAATGAGGTGATTTTGTAGATTATTTTGTTTAAATTAATATATTTTTAATAACGGGTCCGTCGGGCCAGGTGTCAGTACTAGCGTAAGGAAAAAATTGTAAATGTTGAATAAAATCCTTCAGCGGTATTCGAACCCAAGATCTTCGGAACAGCTACCACTGAGCCGCTCGGCTCCCTCATATATGTTATAACAATAATGGTTCATTTCAAAATGAGGAAATTTTGTAAATATTTATCGAACTTCATCGTTAAGGAAAGTAGAATGTTCCTAATTAAAAAAGTGACTGCTTGTTAAAACATTAGCACAATGGCCATACCTTAAAATTCGGAACCACTCTAGCCTTAATTTAAAAATATTTCACATCATTAGGCTTCTTTTTAAACTTTTTAAATTAAAGTCGTCAAGGAATTTCAAATTTAAGCATTTTTTACAGGAATTTTCATGATACTTTTTTTTTAAATTACTGTTTCTTGTTTCATTAGATAGCAATGGTTGCTAAAAAACATTTATTAAGTTAAAAAGTAATCATTGCCTTCATTATTATTATTAGTGTGTTAATATCATAATAACATTTTATCCTTCTCAAATAACTATATTTTTTAGGTTGTTTCCCAGTATTATATTACTTGCATTACATTTTTTTTTTTAGTTTTCTTCAAATGTAGCGGAATCGAACATCTTGTATTGATATAGTAATGTTATTGAATCGTGTCTAAGTTATTGATATACCAAAGTTAATTCAAAGATAATAAAGCATGTGGAGAGGATGGAATTGTGGCTGAATTTCTCAAGAATCTAGGGCCTAATTCAAGAAAGGAGCTAGTAAGAATTATTCAAAATATATGGGTCACTGAAGAAATCTCAGAAGATTTGAACTGTGCCTTATTACACCCGTTACATAAAAAAGAGGACAAACATGATGTGAAGAATAACCGAGGAATTTCTCTACTTCCTGTCACATACAAGATACCATCAACCTGTATTCTTGAAAGAACACAAGGATTGCTAGAACACAAAATCTAAGATTTCCAAGCTGGTTTCAGGCCTAACAGATCATGCCCAGAACAAATTTTAAACTTAAAATTAATCACAAGAATAAGATGCTAGTCAAACCTACAGCGTATGTCTTTGTTGATTTCAAAAATGCCTATGACTCAATCCACAGGCTCACACTATTTAAAATTCTTGAAGAAAAAGGATTGGATCGGTAAACAAAGAAAATAATTCAACAGATATTAACAAATACAAAATCAAAAGTGAAATTTATGGAAAAACTTTCAAAACCATTCGAGATAAAAACTGGGGTTGGACAAGGTGATGGGTTATCACCTTTGTTGTTCAATATAGTACTAGATAAATTATGGAAGAATTGGAGATGAAACTTGAAGAAGAAAATCGCTGGAAACCAATTTCATTAGGAACCAAGAAAAATAACCTACAAATCCCCTATTTAGCATTTGCAGATGATCTCACAATAATGGCAGATTCTAGTGAGATGGCTATAAAACAGATAGAATATCTAAAATAATGCGCAGAGAAGGTTGGCTTACAGATATCATTTGAAAAGACAGTGTTTACAACAACAAATTTTCAAATTACAAACCAAATATGGAGAAATTAATAGGGTACCGTACTTTAAATATCTAGGAGAAATTATCTCTGAAAAATATGCACAACCAGAAAGAATAAAAAAAGTTCGTAAAGGTTTAGGATTAGTGCAAAACCTCTATAATAAAAAATATTTATCCTTAAATGCCAAAATCAGACTTTTCAAACCAGTTATTAAACCAACAATGTTATATGTCAGCGAAACCTTGGGATTAAATAGGAAAACTGATATAGAAAATCTGAAGAAAGAAGAAAGAAAAATAATTTGGAAAATTATGGGAACAAGATGGACTGAAAATGGATATAGATTACAGAAAACATCTAAAATTGAAGAATATTCTAATATAGAGACAGACATGAGGAAAAACCTCAAATTCTATGGCCACATAACGAGGCTTCCCGAATACAGACTAACAAAAAGAATAGTAAAATACAGACTTCCTCGTTAATGGAGGAGAATGGATCCGAAATGTTAAAAAAGACCTGAAATTAGCCTAAATCAACAAAGAAGAAATAGACCCAAGAAACAATTTTAGAATACAAATTGAAAAATGAGAGGTTAAACCTGAGACAAAAGCAACGAGAACTGGAACAAAATGGAGCGAAGGAAGAAAAATTAAATTCTCGCAAAGAATGAAAAACTGGTGGGCAAATAAAAAGAACCAGAAGAACGGAAAATGAACCATCTGTACCTAGCGTCTTCCACTCTGAGTGCTTTACGAATAATAATAATAATATATCGCTTATTATTTTATGCAATAATTATTTTGAGGAGCGGAGTCGCTCATTGGTAGATGAAACTGACAATTTCGGGTTAAAATCCGGGTATACCAATTGTAATAAATATATAGACCCTATGAAATCTGCAGACCTTTTTTATTTTATTTTTTATTTCCCGCCATGGTAACTCCATGGAGAGACCGTTTATTAATATTAAAACATGCTCCATGCTTACATAAGCATATTACATGTCATTACATGTGATTTTAATAATTATAGATCAGTTTATAGAATTACATAAGAATAAATTTTAGTATAAGTTAACAATATAAGCAATTAAAAATTTACAGTTTGACTAAATTGATAATTTCCATGAGAGAATATAATTACAATTAAATTTGTTCATAAATTATATAATAAAAACAAATAAAATAAAATTTAGTAAATATAAAAGGAATCGAAAATGAAACAAAACTAGTATATTAAGCACAACAAGAAGGTTTTAAAATATAATTTATGTAACTAAAAGCATCAATGAATAAGTTATAAATATAGTACATTATGATTAGCGAAAGTAATTAATGAAAAATTGTACACAAAAGTTACTATTAAAAAACGAAAAACTATGTAACTAGTGAATTGCGCTTCTTATGTCTTAGAGTTGATCAAAATCGATGTCTTTTAGAAATGATAGTATGTTTTAAATTTAGAGAAAATTAAGTGTTCTGTCTCAAGCCAAGTCCCTCGTTTGAGTATCATGTTTACTCGGTATTATGTTACTGCATAACCTTCTAGGGCTCACCCAGTATCTATATAGCGGATACCTTTAGTTGGGGTTAAAACCTAGCGGTTGAGATTGATCTCGGACAAATCACATTCTTGCCGTCGTTACCAACAGTACAGTCATTACCAGATACTGAACCCTAGTCTCTTTATGGGCTTCAGTAGTATAAATATAGTAATAATATTAAAAATACGGCCACCTAGAGAGATCAGCGTGTAACGGAATTAGTAAATGTCGATATTGTTAAATTCTATTGTTCGCGAGTAGGTTTATTTATCATCTATGATCTTCATTTGCTTTGTACACTGTTGATACCAGGCGCATATATGCCCATCATCCATTATTTTACAAGTGTTTGCCCTTTCTACACAAATAAATTATTTAATTAACAAATTGTCAAACGTCAATGGCAGGGCACAGCCAATTATCCACAGTCAATACTGGAACGAAATTATCCAGTACGACCTATAGTATCACTGAATTTTAGGGAATAATATATTATTAATCATAGATGGAAAAGTATTTTAGATTATCTTCTATTTGTGATGTTAGAATATTTTTTAAAAAAAGTCGTACAATGGAAATACATTATCGATGTACGTTATCTGGACTGATGTTTGCGCTTTAATAGAATAGAAATTCATGATTCGGATCACGCAAAACCGAAATCATCTCTTGTTTTTATGATCATTTTGAATATAATTCAAATTGAAATTAAATAGTAGTGAACTCATTTATAACTCCTTTCTGATTTATTATTATTATTGTTAACTTTTCGAAATAAAATCAGTAATAGCTTTTCTAGGCCTCATTGCTCATAATAAATTTTAAAATTATTTCCTCAAGTATTATAAATTTAATTTTCTGATTATAATTTAATTTATACAGGATTTTACAATTAAACAGAAGTATAATATGAAAAAAGGAGAGATCAGAGTAGGTTAGGGAAACATAACGATTTGGTCGAAGATGCTTTGGGTCGACCAGGTCAGATTCTAAGACATCGTGTTTATTTTTACTTTTTCTAGAAGCATTAGTTCAATAATGAATCCTTGTGATATTGAAAGAATGACTTCAGATCTGACGATCTAAACGATATTTTAAAGTAGTTATATGTTTTTAGTAGGTAATGATTTTATTTATTTTATAATTACAAAAGTGGCTGAAGTGTTTTTTTTTAATGGTGTCGACGGATGGTTTGGACATCCCTGACTGTTCCTGATTCTTTAGAAAATCATTATAAACGTTTTTATCTTTTTTTTCCTACTTTCTTCATCATTCTTCTACTGAATTATGCCTAATGCTATGTGAAAATAGTGCTTACGTAATGAACATGACGTTGTGAAGGAGTATTGATATCAACTTCGAAGCAATTCACTGCCAGAATAACTTTCTACCCCTTTTGAACCCCGTTAGAGAATGAATTTCAATAAAATACGAAACAAGTCTTCCATCAATTCTGTTAAAAAAGGTTTATGCAAAATTTGAAGTGGATTGGACCAAGGAATCACGCTGTCCCATACAAACCTCCCCCCCCCCCCCCAATGGGTAGAATTTCGAAAAATCCTTTCTTATCGGATGCCTACGTCATACAAAGAACACATCCTCCCAGTTTCAGGTCGCAGCTATCAGCGGTTTAGGCTGTGCGTTGATCCGTCAGTCATTCTGGACAAAGGATTTTATATGTATAGATTAACAATTAATAAAAGTTTAAAAGGAACCATATGTCTTGAAATTAATAAAACGTACTGAAGGAATTAAAAAAAATGTGATAACGAAGAGGTTATAAACTATATTTTTATTATTCATTATATTAATATTACATATATTTTTTATTAGAATAGTGTTTCTACTGAAGGATCTTTTTGATAGCAAAAGGTCAAAATATCCAAGAAAGATTAATCAGATAATTAATAAAACATTTGAAACAGATCGATGTTTAAAAAAAGAAATATTTACACAATCCATAATATTTTGTAATTTTTCATTTATTTTACAATAAAGAAATCTTCTTCGTCCATTGCCTAATGTATTTTATAAATAGCTATAAACGTGAGGAATTTTGTTTGCGAAACTTCTAAATAATTCGACGAAGTCGAAACCATTAATTATTTCAATTATGAAAAAAAAAACTGACAAAATCATAAAAGATTATTTAATTGAAGCATTGAATGATTTTAAATATAAAACTCTTCTAGAAATTCAACATAAAACAATCAAATATTTGAAAAAAATAACTTAGTGTGAAGTTTATAATCTCCTTAACCTCTAGAATGGGAATATCAAGTTCGGCAACTGGTAAGCTCATATATATCAAGTATAAGGTTGACTGCTTTCATATTTTAGGAATAAACCAAGGGATTTTTCTCATTTAAAGAAAAAGCCATCATTTTTACTCTCTCCCGTGCTATAAGGAAAATATTTTATGCACGCTGAAAATTTTATCTGTGGTCTTCAGCCTTCAAAGTTTCCCTATGGGGTAGAAAATAAGATGCCTTATAACGGAAATTTTTGAGGATATTTCCTAGCTTTTTTAATTATTTCATATTACTATATGTTGTTTACAACTTTATTGAAAATGAATCAATATCAATTTTATTTTTATAAAAATCTTTAAAAAAAAATAAAGTCCCTCATACATTACATTCATACCAAATCCTATTATTAAATATGTATCTATTATACAATACTGTAAATCCTATATACAAATAAGATAAATAAGTGGTAAATTCCTTTAAGACTAATTAAACACAAATATATATGTCCTAGTGTGCGCGTGTATGTAGATATATTTTAAATGAATAACGTGTTTTGAAATATGAGTAATAAAAACAGATAAATTAAAAACAATTTATGCTATGTAATTTTCAATTACTAGTATGTAATTGTAAACAAGACTAAATTTTCTCTAAAAATGAAGTGTTTCTTGAAAGCTAAATATGAAAACCTCCCCTAAGGGATTCACTTGGAAGCGTGTATGGAAAACCCTCCCATTGAAGGCACTCCTAGCGTCGTTCATCTCTCTGTAGTAGATTCCTGCTCCAGAGGCGTTATAATATTTAATAACACAATATGTTTGCTATTTTTATTTTGTATTTTCTATAATAAAAATATAACACTTAGCATAACTTAATAAAGGAGAAAAAAATAGTAAGTTAAAACCACAATATATACTTTTGTTTATAATAGAGAGGGATAAATTGTCGACGAACAAGAGTTCTACCATACTTCTGCATAATGTATTACAAGATTAAGGTTTTAATTCCTACTAGCATTTTATTCTTTTAACTAGCTGATCTAATACTCTAAATATTGCATGTAGACTTTATTTAAATAATAATCAAAGCCCTCCATTCCACCAAATAACTATTTAAAGCTTTGAGAAAATGGGATAATATTGAACACCTGGGCATGTAGCTGAAGATTCTCCCCAAGAAATCAGCTGTGACCCCTCCTTTCGGCCGGAAAATCACAGAAATCCAGGCATCGTGATCGGATTTTTAAGTGTCGGTAATAACATTTTGGCTTTTACGTTCTTCTGCTGATATGATAGTCTTTCTTCTACTACGTTTTAATTTTACTCTAAAAACATTGTTTTATATCTAATATGGGGGTATATGATTTTATATGGCCGTCTCGGCGTCATGATGCGTTATAAAGTGACAGGCGAGATTATTTGGGTTGGATACCACCAATTATCTTCTTTCTTATGAAATAGTATTGACGAAGGAGAAAATAGAGAGAGAGGGCAATAATTAAGAAAATTTTCCCAGGGGTTACGACACATGGTTTACACGAAAGGGGGAAATAATTGAATAATTATAAGTTGACCGTATAAATTTCATGAAGGAGAATAGGAGGGTATAGTTAAAAAATAAATTCCTAATCTGGCCCTGCTGAGGTCTAGTGGTTACTTTAACAATCCCAAGATCGCGAATTCGCATCCGGCACGTGGCCTTAGTATTTTTAAAGGGAGTAAAAATCCCTTCTTGTGCCATCCTTCGGAAGGCACGTGAAAGGTATTCGCAGGCAAAAGGTATTGTATCAGGTATTCGTTAAAGATCACTATCCTAGTTATACCTGAAGAGACAGAATTTAGAATCCCCACCGTAATATCGTCTAATGAGCTTGACGTTAAATGAATAAACAACGAATTCTTAAATATTGAGCAATTATCTATTAGAGAGCAACTATTCGATCCGTGACCACAAATAATTCTTATAATTAAGATTATGAGTTGGCGTGCCGAAGTTTCCGGGTTCGAATCCGGTCGTGGGAGAGGATTTATATAATCTGTTAACAGCCGGGGATGGGGGGAGGGAACTGGAGACCCTTCTGGGACCCACCCAGCTCCTGTAGATTGGGGAAAAACCTGGCTTTTCAGAATGATCTAGGGAGAAATCACCTTCCTGCACAACCAATGTCCTAGAAACAGTACAGTCACTACCACGTTTTTCATATCTCATATACTTTTTAAAAATGATTATTATTTTTGTTTATTCCCTTGTTTTTTTTTTATTTATGACTGACCGCTTTGTACTACATTTTTTCCCACTATTATTGCTACATTTTCTTTGTAACTTGCATATTATTTCATATACTTTTTGTATCTTGATTGTTCACCCCTGATGAAGATCCGTGATGTGTCTCGAAACGATTGCTTCTAATAAACATTTGCTTAATATATATAGGAATTTATTTTTGAACTTTTTTCAGACCTTAATAGAAAAAAAGGGTTTTCATGATTATAAAAATAGATTCTGTGATAAAGTATCACAAAATATAAAAAAAATTAAATTCTCGAATAGAATCGTGGCTTCCTATTGGGCAAACCACTTTGGGCCAGCAATTGAACCCAACACGGACCTGAAGAGCTCCTCAGCATTTATTTGCAAACATGGATCCCATCCAGCCAAGGAATTTACGAGGCAGCTAATTGGCTGGCTGAGTGATGAATTGCTGAATATATTATAACCAACTTTGCCTTCCCTTGAATAATTACTGCATGTTAGGCGCTCTAACCCCCCACCGCCAAGTGTATAGGTCTAATCATCTTGGCCAGATCAAGTTATTTCCGCAAGATTTCGGTAGCCGATCCCTTACACCTCACATCCTCTCTGTATAACAACAAGAACATGTCATGTCGGTATACATGATTATGTGCTAGCGATTGAACCCTAGTTAAGGTGTTACCATAATAATTGCAAATTCGTAGATCTTCTTTGAAGATCAACCTGTGGGTCCCTCTTTCAAAAGAACGAAATCACTACATTTAATACTTTTTAGTTGAGCCTTTAGTGGAAATGTATTTTTAGTGATTAATTGCGGTTTTTAATTCGGGAACGACATACCCGATACTCCATTTCCAACATGTTTTATTTTATTGTGTTTTTTTTAGTGGTATCAAAATATGACTTTATTAAAACAAAAAAATTAAAAATATATAAACAAACATGATCGAAGTTAATGTGAAAACAGGTTAGTTGTATGTGTCACTAAATTAACTTCAATTAACTCTCTTTTTTCTCTTTAAAAAGTGTTTTATTGTGATCGGATAGATTATATTTAAGATTAAAGTGAAAAAAGTGAGCGTTTTACCGCCAGTCATGGGCGAAGCGTCTACTTCTTCGGAGGCGGTAAATGATATGGACGCGGACAGTTTAATCTTTAGTTCTAATATTAATTGTGCTGGTTCCTGGGAACTAGTTACTGGTCAAACATGATCTTACTAGACAAAAAAGACAAGCGCCAATTCAAACTCACAACAGTTTTGAAATTCTAACCACAATACCAGACGAAAAACTTGAAACTACTACGAGACCAGTGCTAAATAAAAAACCACTTCCACCTAACATAAATGGTGTAGAAAATTACCCTGCGTAAATTACATTCCTAACAGAAAAAGCCGGGCCAAACAAACTCATAGTCAAAACTACCGGATCCACAGGAATTGCCAACTCTTAGACAACCTTCACAGAACTACCATCCAGGACAACCGGAGAAATACGATGGATCTCAGCTGATACCAAGATGTCAACAAGTAACGAAATTGACACCACAACATTTTTATGTTCAATCAGGTATGATGAATAACTGTACTCAGCCGGTACCCCCTTATGATACTGCCCCCCCCCTCAAATATTTCAAATACTAACGGGTCTTAATAACCTTATTCATCTTCTTTTTAATCTCCTCCAACAGTTAACTCAAGTTACACAACATATACATGCATCACATTAAATAGAAAAGAGAAAAACATTAGGTTCGCTGCAGTGTGTTGCCGACCTAGGTACAAGCTTACATCCTCGATGTTTTCTGGGGTTTTTTAAACGGTTAGGTAGATGTTTTATCGCAGGAGGCGATTTTAACGCGAAACACCAATGCTAGGGTTCAAGATTGTGTACCCCAAGAAGTAGGAACTTGTGGTATGCTCTTCATGAACTTTCATTAGACACATAAACTCCAAATTCCCCTACTTACTGCCCTACTTCTAGACGCAAAATCCCGGACTTACTGGACTTTTTTATTACAAAGGGACTAAGAACAGTACACAATACTGTAAATACGATCTCTGATCTCTACTCCGATCATTCTCTAGTACAGATGACGCTACGCGAAGATCCTTCTGAGGCACAATAAAGACCTGCACTCACGCAGGGTATAATCGATTGGGATCTATATAGAACTTTCCGTAACTCTGATCACTCAATTCCCGTTCAAGACTTCAAGGTTTGGTCAGTATCAAAACTATGGTATTGGAAAGCAGATAATTTACCAAGCTACTCGCAGTATAATTGAGATCTGATCTGGGCCAAGAGAAGAGCTCGTAAAATATGGCAAACTCAGAGACAACCATCAGATAGACGGACATTTAACTAAATATTGTACTGAAACGCCAAATAATAGCATATTTAATTTAACATTTTTAATAGCAGGTCTAACTACGAAAATTACAGTAATCAATATAAATTACATTAACTAAAATCCCTTTCGACAAACGATGGAAGTGTACGGAAGCATACCAAAAGACTCTTAAAACATCGTGAGATGTCAGCACCTCTTTGAGAAGAAAACGGCTTTTGGGCTGTGTCGGACAAGGAAAAATCCGAGATCTTTGCTGACCATCTTTCTTCCGTAATTACACCACATACTGACTTCACAAACACAGAACACGAAATTTCTGTAAATCACACACTTGACGTTCCATTATAACTAACGTTACCACCGCCTTCATTCGCTCCCACAGGAGTATCAGAGCCAATTAGATATTTACCAAAAAGGAAAGCCCCGGGCTATGACTTAATAAATTCTGAGGAGATCCAGCAAATGCCTAGAAAAGCTCAAGTATTCCTTACGACAATCTATAACTTAATACATAGAACTACAAAATTCCTTATACAGTGAAAATACTCTATTAATTAATTTAATTAATCCATGATTAAAAACAAGATAGAGATATTAGCAACCCTTCCTCGTACAGACCTATTTGTTTACTCTGCATTTGTTGTAAAATCATTGAAAAATTACTTAATCACCGATTATTAAAGATACTGAAAGACAAAGATATTGTTACGGGCTACTGGGTGTAAAATGGACTAAACTATTACTTAATTCAAGAATCTAATATTTATTAACAAATTAGAAAGAATACAATTAGATTATTTAAAACAATTAAATTATAAGGCTAATATCAATTTACAATAACAATATTCTACTAAATGTTATCTAATTCTAAAATAATATACAAATAATATAAGATATTGTTTATACTAAGTAACTACACTATTTATATATAAATTTGTACAAATACAATAATATTACACTATAGTTTACAATTACAAATTAACACTTACAGTTCGCTAACTAAAGTCCACCGACCGTAAGACTCTCCAAATATGACAAACTGCCACACAGTTTATTACACTTATTACACGGCCACTAATTGTCACTGTTGCTCACTAAGCACTTATTACAGACTAACTAACTCACACACACTGCCACTAGTTAACGGCTGCTTATTACTTCACTGCTTATTACTGACTCGTCTTATTACTACTTATTACTACGCGTCTTATTACTACTCGTCTTAATACTACTCGCGGCCCGAACAGCTGTCCTTTTTATATAGGCAAGGCCGGTCGGGGTGGGGATTTCTCGGAAGAAGACCACCTAGTCCCATCGAGCCCGATCCAGAAGCTTCTGGGCCATTCTATAATCCCTTCCGCTTAATCCCATTGTTTGCCTAATCTTCTCAGCCGGTTCTCGTCCCCGCTCTGACCGTAACACTGCCCCCTCCTTAAAAGTGCTCTGCCCCAGAGCATAGTCCGGAGAAATCGGGCGGTTATGAGCTTCCCTCGATGGAGACGTATTTCCTTTCCAGGGGTTGAACGTGCACACCAATATGGCGACTCCAGAGTTGGCGAATGTCTGTTCAAGCATGTTCCTAACAACCTTCCACTCCAGGCCGTCATATCCACAGCCCAACTTAGGGATCGCGAGCTTGGTGACACGCAGTCTCAGAAGCTTACTCCGCAAGTCGTCGAGGCTTCGCCGCAGTGCGTCATATGTGGGCTTCTGATCAGTAGCACACTTGGTAACCAAGTAAAACAGATGTCGTCCTTCGTATGTGTGGTGGAGTGCTTTCCCCACGCTTGGTCCTTGGCGTTCTAGTTCCGTAGTACCACCAAACTTCTTCCTGAAGACCGTTGCAATCCCTCGGGAAGTCCTCAGATCTTCGGCGACACAATGGGCCAGAGAATAGTCCGCGGGTAACGAGAAGATATCTCTGTATACTGTCTGAGTTACTCCACGGGGACCTTGTACCTTAGGTTGTGCAACTGATACCTTACTGGTCTCCACGTTGTTGAGGTACCTGACTTGCTGGTCTTCTGTCGGGCCATGGTCTCCTTTGTAAGGGGCCAGTCTGTTAAAATGGACTACCCTGGGTTTTCCTTTTGGCTGCTTCCTGATTCTATAGATGACGTCGTTTATCCTATTGATGATCTCAAACGGGCCATCCCAGGAGTTCTGAAGTTTAGGTGAGTAGCCTCGCCTCCTTCGAGGGTCATGTAGCCAGACCAAATCTCCAGGTTGGAAGCCACCTTTCTCTGCCCTGATGTCGTAACGCTCCTTCATTCTGTCACTGGCTCCCTGGATGTTTGCACGAACCTGCCGAAGGATGACTTCTTCGTCTCCCATCGTCAGCACACCTCTCGACATGTCCAGCTTGATCCCGTATGCCATCATGAAGTCCATGCCCAATATGACATCTTCATCGATCTCTGCCACGAGAGCGCGGTGCTTCAGATGTTGACCCCCGATGATGAAGGTGGCAACTGTCTCCCCGTAGACCTTGGCTGGCTGTCCCGTGGCAGTCCGTAATGCCCAAGTTGTTGGTAAGATCTTCTCAGCTGGAAGTGTCTTGGAGTTCAAGATTGTCATGCTCGCGCCGGTATCCACTAGAAGGCTTCGCAGCCGCCCGTTCACCATCCCATCAACGTAGAAGCTGTTCGTTCTGCTTCCTATCGACGCAACTCTGATGGCCTTCCTGGGGGCTTTGACGTTACGGGTTGGACATTTGCTTCTAGGGTGTCCCAGTTGGCCGCAGCTCCAACAGCGTATCTCCTTCTTACGGGTCCTGAGAGCCTCCAAAACTTTCGTCACTATGTCCTCGACGCTGAGGTACGCATTTGGCTCCGCTTCTGCTGCTCGTACTCGCGCATGGCCCCGTACAGACTGCCTAACAGCCTCAAACTCCATGGCCTGGGATAATGCGTCTCCTAAAGTTTTCGGCCTGGCGAGCTTCACTGCTTGCTGTGTCTCTGGTTCCCGATGGGAGCGTGGGTTCGAACCCCACACCTGACACCAATTTGTTACGGGCTACTGGGTGTAAAATGGACTAAACTATTACTTAATTCAAGAATCTAATATTTATTAACAAATTAGAAAGAATACAATTAGATTATTTAAAACAATTAAATTATAAGGCTAATATCAATTTACAATAACAATATTCTACTAAATGTTATCTAATTCTAAAATAATATACAAATAATATAAGATATTGTTTATACTAAGTAACTACACTATTTATATATAAATTTGTACAAATACAATAATATTACACTATAGTTTACAATTACAAATTAACACTTACAGTTCGCTAACTAAAGTCCACCGACCGTAAGACTCTCCAAATATGACAAACTGCCACACAGTTTATTACACTTATTACACGGCCACTAATTGTCACTGTTGCTCACTAAGCACTTATTACAGACTAACTAACTCACACACACTGCCACTAGTTAACGGCTGCTTATTACTTCACTGCTTATTACTGACTCGTCTTATTACTACTTATTACTACGCGTCTTATTACTACTCGTCTTAATACTACTCGCGGCCCGAACAGCTGTCCTTTTTATATAGGCAAGGCCGGTCGGGGTGGGGATTTCTCGGAAGAAGACCACCTAGTCCCATCGAGCCCGATCCAGAAGCTTCTGGGCCATTCTATAATCCCTTCCGCTTAATCCCATTGTTTGCCTAATCTTCTCAGCCGGTTCTCGTCCCCGCTCTGACCGTAACAATATAATCCCTTACCATCAATTCGGTTTTCGAAAATCACACTCGAATACTCAACGATTACACAGAGTAACTGACTTCATATCGACAGCACTAGAGCAGAAGTTATATGCAACTGGAGTGTTTCTGGATGTCGCCCAAGCGTTCGACAAGGTCTTGTACTAGTGCCTTCTCTTTAAGCTCAATACTGTAGTGCCACACACGTATTATTTAATTCTTCCCTCATATCTTGCAGACAGATTTTTTTCAGTCCGGCAGGGCTCAGAGCTATCTTCAATAAAACGCATTTTAGCCGGTGTTCCTCAGGGATCAATACTTTACCGCTATTGTACATAACATATACACACGACATTTCACAAAGTCCCGACATACTGACAGCAATATATGCTGACTACACTGCCATTATCATCAAACTTCAAGACGCGACTAATGCCATCTATGATAAATTAGTCTGAACCACGAAAAGTCACAGCACATCACTTTTACTCTTAGACGTGAAACATGCCCTCCCATTTTCCTTAATAACTCGTCCCGCAGACAGATAAAGTGCAATTCCTTGGGCTAACGTTTGATACGAGAATGACATGTGGTCCTACGTTAGGATGAAACGCCAATAACTAAACCCTAAACTCAATTTAATGTATTTAAATGTCGCTAAACAGACTCTCAGAAAATGACTGCAAACTTTTCAGTCAAAAGTACTTATCACCAAAGCACCGTGGTACGTAAATAACAAAACTTTGCATACGGACTTAAAAATACAAACGGTTGACGAACACATACGAACGTGTTACAAACGCTTTCAAGAAAAACTACACGGACACCCAAACCCATTGATACAACAAATGGCCACGACTCTCTAGGAGGAGACTAAAAAGAACGTGGATGAGGGATCTATTACAGTAGGAAATCAAAGTAAGCTTCGGGAGAAGTACCGCTGGGTACTGCTCTTCTTCATGTCATTATGTATTATTTTCCTGTCAGCCAAACTGCTGATTGTCAATTATTTGTATTTGACAGGTGTGGATAATAATAATATAAAGAGAAAATATTTTTTATAAGTTTTGTTGGAATAATGACATAAGTTATAATCAAGAAATGTTTTAAGCTTTTATAATGAGTCTAATGTTCTTACGTTAATAAGAGCATTTCAGTACCATCATTGTAATAGGAATGATTTGCTTCACATATACACTAATTTTTGTTTTTTAAACTCACATGGAACTCTCAAATACCTCAATTGAAAAACTAGGTTTATCGACTTACGAAATAGTTCATTTTTTAAGGAGCAATATGACATAGTCATCGTTATTTTACATCCCCTCCGAAGGACGCCACAACAAGGCTCTTTTTAATCTATTTAATAAATTCTAAGGTAACTTGCCGAGTTTTATGAACCCAGTATTTTGGAGATGTTGTTTTGCCTTAAAACAAAAATGAGAGTAGAGTGATATTGCTAATTTTGTAGTATATACTTTACCTAGCATTTATACTATTATATATTTAATAACTAAATTTATATCTAATGTAGTATAATTTCTAATAAATATTAATGTTTTTTGTAATAAAAATAATATTACAATACTAGGCAAAGAAAATACAACAAAATTAGTAGTATCCCTATTCATTTTTGCGCAGTTTAGATAGAACATAACCTGTATCATAGATGTTTTGTATTAGTTTTAGTTTTATGAAATATTAAAATACGTGCCTCGTCAAAAGTGTTTTCATTGAAGTAATATCAACATAATGTTTTCAATAGATAGTTTTTATATTGGTAAGGTCGATTTAATTATGACAGTCATTTTATGGGTTTGCTTTAACCGCCATACAATATTTTTAATAAGCATATAAATACTTTAATCTTAATTTATGCAATTTGATTACAGACCTCAAGTTTTTAATTAAAAATAATATTCCAAATTTAATTAACTTTATTTGATCATTTATATTAATGAAATTTTAATCAGTTGGGATATTATACATTCCTCCTCCAGTAAATTATTGACAAACCAGTTTTTAATAACCATTGTTAGTAATTAATTATGAACGCTTTCATAAAAACGCCAGTCATCAAAATCTCATAAAAATTAGTTTATTTTTTTATTTAATATTAAAAACGATATTTATTTGGATTTTTAAGTGCTGTAAGTCAGAAGTGATGCATGTGGAAGTGTGCATAATGAAATCGCCCATTGAAGGCACTCCTTGTTTGTTTCATTTCTCTGTAGCAGATCCCTACGTCAGAGACGTTTCAGTCTCCTCGTCGGATTCAATGGTAATGTGTCTGTCAGTAATGTTTGTACCAGTAAGTTTGGGTGTCCAGCTAATGAGTCATGAATTTTTGTTGGTTTGTTCAGGTCTATGAGTAATGATTTATTAGTTATGTAAATGGGACAATGAGTAATAAACAAAGGAATTTTGATTGAAAGATTTAATTGGTCTGTATGTGAGATATCTTGACTGAGTCCCACACCTGCGAGGCATAAGTCTATATCGATTTTATCCTCAAGTACAGAGACTTTTGATGACATAGGAAAACTCTCCAAAAAAAATATTTAAAAAAATGAGGAAAACTTCTTTCTTTTGTAATATTTACAAAAAGCCAATTTGCTTGGAATGCTCCAAGAAACTGTATGTCAATTGCTTGAAATATTGATGGGTTTTTTTTACGAATTTTTACTTTCATTAATAAGTTCTTAATTGTTTAAAATGAAAATTAAATATAATGTATTTAATTTGTTATAAATTGACAAGGTTTACAATATGTAGTTTTGATTTTCACTATTTCCTTTATTGTTGTTATTTGTTATTATTTTACAGTAATTTGAAAAAATATCATATGATCCTTGATTAAGGGAAATGAAAGAAGGTTCATAAAAGAAATAACAAGCAATAATATGCTTAAATACTTTATTTTGTATCTATTAATGAATGTTTAAAGCAGGTGGGCCGGAGGACCAGGTGTCAGTCCTAGCAGGAAAAAATATATCAGTACTTGAGGGTTAAGTAAGTTATTAAAAAAAAAAATTTGTGAGTTAGTGATAGCATATTTTCATGGTAAAGTAATTGTCTTTGAAATGAGAGTCGGTGATAAAAGAGAAAAAAAACAAATAAACTTTAGACCAATGAAAATTAGCATCGATTAGATTGATCGATTCCCAACTGTAACAACAGCCCAAGATATCGATCGGCAAGATGAACATAGGAAGGAAAGCGGAGCCGACATCAAACGAAGGGCCTAATTACCAACTGTGGGCAGTGGCTAATAATGCGGCCTGCCTTATCACAAAGTTTGCCCCCTAACAAGACAAACTAGCTACTGTAGCCTATACTTACCCTAGCAATATAGGGCAACAATTAACAACTAAATCCTTTTGTCGGCTAACGAACTGGCTACTCCAGGGACATCTGGGTTGGCGCCGTCTCTGATGATGTGAGGTTTAGTTCTGAATAGCTAATAGGTGCTATATGTAGTTAAATAATAGGGCCAAATAGAAAGGCATTGTTTATAGAATCTAATATTTATTTAACTTACAACACAAGAAAGCTTCAATACTTTTCTTTAAATGATCAATTTTTAAATTAATTCAATCGAGATAAAATCAAAGGTTTTTATAGATGACAATACCGATGAGTTTATTTAAGTACCTAGTTTCTTATTTGGATGTTACCGGGTCGTGCATTACATCAGAAGAAAGCTGGACCAAACCCGAAAGACTTCCAAACGCGTCTGTAGTCCTCTGGAACTTCACAGTCATAGTGGAGTCTACCCTGACCTATGCCTAAGAAACATGGACAATGAACACCCGTCTGTACTCAAAGGTGCAAGCGGATGAGATGGATTCCTGCAGGAGATGTCACCGTGTTATTGTCTCACGAAATTGTATAGAATAAGGAATGAACAAATCCGACAGGAGGTCTTGTGAGTACATAGAGAAATCAAAGGCCTGGGACAGGCCTCCTAAGATGGTAGGGCGATATAAAAAGAATGCCGAACGAATGTTGGCCAAACCGACTCCTGGATTGGGTTCCACCAGATATGAGCGAACGCGGTCGGGCCAGATCAGGTGGACGGAAGGAGTCCTTGAGGAGATGACTGGCCGAGGTCTCCAGGAGGATTGGGTGGATCGAGAGGCTTGGAGCTCTGAGCTGACTTGTTAAAACCCCTATGAAGTAAAGTAATAATCGCAATGGTGACATCTAAAAAATAATTTTTATTTTTTCTCTTAGCCTTATGGCTTATATTAATTTTTGACAAAAACTTATTAATATGATACATGGAATCTCTTTTACTGCAACAGTTTTATATAAAAATAAAACTCAAGTATAGTCTCGATTTTGAAAACCCTTTGCATCGATAATGTTCCGAATAAAAATTAAAATATTTGTAAGTACTATATATTTCTAAAAACAAGAATTATGTAGATTTTAAAGCAGACCCTAAAGATACAAATAATTCAAAACATCATAGGTAATTTGGAATGAATATTTAATTATCAATAATAGTACTTAAAACTTTTATTTATATTTGGCTTGAAGTTTTTTTCAGATTTCATTCGTGTAGCATTAAAGTTGTGAGGTTTTAATCCTTTATGTATGTCATCATTTTTTTTTTTTGTATATATATAGATTCCATTCATTGTTTCCTTTAGTGAGTTAATTATTATTCCACATTTTATTTAAAGGCAATTTAATACAAGATATTTTCAATTTAGGATGAAATAAGAACATTAGAATAATCTCGTAGTTGCAATGGGAGCAATAACAAACTTTATGCTTTAAAAACGCAATAACAGTTAAGCATAAAAAAATGGGAAAATACACAACTGGACCTTCCGATTTGTTTCTTGAATCAGTTCTGCTGGTGATAAACGTGTGGGTGGTTAAAAAGTCCTTATCAGTGAAGACTTGGGCTTCGAAATCCTTGCTCCAATGCTAACTTTTCCTGAAAAGATTTTTCAAGCTGGCTTAAGGTATCAACTATTGTCTCGTTCCCCAGGTCTAAGCGTCGTTAAGAGTTAAACGTTTAGTACTGCATTTATTCAAGTTATGAAAGGTGATTGATTGCTTGGTGATGATGCTTTTATTCCAATTCATCTATTTTAAAATTAAGTTTCGCCAATTAAGATACTTAGGGTATAAGTTTTGTGAATATTGGCTTTTTTTACGATTCATAAATTCATTTTAGGGCGTATTATAAAATGAATTTAGGTAATAAAAAAATTCTGTACCACTTCATTCTTGGACAACGGCTGTACAGTGAGGTGACTAGTTCGAGATCACGCTTTACCATCAGACTTTTCCCTCCAATTTAGTTTACCCACTTTTAGAGGTTAGATGAGCCCAAGTAGGGCACGATTCTTCAGGGTCCATATGTGACTGTTAACAGAATAATTAGCATATCTACTACAACCGGATGTGAAGTTCAGCATTGCAAGGTGCACTCTATACCCTGAATTCCCCATATTCTTATTTATATATTACACTTACAAGGACTAGAAGCAAAATTTAGGGTATGGAAAAATATTGAGTGCGAACCCGTAATTACGTATTTTGATTGGAGTTAGTAATTTGACATCAAATTGAAAAATTGCTTATAATATAATTACAACTAATGTATTTCTAAACAGTTGTTTGCTTGTCTCTATTCCTAACTATTTTTTTTTTTTTCGATTCCATGAAAAGAAGTACTTACGATATATAGAATTAAGTTCTAAAGAAAATTTGGTTTATGTACGCCATTTTTCCGGAAAAAAGGGGAATACAAAAATTAAAATTCAATATCCACCGCCAGTTTATTAAATGAATGTACAAACAAAAATTTGGCCCTTCGTTAAAAAAATGTTAAACTGGTTTATAGCCACATCAAAAGTATAACTTAAATATTCAAATGAATAATAAGTTTTTGTTTTTAAATAAATATTACATCCGAGTAGAAATAGCTGAAACATTTAATTATATATAATTTAAAAATATATAATTTTTAAATATTTTATTTTGAATATTTTATTGGTCCAGGCTTTCGTCGTGGTGTCTGGCCGTTTTACGTACCAGGTTACCTCAGTTAGTTAGAGCACCACGATGGAAACGTGGGCGACCCGGGTTCGAATCCCGGACAAATCTTTTCTCTTCAAAATAAAGTAATTAAAAATTATAACAGTTAATAAAAAAATAAAATAAAATAAACTATAAATAATATAATGACGTAAGTCAACAAGATCCCAATTAAAAGTAATGCTCCATGAACATTCTTCCCTGTTTATACATAGCAAAAATGCGAGAACACGGGTATATAAGATCGGTGAAGAGAATGGATTTTTCTGTTCGTGTTACGTACCAGGTTAGCTCAGTTGGTTAAAGCACCAAGACGGAAACGAGGGCGACCCAGGTTAGAATCCCGGCCCTGGACAAATCATTTTTCTTCAAAATAAAATATTTAAAAATTATAACAATTAACAAAAAAATAAAATAAAATGAATTATAAATAAAAAAATATAGTAATATAAAGAAATATAATTATATATAATATAATAGTTTTTGAAAATTCTAAAAACAATATTTAAAAAATTAAAAATATAAACCTGTACAGATTAGTTCTAGGACCAGAAAGCAAGTAGTTATCAAATATCAAAACTGAAATTGTCTTAAAATATCAATCATAAATTTATTTTTAACTCATCCCGAATAAGATGTTCTGAAATTTAGGAGACCAAGGCACAATTTTTAAGAATATGAATAAATTTGTTTATAATTTAATTTGAATTGGAAAAATATGCTATTTAACGCATATTGTACAGGTATCACACCAATTATGTTAAATATATGTTCCATATAACATTCCATATATTATATTATTATATAATTTATAAACCACACAAAAATAATTAATTGATTTGATATAAACATTATGTATATTTCTTTATGTACATCTCTATAATTCCTCCATTATTTTAGCAATTAGAGTTTAGCAGTTTAGTATTAAATCTTCGTAAAAACTTAATAAATCAAAAATGACACGAAATGTTAATGAAAAAAAAATTAGAATAAAATAAATATTACATTAAAAATAAATTTAAATAAGAACTCTTACTTAAATGTCAATAATCCCTAAGAGAAATGATTTCATAAAGGCTTAGTTCCATTAGGCTAATTACCCAGACTTAACCGTAGCAAGGTTATGTAGATTATTATTCCGTCGGAGAATATACCCCCTAATACATTTCGGGTACTTAGGTATACCCTAAGGTGATAAAAATTCAAATTGAGGATTAATATGATATGATTTTATATTTATTGTTCTTAGTTAGTTTGAAAAAGGAAACCATATCATAAGTAATGTTTCTGCCTAATATTTAAGTATGCAAGTTTTACATCAGAGTGAGCATGTGAAGGGTTACATTGAAATTAGATATGTATACGTAACCATGATCACCATATAATGAAAGTAAACCATTCTTCAAGATCAGTGATATGCAATTGGAGGCTTTGGGATGCAATAACTGGATTGGTGTTGACTGATAATACACATGTATCATCAGCATACGTGGTAACGATAGTATTAGGATGAGTTGGGATGTCAGCTGTTTAGTAGCAGGATACTACCTTGAGCCTTAATATTAAAATTATTTATTAAAAATCGACTTTTCTAACCACGTAGCATATATTCTTCAGGGCTGATTAAATAAGATAAAAATTATATACGAAACATATAACTGTAGCAACAAATATAAATATAGCAGAACTGGTAAAAACCAATATGTGGGTAAAATAATAAGAACGATCTAATAATTAGTTACAAAAACGACAGAATAACAGTAATAGATATATTTGCTGTTATTGATATGTGCCCAATAGTTATATTTCAAAAATAACTCTAGGTAGTATTCTATGTTATTGCACTTGACAGATAAGTAGGAAAGATGTCCGAAAAGTTTAAGTACTATTTAAAAAAAAAAAGGTTTTTTTTCAGCAGTTTCTACTCTCTTGACATATGAAGTTAAAAAAAATACACTTCAAATGAATATTGAATGAATTAATACCTTTATTACTTTTCAATTGACTTATATTGTTTACCTCTTATCTATCATTAATTTTATGATATGTTGATTATAATTAAAAAGTGTTTAATTATCTTTTACTTTCAATATTGAAATGTAAAAATGTTACTTCATTTAATTTTACTTATATCCATGCATCTTTAAATGAATTTTAGGATAAGTAAAAAAAAAAAAACCTGTATCATTACAACCCATGAAGGGTCTTGAGTTCAGTACGTAGTAGAGACTTAACTGTTTGTTTGAAAACGGTTGTGCAGAGAAAGGATTTTTCCTAGATCACGCTCAATCACAAAAATGTTCCCTTCTATTTTGGGTACCCGTTTCATAGAGGTTGGGTGAGTCCCAGGAGGGTCCTAGATTCCAATGATTCCATCTCCAGTTGCTAACGGATTAAAACTCTTACAAACAGTGGGATTTGAACACTGGAAGTTAAGTAAGAAAGTGGGCATGAAACATCAAACTAAAGTTGTTTTAAATAAAAAGTAAATATATTATTAGCTTTAAAGGTTCATTTCAAATGAACCTAAATAAGAGGTTCTTAAATTTTACTAGTAAAATTAAAAACCAATTAATCTAGATGCGTTATCAACAGTAATGATATCCAATTCCATCCGATCGAAGGAATTGATACGTTGCAAGGCTAATACTGACGGGCGGAGACATAATTATAGTTTCCTGAAACGGAGTGAGGCAGATCAGAGACAGTATTACCTGATGGAGGTGTAGCCTACCAAATTGAATGTCCTGTCAGTGAGGGGTCATTGTCAGCCGTGATAAATGCCTCTGTATATAGTATGCTAATTCAGTCCGTGGCTGCCTCATCCTGCCACTAGGGGCGCTGCAATATCTGGATCTGTTTAAATATCTATCCTCAGGAGCGGCATATCCGATCGCGGAAATGAATCATGAATCACTGGATGAGTTTCGTTCCACCATATTACGAAATTAGCCGAAGTAATAACTGAATATTTAAACAAGAGTAATATTTGAGATAAACACAAATGTGGTTCACAAAATACACACAAACCGACTTCAATCCAATTCCTTATTAATTAAATTTAAATAATGTTATTTATGGAAACTTATTATTACTATACTTCCTATTAAATTACTATAACGAAAGAGAATAACATATTTGGTTTTAAATAAAGTCTTCGGTATCCTTGTTCGGGCGCCATTTTGCAATGAGCAGCAAATTTTGTTGTTATCATATTTTTTCGAACTAATTCCTTCCGATTCGTCATTAATTAATTTTAAATAATCTGTTTCATATAAATTTATTAATACTATTATATAATATCTGTAACACCCCCCGGCTTATTTGGAAGGGAATGGGGTTGTGAAAGGAAGGAAAGAATAGTAACACATAAGAAAATAAAAAAAAAATTAGGAGAACGTACTCTGGCTAAGAACTAAGCAATATAAATAAAATGACTATATTTATTTTTATTTAATAATAAAAATCAAATTATTGAAAAATATAAAAAAAAAAGTTTAATAAATTAATAATAAAACCAAATTGTTGAAAAATATTAGAATGGTTAAAAATTCTGCAATTACTACACTACTGGTACAACCAGTTCCCCCACTTATTTGCTAGGACAAGAAAATCAAAAAGAACAATAAGGGAATATTATATGTCTCAGTGCAAAAATTATAGCCTGGTACTCCACGGTAATCAATGAGTCTATCCCCAGAAATTAAATTGTTCACATGTACCTTGTATAACGTGTAGCGATCCTCCCATCTGATCGGTTCAGCAATAACCAACACCAATTGTCTCAAACCTCTCACACTGCGACGTTACACCTCTTCCAACACGGGACAGACTGCCCGTCTTCTAAGCGATCGCGAGGTACCTGTCCCACGCTGACCACCGTCTAGACGCTACCTCAGCATCCTTGACGGTCTCAGCCTCGCGATCGCTCGACTAAATGATTTAATTAAACTTATTTACGGCCAGTCCCGCCACGGTTCTGTTACAATATCTATTATATTTTCATAACGAAAGAATTTTAGGTATTTGATTTAAGGAAAAGGGAACGATATGCTTGTTTTGGACGCCATATTTGAAGAATTAGTAAATGTTTCTCATATTTTTTTCGAACTATTTCATTCCAACTCTTTTTTTTTAAATTGTAAATAATGTATTTAATATAAATTTATAACTAGTATTTATATTATAATTATATAACGAAAGATAATAACAAATTCGATTTTAAATAAAGGCCTGAGTTTATCCTTCTTTTAGGGGCCATAGTTTCCTTCTTTTGGACGCCACACTTTAAAAAGCAGCAACTTTTGTAGATATGGTCTTCTTTTTCAAACTATTCCACTCCAAATTATTATTAATTATTTTAAAATAATTTCCTTTATATGATTTATTATTTGTATTTATATTATACTTATATAACGCAAGAACAATTTAAATTTGGTTCTAGGGAAATGATGTATCCTTGTTAGGGCGCCAGATTTTAAAGAATCCCAATTTTTAAAATTATTTTTCATTTTCTTCATTTATTATTTCTCTAGTTTTTTCATAAGCGTTCTCAAGATTCAAATTTTACTGTTGTTTTTCATTATCTGATTTCTCTTTGGGCCTTGTGCTATTTTTAAGAACGTAAATTTTATTTTATTTATTCCATCTGTGTGGAGAATTCACACTTAGGCGAAATATCGACAGGCTTTCTTCTTTTTAGTTTCTGTTTAATAATTGAAACTCCTGGTTTAGTATATTTGTTTATTTATAGATGTTGTATAATTCGTTGGAATGAAAATTTAATGAGCAAAATTAATTTAATAAGCAGTAGAAATAACATATATTTTATTTAAGCATTCATTATTTGATTAAGTTAACGCATTTATAATTCTAGTTTTAACTGATAAAAGCTAAATAACATCATCATCATTATTTTTATAATTTTTTGAGGCTTCTGAAATCAAGATTGGTATTCCTTATACTAGCGATTTTAGCTAGGAAAACTGTGATTTAACCATACATCTTTGAACTTCTGTTTGTTTTGCTAAACATTTATATTTGATAAAGGTAGAAATGCAACACTATAAGTTGTGATAATTTTAACGATAACCAACATTTCCATTCTAGCAAATCCTTACAGGCACTTTATAACTGAAATAAGAACAAGCATATGAGCAGTTTATCAACAAAGTGCATATAGGAATCTTAATTTTTTTGAAATTTCCCTAATAGGAAAGGGCTTTTTCAGTTGTGTGGAAGTACCTACTGTACAGTACTCCACAGAAATGAGACCAGTTTACGCTTTCCAAACAAACGGACTGGCAAAGAAACCTGCTCTAGAAACTTAAGAAATACACAAAGCAAGAAGCACAGACCAACTTCAGAACAACACTAGTCATAAAGTCACCAACTAGTTTTCAAAACTTGCAAAGAAGGAAACTAGTTTCTGGAGTCACGGAAAAAAAGGGGCAAAGTTTGCTCGTATATACGTGGTTGGTCATAGTATTGATTGCGTTTGTTTATTCATTTTTTAAATTGGCTATGTTTGTTTAACTTATTGATCATTAGACACTTCTTTAATAATAGGTTGGGTTATGTAGAATTCAATTCATAAAGATGAGGGTTAAAACATAAAGATCAAAAGCAAGAAAATTAAGAAGTATCCAAGAATCATCGGTTAATTAATTCCGAACAGTCTTATAAGAGTTTACTCCTCACAATTTGGATCTTTTTTTAAAAGTTATAATCATTTTTGAAAGCTCGGATATAATTTCCACCAGAAGAGCGTGGTACATAAATTAGTTATCTGAGAACCAAAAAACATTACCAGTTAGTCCGCATGTGTGTTCAATGGATTCTTCCCAATTGGGGTCTCTCACCCGAATCGCAACAGATTACGCTTTAAATGGGTAACGTGGCACTAGAATACATTCTTTTCGGTATTATTGAACTATAAGAGTAGTAAAAAAACCTTAAGTCCTGTATATAAAAGTATGCCTCTACTGATATTTCGCTTATTCATGCTTTATTAAAATATATGAGAATAAGATAATAGATTTGAAAAAATACTAAATTTCCAGAATATATTTAATAGATAAATAAATACTCGTATACTCATAGACCTTCCAATACATACATAGATTAAGTGTAACTGATATTTGAGAGTGTCAAGAGCTTGTCAATAATAATAATAATTCAACAATAGATTTGTCCCCTCCAGTTTTCACCTCTTTAATTTTAGAGATAATTTCTTTTTTAATTCATGAATTTATATTCATATACAAAAAATCATATACAGACTGATAATCAACGAGCCCTGAAGAAAACCTGCAATATGGGTCGAAACGTTGCCTTACAAATAAAAGGGTTCTCCTTATATAAGAGAATTTTCTTAACCCCTAACCGGACCATTTTCTTAATCATATATGCAAGGTCAACTAATATACAGGGATACGGAGTTCAGGGCTCGAATCCCGGCTGGGGGCAAATCTTTTCTCTTCAAAATAAAAATATGTCAACTAATATTATTCAACTTAGTTATAATAGTTATTTATGCACCTAGGGACTAAATAATATCATATTCTTAGCATTAGGTTTGTTCTAGAGTGAACACGAGGCAAAGCCGAGTTAGAAAAAAATATTGCTGGGAATAATGATAAATTTAGTTACCAGATAAAATAATATAATAGCAGAAACGTAGATACTGTAGGTATTCTAGTCTCTGTATAACCTATAGTAGTCATAACCAAATCAACTGAACTTAATGGCACCTTGACATGTGCACCAGCCTAATCATGACCTCTTCTACAAGTTGGACTACAATATTTTAGGGAATTAAGTGGTCATCTTTGTTGCTAGTTCCCTAGGGATTCTTCTCTAATTTTTAGCCTAGTTTTTAACGGATAGGGTGGTACTTAAGTACTAATCAATTGAGCCCAAAACACATGCCTTTATACGAGCTGGAGATAAAATGTATTTTAAAGAAATTATTGAGTAATTGTTATTCAATAGTTATTTTTTGTTGTGAATGATAAAATCCAACAGGATGGAGAATTTTCCAGCATACTGACCTTACGATCCCAATACCCCCACCATATGTATACATTTATCCAAACAAGGGTAAGGATACAGCATGCTCCCCTGCGGAAAGGAAATTCTCCGGCCAATAGTAATATCCCGTTCTGCCCCTACCCCTAAGTATTTTCCAATTTCCAGTAAGTCCTGGACCATTGGATGCCCGAACCCTTGCTCTACCTGTATTTACCAAACAACAATAGATGGTTCTTATACTTCTATTGTGGGCCTATAAATTTCCTTTATGTACTCATGTTTGGCTTATATCAATCACTACTTGAATAAGGATGAGTACACCAAAGCTGAATTTCATAGGCATGGTAACTTTATTTCACCAACACAAATGTATTTGATTTGATTTTCATATCTACACGAAAAGGTTCGCACTAGCCATTCTCAAAAATGCAATTATGATTCTGACTTGCGTCGCCTGTGAATGAGATGTCAGACGTGTTACATTATTCTTTTTGTTGACTACTGTCTTGCTTCCTACTTCCTATGCGTCCGCTCTGGTTTTCTAATCTTAGTAATGTTGTAAGAATTCTAGATATATATAGAGCACGTATGATTAGCTCACCTCTTGTTCTCCAGAAGTAGGCCATTTTGTTCCAAGTTGTAGGCCTAGGCAGATTGCAGAAGGCTCTGATTTTGTTGTAAGAAGACAGAGTAGAGCAAGGAGTAAGAATAATTGTTGCTTTAATTTGAACATTGCAAGTCAAGAAGCGAAATTTTATCTCACATTAAAAAACAAAAATAACGTATCCGTACTAAAATATATAAAAAATCAAGTACTGCTAATACATGAAGGATATTGGGACCAGTACATGGTTGAGACCACTGTTTCTACAAAAAAGTATAGTGCAGGAAGTTGATTTGTCCGAGATCACGATAGCTCCCCAGTTTTCCTACGATTAATATCCCCAATTTATCGAGGCTGGATGAGCCTCATAAGGATCTGTAGATGCCACAGGGTCCAACAATAAAATAAAACAACTATATTCTCTAATACTATATCGATTAAACATCATTCGTCCGTAAATACCTGAACGTTAATACTTGTATATGGTACATAAAATGAAATGGAGTGTAATGAAAAAAAACATTTTTAAAATATTACTCAAACTTTATTTAATAGGTAAGAAAGAAAAAGTACGGTTGTTGGAAATAAAGCCTTCCTCAACCGAACGGACGCCAATAGTTCTCTAAGATATGGGGCTCATGTTTAAGATATGGTGGCCATACTTCTAGATAAGAGAATTTATTTTATCTGAAAAGTGATATTTTCTATTAGCAATGATTCTAGCGAACCAATAAATTTAAAGGAACAATTTTCGCAAATTTTGACATCAGTTGCTTTCTAATCTATTTTATTTAGTTGGAAAAAGCGAGTTTGATTCATAACTACGGTTTTGAGATTATGGATATAAACGTTTTTTAATATTTGAATTGATTGACATTTTAATTATCAAAAGAAGATACAACATTGGGCTATATATGATGTTGATTATCAAGAAACTATCCAATTGCTAATTCAGGGTCTTTAAAAAGTGAAACATTGTATTATTAAATGGTATCCAGCTAGTGTTGAGTTACTATCAAATTATTAGTTAATATTTTATCGAGAATAATAAATTAATTAAATGCTGCCAATTAATTTAAATAATTAGTAATTTGTTATTGAAAACAATGTTATTCATTAACTTTGAATGATTTGTATATTTTAATTTTATCAAATTTTGGTTAGACCTTTTGATATTTTTTCTATCAATATATTTTCGTGTAATGTTTTTGGATTTTTTTTGTTTGTCATTCCTACCCAATTATCGGTTTCCTCAACTATTTTATAGTATTTCCCGATTTAATTAAATTTTTCCTCGCTAACAATGTCCAACAATAGCATGTTTTGTTTTAATTATATTATATTTTATATTTTTATATCCACGTATTTCTTGTAGTGCGAATTAAGGTTCGACTGTTCGAATTCGTAAGCGTTAAGTTTATTGATATTAAGGTATCTAGTGAAATTAGTAGACGCATTTGAAGCATTCGGCATATAATGCATGGCGGGTAGATGGATAAATTCCTCGAAATCCTTCCAAACCAGGAAACGATGCTTGAACTCAGTGGGCTAACAATAACGAACCTTTTAAATTCAAATGCACAAGATACTACTAAATATCCTATGAAGATGATTAACAGTTAAGGAAGAAAGTGTGTGAGGATGGAAGAAAACATAAAGAATATTGCAGAAAGAGGTCTGGAAAAATTGGAAAATATAGTGAAATTTTCTAAAAGGCAAAGGAGAGATCAGTATCAAACAAAATAGAAAAAAATCATACTGAGAATACGATAAACGTACGTATAGGAACATAATTATTTAAACTAAAATCAAGTTGGTATATGAGAAACAGCAAGAATAAGATCTCACAAAACCTTTTTTGTTGATGAACACATGTATATTCAATGTAATAATGCAGGTGAGCATTATACGTACATTATATATTATATAATTATATATAATGCTATATATTATATTATTATATATGATTATATATAATAATATAATATTATTATTATTATATGCACATTGTATATACTAGTACACTACAGTTTATATAACAGGTAGTTATATACAGAAAATTACTAAACAATTTTGGATAATTACCTCAATAATTAACTGATGTCATGTTACTATATTTAAATGAAGTCAAATGTAACATAGTAATAGAAAAATTATCACTAATACTTCCTCATTTTCTTTCTTTCTTTCACCACCTTTTAAGAATTCAATTAGGATTACTTTTTTGAATTTCTTAAGGAAATGAAATTTTCCCCGTCTTTTAAACCCATCAAGGTCGTTTGTTTATGTGATTTCCATGGTTTTACCTTTTAGAGAAAAAAAAAGTTATTTTCTGCACAATGAAACTTTTAATGGTGTTACGGAGTGGTTCGAGAGTTTTTCCTTGTTTCTCTGACTTGACTTTTGAAACTGCTAAGTTTTCACTTTTAGAATAAGCCTAAGCTAAAAATATATAAGGAACAACTGCTTTTAAAAAATTAAAGAAAATGGCACTTAGTAAATAAGTCGTTGAATATTATCTCATGAGCCTAAGAAGGCAGAGACATTATTTTTAATATTAAAAAAAAATTGTTTTATCAACACTCTATAATATTAATCTGCATACTCAACCATTTAATGAAGTTCACTGAATAACATAATACAGCATTATAAAAAAAATTGATCTAAAAACATAAATTATTTAATATCTTTATGACTTATAATGTTTATAAGACACACATTTATTTTATACTCGGGTCTAAGATTTAACCCCTGATGTCCATCCATTGTTGATCTCAGGCATTGGACTCAGCAACCTAGCATTATTACTATCACTGATCTGGAAGAATGGTGTCAAAACTGGAGAATTAAAAAAAATTCTCAATAATCGCATCAAATCACTTTTACCTTACGTCGTAAACCAATGACTTCATGCCCTTCAGTATCCTTTAATAATATCCCACTTGTGCCTGCAGAACAGATCCGATACTTAGGGTTGCATCTCGACAAAAGATTAACTTGGCTTCCTCATACTAGACTGAAACAGGCTACTACAACATTTACTAAACAAACGCTCTAAGCTCTCAATTAATTACAAAAGACTTATATACATTACAATCATTAGACTCATCTGGACTTACGGAGTAGAGCTTTGGGCTCTTCTAAGCCATCGAATCCCTCTCATATCCATTCCCTACAATTCAAAATCCTTCGTAAAATCCTCAATGCCCTTATTTTGTTAAGAATAAAGTCATCCATAATGACCTTAATGTCCCATTTGTTGCAGATTTGGCCCGAACCCGCTATCTATTCTTTGATAACAAACTTCATTTCCACTCAAACTCTCTAGTTTCAAACCTAGCTTCCTCTTCAATTCCCGATAATCCTTCGAGGCGTCTGAAAAGATGATGGCCACTTGACCTTCTTAGTTGAACTTGTGATTTACGTAATACCAGTGGGTAGTTTCTCTACTTGTCATTATTTCATGTCATTATGTATCACTTAGCCTATTTTTTTGTTGTATTATTGTAATACAGTTGTAAATATTAAAATATAAATAGTAAAAAAAAAAGAAACTGTAAAAAAATGAAAAAGAAAAGATCGATTTGTGATGGAAAGAATCTTCTTACAGATGAATAGATGAAACATAAAATGATAATACATTCTTAAAGTAAAATAATAATTATATAATAATAAATATATATTGAGAGAAAATATACAAATCCCATTTGGCACATATTGTATTTGTGATCTTCTTTTGCAAACCTCCTCAAAGGGATTCCCGTGAATGCGTGGATTAAGAAACCATGAAAAAAAGAAAGGCGTGTTTCATCTATTTGTTGTAGATCACTGCTCCAGAGACGTATCAATCAGAAACATGTCTGTGCTTGCGGAAATTTGACTGTCAGTAGTGTTAGTACTAATTAGATTGGGCGTACAGAAATTGAATCATGAAATGTTTTGAAACATTTCTTGATTGTGTCATTCATCAGTGGTATGTTCATGTTTTTGTGTAATGATTTATTAGTAATGTTAAAGGGACAATGAGTGATTTAGTGAAGGAATTTATTACAGTGAAATACAGGAAAACGATTAAAACTTTGTACTTAGCGTTGTTTTCGATATCCTTTCGCTTATATATTTCTTCTAGTTGATACAACTTCCAGTCTATTGAATAGATATTATTTCTCAACTGCTATGTAGTGAATTTGTTTATAAGAGGGAGATGTGATGTACGAGGGAGACGGAGATACCGAAGACACTGGTTCCGATAAGACGACCGTCCATCTTGGCCACTATCTGGTCAGTGGAAGGTCACCAGCCATTAATCTTGACCAATGAGATATCGCCTTCGAGGAGTCAGTCCTCTCATTGAGCCATCAGCGGGCCTTTGTAGCATCCATCATCTCCAGCTTCTTCACAAGGCTCCTTCCTGTTTTTCTTATGCTATATCTGTCGTCGTCCGTGTCGTCCCCTTCATGATACTTTTTTTAAGACCTTTTTTCTTTATTTTTATCTTATTTACTTATTTGTATTAGATTATTTGTTTTTTTATTTGTATGATGATGAAGAGATATTAACATTCCTTTTTCCAATTATGTACCTCTATAAATTATCATGCAATTGTAATATTCGTAAACAAAAAATTAAAATAAATAACGAAAATAAGGTCCTAGGAACCAATCTTGGAGGAGTACTAGTGGCTCCGGGCAAATAGATCAAATATAATTGGAGATCAAATAAAAAAAGACTTTAAGGAAAATTCTTTTTACAAATTAGAGACCAGGATGAGAATAGGCGACGGTAAAACAGTGAGCTGTACACTCATGTTCTATAAATATCGGATGTTATGAGAAAAAGGAGAATTGTATATTATGGCCACTTATTAAAAATAAAACCTTTAAAACTGACGAACCGGATTTTACCTATTTCAAAAAAATGAAAACCTATCCTGCCTGGTTCGAAGAAGTAGAAAGAGATTTACAGGAAATGGGGATTACCAACGAGGATGTTCTTGAAAGCAATAATCTCAGGATGAAACTAGATACCCGTGTGGGCTTTCAAGAAAAAACAAAGCGGAAGATGGGAAAGAAATAGACAGAAGAAAGGACGGATCACAGGCGACGAATGAGGGAGTACTGGGCTAATGTCAAGAAGAAAAAATACATTACCCGGAAGAAATGACGTTGTCCATAGCAGGCCAATATGAATAAAAAAAAAATTAATATGCTAAAGAATCCTTGACACTTAAAAGAAAAACAGAGAATTAAAATCTAAAGAAAGAGGATAGTAAAATAATTAGGAAAATTCTGGTAACAAGATGGACCGTAGATGGATTACAGAAAACATCTAAAATTGAAGTATATTCTAACATAGAGATGATCATGAGGAAAATACGTCTTATATCCTACAACATAATCAGGCTTTCCACAGACTTATTTAGAAATTGAAAAATGGGTGGTTAAGCATGGGACAACAGCACCCAGAACTGGACCAAATTGGAGTTATGAAAGAAAAGTGCAATTCCCCCGAAGAATGAAAACCTGGTGGGGAAATAAAAAGAACAAGAAGCCCCATTCGTGAAACATCTTTACTTATCGTCTTCCACTTTGGAGCTTTACAACTACTAATAATGATAATAAAAATAAAATAATGGTTTTGCACAGCAGATGAAAGAAGAACTTGAAATACTTACTGACGAGGACTGCCTTGACAGAGAAACATTTAGGAGTAGAATGAAAAACATTAGTGTTCTTGTGCAAGTATGAACGAAGCAGGGGCATGGCGGATTGACTGAGGGGAGAAGAAGAGTACACTCAGAGAGAATGAAAGATTATTGGAGGAGAAGAAATGAAGAGCTACAAACATGAAAATGTGGTACTTTGTTTGCCTATCACAAAACAAACCAACAAAGAGAACGAATTAAAGAGAACATGGAAGAGGAAAAAAGAAGGGAAGAACAGTGCATAGCATAACAAATACTATTCCCTTGATCGCGGGTTATAGTAGATGGTTAGGTTGCTGATCGCCCGGCATAATGCCAAAGATTTTTTAAAAGGGAGTAAAAAATACTTCGTTGTTCCGTCCACCGTAAGATACGTAAAACAAGGGTCCCTGTTTGATCTCAGGTACTTGATAAAGACCCTCAATCTTATTATATCTGAATAGGCAAACTGTAAGACTCCCACTGTAACTATTACCTTTATCAGCACAAAGTGGTGTTAAATAAGTAAGCAAATAAACGAATAAAAGTAGGAAAGAACAATTGAAACAAACGTAGACCATAGTGGCTGAGTCGTAAAAAAAGAAGAGAAAATATGGCAGAATAAAACTGATGAAAATACAAAGGGTTGAGAGATTATTGTAGTATATAATAAAAATAAACTAGCACCAAAAATAAAAAAGTATTGATTTAGTTGGTATCAATAAATAATTTCTCTGTAAAACAAATTGCGGTGAAAAGTGATAAAATAATAATGAACAATTTTTTAATTTATTTTAGAATAGGCTTATATTAAAGAATACTGATTTTTATTTTAATGTGACCTGTGCATATTAAGATACCAGTAAATAAAAACTTCATTACCAGATGATTTAATGCATTCAAGTAATTATAATAAACAAATATTTTGTGTATCCATCCGTACCTCTTTCGTTATTTAAAGTCCGGATAATTTTCAGAAAATTGAAACTTTTCAATTAAAAATATATATATTATCAATTTTTATAGTACAGTAATATTCATATAATCGGTAATATTTACGATTACAAAAAAAAAAAAGGTTTATGATCCTAAATCCTTATGAATTTCAAGGAAGGTAATCAATGTTTTTTTATTCTTTTTTTTTAGGTATTTTTTTTCCTTTTATTTTATTTTTTTTTTCTGAGGCCATTTTGATTTATTTGAATCAGTTTTACTCTCGCGTGGGTGATTGGCCCGACGCGAGAGGCCCAGTAACCTCGGGACAACAGGCCCCTTTAGTCGCCTTTTACGACAGGCGGAGATTCCGTGGGTAAATTCTATCCCCTACCCACAGGGTATGGGAAGACCTCCATCGAAAAAAGACAGCTAAGTGGTTCGGCCATGTCTATCGCATGGACGAAGAATGACTTCCTAGAAAGGTTATGAAAGCCCGCCAGATAGGCAGAAGACCCCGTGGAAATTTTTTTACCGTTACCTTAGATCCAGTACAGTCTCTATCATTAGTTAAATCTTTCATGAGAGTGGTAGGGAAGGAGCATCAAATATTACTATTCTCGGGACTTTCAATTTCGAAACAAGCATAAAATAATTATAAAACTGAAGTTTTAAAGTAACAAAAGTAAGAAATAGTATGTTATGAAGACGGCGTTAATGAATTAAAGAGAACACTCGAAGCCAATTTTGGATAACAATCGACCAATGAAACCCTATCTTTCAATTTACTTCCTAATCAAAATTTACACTAAACTGACTACAATCCTAACCTATTTAGGAAAAAAATCCTTGAAGAGTTTTCAATTAAGGACTCAATTCCTTAATTAAATGTATTTCCTTTGATTGTTATTAGGCAGACAATTACCAACCATTGCTCAAGAGCCTACAGAAATTCGCCAAGTTATTTCATTCAAAAGAAGCAATTTTTTCCATCAGCAAGTCGGAATGAAATGTAATCAATGTAGCATAACTTTTTTCCTCACAGCTTAAATAGGCCCAATTTCCAGCCTTTCATGTACGAACTGACGTCCCTAACAAAGGAAAGCACCTGCCACTGAAGGGAACCTTCGCAAGGATTGCCTTAATATTCGCCGTGTTGGTATAGAGGCCTAAAAATAAATACAAAGAGTTGGCGAAAATGTGAAAACAGACTTGAAACAAGAAGAAGAGGTTCTTGATCACGTTTTGGCCCCCGAATATTAAAAATAACGAAGAGGATTGAGCTACAACCGGAGACGTGAAATATAAACCTTATTCTTTATGAAGTTCATAATCCTTAGTGTTCACCTATATTTACCATCTTCATATGTTTTATGGTAGCACATAGTCTCAACAATATTTTGATACAATATAAATATTTGTTTATATGCATCCTCGTTCATAAAAAGAAATAATTTAAGTTTAGTTAATGTGGGTTATGGATGCACTAAATTCCACAAATATGTTGACCACCTACGACCAGACCCGTGATCTAGACATGACAACTTGTATCTTCATATTTATGGAATGATGTTTTTATAGACTACATGACAGTTTTATTTTATTCAAATAATATTTAGTCCTAGGTACAAATTTTAGACCAGGGGTGTGAGGGATCCGTAAGGATAGCAGGAATTGCACCTTTGGACAACCTCTCCCTATAGAAATAATCTCTGATAGGCTCCTACCTTAATCTGACTCAATTAATTTTATAAAAAAATTAATTGCTCAGTAATATAGTTAAATTATATTTCAATGTTAAAATGAAATTAAATAATACACTTAATATTACTTATAAATAAAAAAAAAATAAAACAATAGACACTCAATAAAATTACCAAGCTTCCAATAATTATTTCTTAAGCCTGGATATTTTAAGCAAAATTTAGTTTAGAGCTCACACTGTACCGTCATCTGATTAGCCAAAGCAGCATAAAGTGACAGTAAGTGAACAAAAAAAAAAAAAGTTTCAATGTAAAACAAAATAAATAATAATTTTAAATGAGCTCTTATTAAAGTATTTAATTGTACAGTTAACGAAATAAAATTGTTTAAATGCCCTAGGTAATGATTTAATTTACTTCTGGCGTGTTTCTTGTGATGCATCGCGGAGATCTTGACTGACTTCAGTAGACGTTCTCGATGTACTTCTGGTTTTCAAAGGCCGAGTCGTAAAATTCTGGCGGTCGAACTCATCATAAAAATTAAACAACTGCTTATTTAATTGTTTTCGCAAAATTATAACTGTAATTTACTTGTATTTTGTAGTTAACACTTACATAAGAACATCTCTTTAGATGACTTTTAGAGGAACATCCGTCTGGAGGACGGAGAGGAATTTGAAATTTCCGTCAACGCGCCAGCTATCATTTTTTCTCACTCAAACTTATAATAATATCTAATAATTCAGTTTTTTAGTGGAAAAACAGTAATATTTAAAAAAAATCGATCGCAAACAATAAAAATTATATCCAAAACTGATTTTGCCTGTTCAATTATAATATTTATCAATATTCAGGATGTTAAAAAAAAATTAATGTATAAATTTTGTATTTTTTATAATATTTACATAAAAATTCACTTAATGATTTTGGTTAAGAGCCACGTGTTTGTTTTGACTTTGAGTAATTTATTTTATTTTGATGGGCACATTTTCAACATACAATCATTGCACAACTTTTTTGAGAATTGCAGACAAGCTGGTGTTTGGCAATTTATGCATTTGTATGCTGTTCTTCCAGTTTTTTGGTAATGGCCAAATCGGCAATTTTTTTCTTAGTTCAAGTTTATCACTTGGTAAAGTGGATGAAGATGGTGAGGTACTTTGAAGAGGGAGGACTATTTTATTAATGTTTCTAGTTAAAAAATCCTATAATTTATATTTATATTTTAATTTATAAATATACAAAATTTAGAATCTTGGAATATCCGTCGAAGAAGCGGATATATTAAAATAGTGAATGCATTTGAATATCCGTCAGTGAGACGGGCAATAATTTCCGTTTATCAGGAATAACTGTCTGTCAGACGTTGTGACTTGAAGTTGAAGGGCTTTAAAGGGCAAAATCGTTGTAGAAAATGTTTGTTGACATTGACTGGACAAAGATCCATTCCTAACTGAGACTCTTTTAATCGCACATACTCCGGAGTTGACTTCCAGATATTAAAGGGAATGTTCAGTTTCCCTTACGGGGCACCTCCCTGCAAAACCGTTGTCCAAGAAACATTACAGTCGCTACCATTTACTGAACCCCAAACCCTTCACGGTTTGTAGTGGGAGATTTTTTTTTTTTAATTTAGCGCACTACGCACTGAGCTACTTCGCTCCCAAAAAATAAATTTTAAAATGTATCATTATCTCTGTATGTCTGTAGCGTTTTCCCAAGAATATATATCATAAAAGTAAACGATAAAATAAAAAACAGTTAAGGGGATTATGTAAGTAAAGTTAATAAAAATTAATTGAAGTGTTCTGTTTGTTTGAATTCTTACGTAAATAATGGAATATCCTCTACACTTTTGATACATTTCATGAGATAGAAAGGTGCTGTATTGGAAAAAAATCTATGTAGGGTGAGAGGAAAAGCAATATTTGACAGATTAAAACGGGAAAAAACAAGAGAAAAATAACTGGGAAAATCTGCTGAAAAACTGATTGAAGGGGAGATGTGAAATAATGAAGTGTTTAAAGATTATTCTTTGAAGGGGTGATGTCTTAGTTCTTCATCTAGACAAAAACCGGGCTGTAGATCTTGGCGTCTCGGAGGGTGTTGCTATGGAAACAGTCCACCACAAACAGTACTGTTTTATCACAGATTTATTTTAGCCTGTCCCTTTCTTCCCTTGTTTCGCCTTAGGTAAATAATATAGTCCCTTTTGAGTATCGCCCTTCAGTGAGCCGTATTCGAGGAAATACACTAAAAGGGAAGACAAGGCCTTTGTTTCTTGTACCGCCAAGATTCCTCTTAAAGAAGATTTCTTGAGAAAATTATGAGATTTTTTATTCTATATTATATATTATATATTTTTCGGTTTTCTTGATTTTTTTTAATATATTGAAAAATATTTTATTGTTAGCAAATAATGCCTTGTTTTCCACTTATCCGAAGTAATAGTTATAATGAAAAATATTAATTAAGTAGAATGAGAATTTAAAAAGAAAGTGAAGAAATTGTTTATTTAATTTAGCAGAGTTAATAAAGCTCAATACATTGATAAGACTACAAAACTTTGATTAATGATTATTTTTCTATAATGTCTTTTTATAAAAATTACCATATTTTAAATATAAACACACTGATAAACCTAATAATATTTGAAAAATGGAAGGAAAATAAATGGGTTTATACACAAAGGAAAAATAAATCCACCTTACCAGTTTCTTCAATATCGAAATTTTTGTATCGTTATAACTACATGCTACTTTTTTTCATCTTTTATAAAGAATTGTTTTTGTGTATTTTATGAGATAATTTCATCTCACTTACGTGATTGGTTTCATAGGTTGTAGTGGTAAAGGAATATAATTCTGTTTTAATGTATTAATAAAATCTATTGAATCTTAAAAACAAATACATACGTAGATGACCTATCTTCATACTTTCGTATCGAAATTATTCCAAGGTAGGACCTACGAACCCACACCCGTATATGATTGGGAGGCATTCTATAGGCACATTTGCCGGACTCCTTCCTAAGCCATTATCATTTCCAATACCCTACAAATGCCTTCAACCTACACATTATTATTGTCCAAATTAACACATTAATAAGTTTAAAATATGTAATTATTTTAACTATGGCTTTTGGTATAAATAAATACTTCGATATTAATAAATTTTGTCATTAATAAATACATTTCCTGCCATAGAAGCATATTATTTTTCTCATTTTTTGCCATATATTTCTTTTCACCAGCATTAATCAAGTGAAACCTAGATCATGCTGAGTGCTTATTTAATATCACATCACTGAGTCACCTATAGTCCGAAAATTCAGATCTAACTTCATTTTATCAGAACACATAATCATATGTAATAATAGGGCACGGAACATGATACTTCAAATTGTATAGAGTTCATGAATCAATTCGTATGATAAACATAATGAATTTAACGCTTTTATCTTTATAATGAATTTAATGCTTTTATCATTAAAATTCAACTATACTCACCACTTAATTCAAATGGTATATAGATTTGCATGGCATTGGAAAAGCGATTTGCGTGAATTTATACAACCTCGAATTTAATTACATCTATTGATGGGAAATTCGTATACAGCTGTCCATATTTACTTTTAAATTATAATCATATATAAAATGCCTTCACTTATGTCCCTTTTTATGTATAACAAGTAAAAACACTTTATGTTTGGCCATTCATGTTTATGAAAAATGAGAGTCGAAATAAGTCACCTTTATGTAATAAAAACGTAAATTTTCCCCTAAATATCTCAAGCACCTTTAGCTTGTTTATTTGAAATAAATAATTGGTCCTCCGTTGTTCATCAATTGTTTGTCTTATTAACCTTTAACTGGGTAGGCACCTTGATGTGACCCTCTCAGGTAGGTGGGGTGCTCTCAGCACCCAACAGTTTTTCTTCAATATAGTCATATATATGAATTCTATATTTCATTTTTAAGCTGATAAGCCTTTTATAATAGTAGGGGAAGGATAAAGAAGGCAAAATAGACTTAACAAAAATGTATATAGCATTCTATTAGAATTAGGGTAAAAAAAGAGGAATCAATTAGATTTATTTAATTTACTTACAAATAACAAAATTAATTTTTACAATAAAACTTCATTAATGCCCTAAAAATATAATATAGTAAGATTGCAATACAATTTATTATGTTATGTGAATAGAATTCAATTAATTTAATTTGTTTCACAAAAGAGTAAACCTATAGACTATGATATAGACTATGATGTAGTCTTACATCATTCCATTCCTCACTCTGAGTCAGGCTGGTCAGATTCACTAGTACCCACACACTTCTGACATATATTTTTCATATGGTTCAGACACATAAATTGCTGGCACTTACAACAATAACATTTTGTTCTTTTTTCTTCCATCCTTGGACAAATTGTACTCCTTCCCGACGAGTGTTGTCCCTTTCAAGCTGGTTGTGCAGGTTCAATTCCTACCACCTTTGTAAATTTTCAGTTCTTTGGGTAAATTCTTTTCGCAAGCTCTTTTTTTTTCAAATGTGGGCGAGTAAGTTCAAATCCAATTTCTCTCATAAACTGTGACCTTACCACGTCAGTTCCTGGATTGTTTGAAATAAAAATTGCCTGAGCATTAATTCCAGCAATATATATTATTCTGAAGAATTCAGGTTTTTTTTTCCTCCCCAGTAGAATAATCAATGGTCTTGGAATTCGGGTGCATTGTCGAAAGCACAACTACATTTTTATTTTTTTGAGGAACATATGAAAGGACTGTAAATTGTCCTGCGTATCCAAAAATGGTACTTTTTGGTTGTCTCCCCTTTATATTTATCATCTCTGGTGGGAGCTCACGTTTATTTTTCCTTACTGTTCCAACCAGTGAAAGATTATTTTTTATCAACTCTTCCGGAAGTGGAAAACTAGTAAACCAGTTATCAGTAGTTATATTACGGCCTGTGCCTGATGTAGGTTTGATCAGCCGTATTACTACGTCCATGGCAGCGTTTGAAATTGTATATAGACCTTCTGGCTGTTTTCCTCCATAGATCTCCATATTTACCGTATACCATGTACGGGAATCAGTCATTGATGATCAGAACCACTGTCGTCCGAATCGGAAAATTCTGGTATATCTCCTTCTTCATCGCAAACTTCTTGGAATAACTTCTGTATCCGAAACTGTTGTTCCTCATAAGACATATTTCAAAAAAAGGTAAAAAGAAAAGAGTAGCCGCACGATAAAAGACTGAGTACAATGTGGAGAAAGCGATGTGTAGAGGTTTGGGTGGCTGGGACTGAACTGGGTAGGTGGGGTGCTGGGGGTCCCACTCTAGGTTTTAACACGCTCCGACAGGACTGGCCCCTTCAAATAGGTTCAAACAAAGTCCACCGCCACAATAATCGACTTCCAGATAAAATATACGAAGTTAGAAAAAAATTGAACGGTAGGATCACCTTTTGAGTAATATACATTACTAAATAAATTTCTTGGGGTGTTCTACTCAGTTAAATGTTAAAACGGCATAGATTGAACTATGAATGGGGATTGAACGTTTAAGAGTTTTCGAGCGAGGACTTGCGAATTGTACTTAAATTATTATGATGTAAAATTGATAAAGTATTATGATTTCATATGAAATTAAATTTCTGACATGTTTCAGTAGTCTTGTTTGATTTTTTTTTTTTTTTTTTTTTTTGATGTTTGTCCTTATGCGAAACGTTTACTGGTTAATTTACCCCGAATTTTAGGGACGAAAAGATTTGTTTTTTGGGGGGGTTTTCATATAGGACCAAATTATATAAGCTACTACTTATATTTACATATATGTTTATTTATAATTTACTATTAAACTAAATAAATATATATATATACACATAATTATAAAAAGCTTTAAGCTCATTCAAATGAAAAGGTCAAAAGGATGCCCTTAATGAGAAGCAGTTGGATATTAATTAAATTTTGCGGTTGATTTGATGTTTATTGACTGTGGCGAAATGGTTGAACGAGCACTCTCATTCAACGTTCTCACTGAGGTCAATTAAATCAATGAGACAATTTATTATATTTTCTCATTATTACACATCACTTGATACACAGAGATTCACATGATTTATTCTTGTGTACAAGCAACACATTTATTGTTTAATCATTTTATCTTTCCCAGGTAAAAAAATATACTTTAACTGTATCAGTTTATGTTCATCATTATGTTAATGTTTATGTTGTTTATCCCTTGAAGATGGGCAGGTCATGTGACTAGATTAGAAGATGAGGTCATTCCTACAATGATGTCGACAGAACCTCTCTACGGCACGGGAAGGAGAAGCAGACAGATGCAGATCGGACGGGGTAGTCATTCAAAACTACTAATGTCCATCTTGTGACATGAATCTTCTGAAGTGTCTTTTGGCTTGGCCGAGGGATACCTTCACCATCCTAGCATACACCACCCGTAAGACGTTAACTATGTTCCAACGTTTATCAGGCAGACCGAGGTTCATCTTTAACATAGAAATTTCCGGATCGAAAGTGAGCTGACAAATTTTGACACTAGTGTTAGCTTAAGAAATCATCGCCAAACTAAAACATAATTTTCGATTGCCCTGTGCCACTTTGTCTAGACATGAGGGCATAATAAGCTCTGTACTTTTTTTTCTTAAAACCAAACCAATTAATTTTTTTTTCCTTAGTGGATTAGAAAAATTACCTTTGATAAAAATAAGCCAAAAAAAATGTTTTTATCAGCTTATAAAGTTATATATAGACAATATCAATATTAAATAATACTGTTAAAAGAATATATGTAACAAAGTTTTCCATCTGCTGTAGCTAAAGTTTATTTATAGCTAGAGAGGGCCCATAAATAATATAAAGTTATTTGATAAACTGGAGTAAATAAAAAGTTGGTAGTGAGTTGGTAGAGAGTCGGTAGGACCCTGAATGAGGGAAGGGCTGATTGTAGTAAAGTTAGGGCCGATGTTTACCAACACCTCGAGTCTTTGCCCACGTTTAATTGCTCAACCTCCTCTCTTTAGCTCCTTTTGTGTATTCTGTGCTTGTCTCCCTGCGGTCTACCGTGTTCTTTATAATTCATAGGTCTATCAGGTAGTATTTTAAGTAATTAAACGTCATGTTTAATGCAAAAATCGTTAAATTAAATCGTTAAAATACAATTTTCGGGGTTAAGACGTTACTTCAAATACTATTAAATCCTATAATAATACAGATATGATAAAGCAATCATATTATTATTGCACCGTTTCATATGAAACGTCTGTTTCAAAGGAAAGATTATTTGGTAAAATCGTGGATGATGGATCTGTTATCATAGAAAATTAATTCATGCCACTGGAGAGGTAACGCTGGGCACTGTTCCTCTCATGTCATTTTGATAGGTTGATATAAATATAGAAAAACATTAGTAAAAACATTAGTAATATATATTTATGTATCAAAGAGGAAGATAATGGTCCTGGGGGAGGTCAGAAAAAATTCCCTTCAGTAAGGAGAATTGTTTATTTTAAAGCCAACGTTTCGACCCACATTGCAGATCTTCAGTGCTATGTATATAAGATAAATATAAATTAAAATAATACATAGTAAATATATATATATATATATATATATATATATATATATATATATATATATATATATATATATATATATAGATCTATATATTTATATAGATTTACCTATATATATATATATATATATATAGGCATCTAGGGATATGGGTGATAAAAACTATAATAAAAATGGGGAACAGTTAATACATCAAACATTTTTTTTTAACGTGTTATCAAAAATCCCCGAACTGGAAAATTCAGAGTTTTGTGATAATTTTTTTTTTTTTTAATTATTTTATTGAATTGTACAACTGTAATATATACATCTAGTACAAGGGCTGTATGAATAAATAAATACATGAAAGGACATGTAGAGGCACTACCCATTGGCAGCCTAATTACATTTCTATTGGCACCCAATAGAAATTTACTTATTTTCTATTACCACCCATTGGCACTCTAATTACATTTCTATTATAGAAGGTCCCGAGGCCATCTTCTATTCAGACGCCTAGGAGGATTGTCCGGGATGGAATTGGATGCAAGGATGGAAACTAGTGGGTTTGGATGGGCCTGGAGTTTATTATGGAATGATAGGTATCTGGAATGGGCTAAATCGGTAACATATGGAACGTTCAGGTCATTATGGGTGGTTTTATTTGTGACAAAATAAGGAGCGTTTAGGATTTTGCGAAGGATTTTGGATTGCAAAGATTGAATACGAGAGGAATTTGATGGCTTGGTGGAGCCACATAGTTCAATTCCGTAAGTCCATATAGGTCTTATAACAGTCACATAAATAAGTCTTTTGTAATTGATCTGATGCTTTGAGCGTTTGTCTAGTATGTTTTGAAGTAGTCGGAAGCGTCTAGCTATTTCTTGTCTTTTCAGTCTTGTGTGAGGGTTCCAAGTAAGACGTTTGTCTAAGTTGAGTCCTAGGTAGCGAATATGTTCAACAGGGATAAGTGGAGTACTATTAAAGGATACAGTAGGACAGGAAGTCATGGGTTTTCGGCGAAGGGTAAAGGTAATTTGATGGGACTTGTTGGAATTGATTTTAATTCTCCAATTCCGACACCATTCTTCGAGGCTTGATATATGTGATTGAAGGGATTGGGATGCAATATATGGGTGTCATTAACTGATAACACACATATGTCATCAGCATACGTGGAGATGAAGGTGTTAGGATGGGTTGGGATGTCAGCTGTATATACTGTGTAGAGGATAGGACCGAGGATGCTACCTTGAGGAACACCAGCAGACTGGGTATAGAGAGAAGAGTAGGAACCATTATGATTTACTTTAAATGTTCTGCCAGTTAGAAAGGAGCGAATGATTAAAAAGTATGTAGGAGGAAGGAATTGTCGGATTTTGTAAAGGAGACCTGGGTGCCAGACTCGATCAAAAGCCTGTTCTACATCGAGAAAGGATCCCGTGCAGTACAATTTACGCTCCAATGCAGAGGAGACAACATCCACCATACGATGGCATTGCTGGATAGTGGAGTGGGATGTTCGGAAACCAAACTGGTGGTCTGGGATTATATGGTTACTATCTAGGATGGGATATAGACGTTTTAGTATGAGCTTTTCGAGGATCTTGCCCATTATGGGTAAGAGGGAGATAGGACGATAGGAGGATGGGAGTTATGGAGGCTTTTTGGATTTTGGGATCATTTTTACTATAGATAGTTTCCATGTATCAGGAAAATATGTAGTATGGATTACAGAATTATATATGTATGTGAGGAATAGGATAGCTTTTCGAGGAAGTGTGACAAATTAAGCCTGGAAATACATTTTAGTCTTAAGAATAATTTTCAAAAATTTTACCCCTAAGGTAGCATTCCGAATTTCCGAACAGGTGGAGATATGTTGTAGATAAATGTGGCGAATATGGTGTGTATGGGAGAACTTCGTAACCTAGCTCGTTTAGTTTCTTCACTGTCTGTCGTGGAACATGAGGTCTGGCGTTGTCGTGTGTAGGTCCCTTGTGATCAACCAATGCAGGTTGTGTGTTTGTACATTTTAGTTGCATTATATCAATATCTCTGTAGTACGATGATGGATATGATGATATGACGCCTGGATAAAAAGGTTTAATGAATTATCTATGAATTAATCTGTTCCACCAGCTGAAAATTTCTGCAACCAAAAGTAAATGGTTCGTTAATTACAACCTCCCCCAAACGCAATGGTGTTCCAGTTTGGTCTTCCGGGTGTCCAAGTTTAAACTCATAAAAAAAAAATACGAAAATCCCGTGTTTGCTTGGTAATAATTGATGGCATATTAAACAATTATCTTTTAATTGTAATGATAGTTAATATTATAAAAAAGAGAGGAATAATAACAGCTCATTACAATCTATAAACATAAACATATTAACTACCAGAAGTATAAAAATTCCAATTTGAATTTTAGAAGTAATAAAAACGGACATTTCATATGAAACGACCTATAATTTCCTTTTCTATTTCTACCTATATTTCTTATTGTTCATGATATATTTTAAATACTATGTATTAACCATACCATAACCTTATCAACAATAACCTTAACCTAAACAATAACCTTACCATATCAAGACCTAAAGCTTAATAACCAATGGGCGTTGATGACCTAGATGTTCTACGCCCCCTAAACCCCAAAAAACAAAGAAACTATGTATTAACTGGAATATCTATTGCTGTGGATATGTAAAAATCTCTGCTCTAATCTGCAGCCCAATATCTCTAGCGTTTGCGTTTCCCAACGTGTATATTTTGTTTTTCTTCAAAACGAATAATTTTTCTCAAATATATAAATAACGTCATTACCCATAACTTAATACGTTTTGATATTGAAAAGATTTTTAGTCAAAATAGTATCCAGTTTAGAATTACATGTATATTTGTATTTAATATAATTATTTTCAGTCGGTTCGCGTATACCTAAGTATAGGAAGGTATTAAAATCGGTTGTACGGTAATTATTTAGGTATCGTATTTTCTTAATCAGAAACTCGAGAGTCGGATCCTGGTTTCAGCACAAATCTAACGCAAATATTCCCTTTAAATACCGTCGGACCTCATATTTACTGGTTATGCCTAACACAATCATTCCATCAACGTTTCCAGCGAAACTGATCCTTTCAGGAACGGGTTAATCGTTTAGACTCAACTTGGTAGCCTTTGCCGAATATTTTTTTGAACTATCAAAAGTTTAGTGTGCCTACATGCCATCGTAACGTTTAATGGAATGAAAAAATCCCGTTTGATAAGGAAAGATTTCAAGATAAGATGAAAGATTAAAAAATTATAGAAAGTGTAGGGGTTGTTTCATCTGAATCAAAGGTGTGGTTGTTTATGAAAAACTTAGACAAAAATGGAAGGCCTTCTTAAGTTAACCATTTCGAGAATTTTTTTTTTTTTCGATTTTATTCAAATTCTTATTTAGATATTATTATTCATTTATGTTTTTTGTTCAAGTTCAAAACATAAATAAATAAGTGATGGTCTGAAAATAAGATCAGGTTCTCAAAAATCCTTAAAAAATTTAAAACAAAATTAGGTTGCAGGAATTTTCTCTTATTAGCTGAAACGAAATTTAATAATTATGTTTTTTTATGGATTTAAAGTCACTCTATGCTGCTATGGCTAATCGAACAATTGTTTGAGTTATTTTTCGAGGTACAATTTTCTGCTCTCAGTATTGATATTATTGCCCATTAAAAAAAAAAAAAAAAAACTGTACCACTACAACCCTTGAATGGTCTGTGGTTCAGTATATGGTAAGGGACTGTACTGTTTGATGGACAATAGTTCTGCAAGGAGTGACTTGTCCTAGGCCACGCACAACCTCAAGGTTTCCCTCGTTATTTTGAGGGCCCACTTTATGGAGACTGGGTGAGCCCAAGTCCAAGGTCCAAGATTTCATTTCCGGCAGCAAAATCTGAGATTAAATATAACCGTCAAGCGGGATTTGAGCCGAAGACCTTCGGCATGGCAACTCAGCACTCTACCACTAAGCTATTGCGCCCTACATAGAATAATAATCGCACATATGATGATCAAATATATTGTTTTTTTATTCATTCAACATAATTGAATGCTGATATGGCTAATCAGACGATGCTACAGGGGGAGTACTAAATTTGCCTATCTTGTTATGATTTGGACAGGTAATTTAACCGAGTACCTGACACAGTTCAGGCTCCGGACCCCCGTTTTACGTCCCTTCCGAAGGCATAGCTATTGGTTTTTACTCCCTATTTAATAATTATAAAGTGTTATAACTTGTAATAAATGTTCTCATGTAGCAATCTTTTATAATAAAAGCCGAGAAGGTAGAAAAAAGAAGTAACTCAATCTTCGGAGAAATTTCATCAGAGGCCTAGATGAATTGCACACTGCCGGAACAAACAGCCGTTGAATATTGTTTTGAAAAAAAGTCTAACAATGGCCGTGTGTGTTAGGGGTTAGACCCTTTGTAGGCTACCGTTCAAATATAAATTCATACAATACCGGGTTTTATTGGTTTTACGTTTTTTATTTCTATTTTTTGGAAAGAAAATGTCTTTGGTTACAATGGCTGAACTCGAACTCGTGATTGTTTCAAAAACAATTCGAAAAAAATCAGTCCATTAATCTTTTCAGTGTTAAATACAAGTAACTAAAGATTCGGTTGTGTGCCACAATATAATAATCAACTGTGGTGTAGGATTTGGGAGCGGAGTGGTAGAGCACTGAGTAGCCATGCCGGAAATCCTTGTTCAAATCCCGCTGCAGGCAGTTACTTTTATTTAATCTGTTTGCAGTGGGAGATGGATCATATGGTATCTAGGACCCTCCTGTGGCTCACCCAGCCTCTAAGATATATCATAAATATAGGGTACCCAAAATAAGGGGGAAAACCTGGCGGTTGAGCGTGACCTAGGACAAGTCACCTCCTTGCAGAACCGTTGTCCATGAGACAGTACAGTCTCTACCATGTACTAAACACCAGACTCGTTCACGGGTCGTGGTGGTTACAGGTGGTGTAGGAGTTAGGCCAAGCAACAACCTACCAAGGCCAAGATCGGGTTCCTATAAGTTCCCAGGTTACCTTGGGATTTTATTTTATTTATAGCCCAAGGGCTAAGAATAGGAGCATTGTCCGATTAACCATAACAGTATAAAGTTATTTTAACAAACAACTATATTAAAATAAAATAAAATCATAGACATCGACGAATGTAATGAGTGGGATGGAGGGAATCATAGTAACCCTTTGAAAGGACCGTTTATTTATTGGCACATTCCATGCTACAGTATACTATGTGACTTTTAATTACATTTTTACAATAAGGATTAACAACATACGTGAACTAAAATGTATAGAAAAACATTATGACGTATATACTGTTACAATTAACAAAATTTGAAATTATAAAAATGGTTATCAATGTTTTACAATGTACAACAAATAAATAATATAATAATGATAAATAAATATCATTAGCTTGATGTCAAATTTTTGAAATCTATATTGTTAACTAATTTAATTAATTCGGGCCGAAATCTATATAGTTCGTTTTCAGCTACTGGCCCATGCTTCCCTCTTAAAATTATATAAATAATTAATTTTGGCCTTTGCCTTTCATACATTTGGCAATCATAAATTATATGTTTATGTAAAATGTATGTTCTTCTTTCTGAACAAGTAGTCTGTTCTGTCTAGTGAACAAGTATTGTCATTGATTATGTGAAATCTTTGTAAGTATGATTTGGCATGTCCATGTTCAGTTAAGGCCTGTATTAGTTTGTAGTTTATGGATTTTATTCATTTGTAGTTATTGGTTGTCAGTTTTAGAATAAACCTTTGCAAACTAGGAGATTTATTTGAAACTTCCCACGGTTCGTTCCATCTCAAAATTGATATTCCCCTAATCTTGCATTTGATGGACGATATAGGTGTTTTGTGAAAAGATGGAGATAAATCACTTTGTGCAGACTCTTTTTCTAATTTATCAGCGATCTCATTGCCCTCAATACCAGAGTGATCTTTTACCCATTATTTTTTTACAGAAAAATTTAGAAGCCTACGTAAATTTTACAAATCATATTTCACTCAAATCATATAATTTATCAACATACTTTGTTACGCATGCTATCTGCATTGAATTGTCGGTATGGATGAAATGATTGAATGGTTGGATGATTATTGAATTTTTTTTATGTACATACTATTAAAGTTGTAGCTGGCAGTGACGATCATACGGTATACGGTAGAAGGTTACTGGAGATTGTAATAAAAACTGAGTAAAAAGAGAATTGTTTTCCAATAATTATAAATACTAAAAAAGAAAACGACATTGAAATAATTAATAGAAATAATTTTCCTCAAAGATACTTAAAACTATTGTGATTAATTATTAACTATTAGCACTCACACACAGGTCGGAATTATTAACAATATAGTAATTATTAAAACACGCTACTGTGTTATACCTGATTATTCTGTTTTATAACCCGTATGAAAACCTTTAAAATCAAAGCTAAATATAATTTGAAGAAGGTTAAATTCAGAAATAATAATGAATAAAAATGTAATGATTACTAGATTCATTCATCATTCGGACTTGGCCAAGCGGGCGTTTAAATTACAAAAAGTAGATGTTGGAAAATAGGAAATAAAATATTTCTCTGGTGAGCAATACCGTTTTTAGTTCTGGTTGAATCCACAAATTGAAAAGGAGATCGATGCTCAGCTTGAAAGGTATAAATAGCCCACTCAACTTTCCGTCAAGTAAATGCCTACCGGTTTAACGTTGGCAACGTAAGAAGGCAGTTAACCAAGAGAAAATACTGAGTTATTTTGGAGATATCGCAGCTATTACAGTTAGACCTTATTTGCACCAGACCTAAATCCTATCGCTAGACCATTAGGTATGCAGCGGCTAGGTTTTACTAGTAATTAAGTAAAATAATATAAATTAAAATTCTAAATTTTAATACACATATTTTATAATTATTTATGTATATACGGGCATGAGAGGAAATACATTTTTCACCTCGTGCAAAATCGATTCCCAAGGCTATTGAGATGTTTCCTGGAAACCTTATTTCGTTAAATTTAGTACTGTAGTAAAGACAATGCAAAAAATACGGGCCATTGTTATAATGCAAGAATGACATCAAGTGATCATTGCGAGATTGACATCTTAGTGATATTTCTTTACTAATCAGATGTAGGTTAGTCAAACTTGAATGTTTAATCTTAAGCCGGTTTGGTACGAAGTTGGTACTTAAAGAAGAAGATGAATAGAGTTTTTTAATTTTGAGTTTTCTTAAGAATATGACGAGATTCTTGGTTGGTCGCATTATTTCTGACTGTTTTATAAATATCCTTTAATATAATTAATATAAGAATTTATAAAAATAAAAAGATGTTTTGAAGAAATTATACAATTGCCATTTGGCACACATTGTTTATGGGGCCTTCTTTGTAAAAACTTCCACTAAGGGATAATTAATTTGAAAACTGTTTTTGTGGTTCTCTTAACACTTGTAACATTCGTATTATTGAGTTCTCCATCTATTTATATTTTGAAGTGAAATCTTCTTTAGCCGCTTGAGCGACTTTCGGTAGGGGAAATACCTGTGGGGTAGCGTCAGTAAGATGAGCGACATGCTCGTGACCAGACTGGCCATGCGTGGCGAAGTGTATATGAGTTTTAAGATTTGTTTTAATCAACTTTAGTTTGAAGGTTAGAATTCGACTAATAACAGAATAATAATATTTAATTAAAGGGTCGTTTAATCGTTGTGCAGTTATTGTTTATTTATTCAACGTCACTTTATGCCTAAAGTTAAGGAATAAATTTTGCCTATCCAGGTTTAATTAGGATTGGAATTTTTAACGAGTACCTGGAATCGTACAAGCTCAGGACCCCCGTTTAACGTCCTTACTTACTATTAGTATGAACTCCTAGTTTTGCAGTTCATATTATTAATAACTTCAAACTTCAATAACTAGTTAAACTTTTATTTATGTATTCTTCTTCTATGCCTTGGCTAGTTTTTTTTTTTTTAAACCATCGCCTTTTTGGTTGCTATTTAATATAAATCACAGATAATCTATAGGTTGCTCTTCACAATTATTAACACGGTTCATGGTTGTCGGAGGTCTTTGTTTAAACTTTGACCAAGAAATATGCCTTTTTATCATACGCGAGATAATTGTTCCCTAATTCTATGGAATGTAGTTCAAACTTCATGATTAGTGAGCAATAATTAGTTTAACGTCGATAACGCTTTCACCGAATACCCCTTATTTCACATTTATACTATTTGATAACTGAATATTGTTGTAATGGAAGATGAACGACTAGTATATGGGAAACCTGAAGTAAGAGATAAATTTCAACCAGATCCAACATCAACACGAGAGAGAGTTCTGTATCGAGTGGATAAGGCTTTGGGCGCTTGGATAACCGACCGGTTGTTTTGTTTGAAAACAGTCCTTCCTGTACGCTATATCGTCCCAATTAAAAATCAATCCAATCTTCCATCGTGTTACTTCCTCCATCGCAAGGTATACGTGTAGCATTTGATTAAAAATAAATAAAATAAAACATAGATACTCACACCATGCAATGGCCCAATAATATAAAGCTACATGAAGTTAACAAAAATGTTCGAAAATATTTTTAAAATGTTTAATGCATAATTGAGCCATCAGTCTTAAAACACCGTTTATGATTATATACAGATCGATGATAAATCAATGAATAAATAAATAATTTAAAACCGTCATCCATTTACTTATTTCTGTGATTAATAATATTATGGATTGATTATAATGACGTGTGACACAGTGTTATGATAAGTATAAATTATTATTATATGTGTAATTATTTCTTATTTATTGAACATACACTCAAATATATAATAAAAACTACTCTAACACAAGGTTTGTTTACACTCCTCCAGATAATTCAAGAGTTACCCATGGTCTTGTAGTAGAAGGACCATTTATGAAATATCTTTACCTACCTGAGATCAGGATAAACTATTGAAAACAACATAATAACGGAAATTCCTTTATTAATAATAACCAACCGTGCATATTTCAAAAAATCAAGGTCTGTTAGTTCCATTTTTTCCATGACAACGTTTCAATTATTTGCGCCAATTTAACATTCGACAGCTAGGGCAAGAAATACTGGAAAAATCCAAAGCAGCGAGAAGAATTTCTTGTTGCTGTTTGTTGGTTTTTAAAAGTCCCTTAGATATAAAAAAAAATGTGGAGCTTGTAGAGCTATTTTTTCTAGAACTCAGGAAGTACTTTATAATCAGGAACTTCAATTATATAACTTAAAAGGAAATTCAAGAATTAATCATTTCTTAGCCTTTATTTTTTTGGGACATCTGCAATAGGGGACTTTATCCCAATTTTTTTTTTAATTTCTGCACTGATCTATGTATAATTTATGTAATGGCAGATATGCTATATGAATTTAGAAGTTTCCTTACATAAAGTAAAGAACATTAATTCATACAGTGAAACGTAAGATTTGATCGTAGCACCCCCCGTCCCCCCCCCCCCGAGCTAACTGATTTTTTATTCCAGAGGAGAAGGCGGCTCGGAGTGAAGGATGGACCAAACGTGCCCTCACTTATAATCCACTTTTACACATGAACAGGTCCTTAGCAACTACATTACTCCGGCTTGGCTCTTGCTCCAGTCGGCTACTCTCTGCTTTTTACCGGACCTTTTGTCTTTTTGCTACTATTTTTTCACATATCCCCTCCTTTTATTCAGTCCGTTTAGCATATACATGGCTCAGCCTGGCTCAGGGCTTAACTCGCCTGAAAACGTTCCCTCCTTTTTTAATTTTTTTTCTTTTTTTTTTTATTATTCCTCTCAAACCGCAGACCCGTAACTGAAAACAAAATATCAGCTCCCAAAAGGAGAAAAATGGATTACTGTGCAAATCCTAGCTTTTCATCACATAGAAGTAGACTTTTCATCAAACATACATCCACACAGCTGTAGATTTAATAAAACTACATTTGTTGAATATGACTGTTTTTGCGCTCATCAAAACCATATTTGAGCGTTGAATAATAGACACTTTTTGATCCTCTCACTGCATAACGGTAAAAGAGGAGAAAACTATGATGATGATAATTGAGAAATTATATCCTTTTATTACATCAAGGATAATATGATTTATATTTTATATCTGCATAGGATGGAGCATTGAGGCTTCTCAAAGCCATCTAATTTCTCTTGTATTCATTCTTTACAATCCAAAGCCCTTCGTAAAATCCAATGTTCCTTGCTTAGTTACGATTAAAATCATCCATAATGACCATAATGTCCCATTTGATGCAGAAAAACCGACCAGTTACAAACCTACTTCTTTGTTCCTGATAATCCTGGTGTCTGAAAATGTGTCAAATCGAGGTGTCTGACAAGATTGCCTCGTGACCTTTTAAGTCGAGTACTACCACCGGATAGTTTGTATAAAATCATTAGTGTATGACATGTGGCTTTTAAAAAAAAATCGTTAGATTTCATTATTTAGATAAATGTATTTATTCAGCATATTTTCTCCTTGTGGCTAAAAACGTCCAAGATTGACCAAACCCATTATAAGTTGGGATTTCTATGAATAATTTTGCCCTTTAAAGAACGCTATTTTGTACTCTTGAACTCTCATTCCCTATTTTCCTGTTTATTTTGCATTTTGCAACTTAGAATCAACGTATCTCGATGCCTTATTGTTGTAGGGAGAATTTAACATTTTTGTCCTGTATTTATTGTTTTATCCGGTACAAAACATTTAAGTTTATGAAACATGGACTTGGAATAAAGGAGGTATTGTAATTATGATATCATAATTTCAAATAAGAAATATTTAGTTCTGAATCGAAAAGTGAAAACTATTCAATGTAAAAAAGAAAACAAAAAGTTGAAGGTTACATTACTTTGTTTTAATATTGATGATTAACTCCGCCGATTCCACCTCCTACATATTTTCTCATTATTCAATCCTATCTCACTAAGAGGTCATTCAAAATAAATCACAATAATGTATTTCCATCCCGCTTTTCTCAATCTGCTGGTGTTCCTCAAGGCAGCATCCTCGTGTTAGAGCATCATCGGCCCAAATCCTCTACACAGTTTATACAGCTGACATCCCAACTCATCCTAATACTATCCTTAACACTTATGCAGATGACAAATGTCTATTATCAGTAAACACTGACCGAGTTATAGCATCCCATACTCTGAAATCTAAAAATGGTGTCAAACTGGAGGATTAAAATAAATCGCGTCAAATCACTTTTACCCTCCGTCGTAAACCAATGACTTCCTGTCCTCCTGTATCGTTTAATAACATCCCACTGATTCCTATAGAACAGGTCCGGTACTTAGGACTACAACTTGACAAAAGATTAACTTGGATCCCTCATACTAGACCGAAACGACAGAAACATCTCGCCGTTTCAGGCTACTACAACATTTACTAGACAAACGCTATAAGCTCTCAATTAATTACAAAAGACTCATTTACATTACAATCATTAGACTCATCTGGACTTACGGAGTAGAGCTTTGGGGCTCCACAAAACCGTTGAATTCCTCTCGTATTCAATCCTTACCTACAATCCAAAGTCCTTCGTAAAATCCTCAATGCTCCTTACTCTCTTACGAACAAAGTAATCCATAATGACCTTAAGGTCCCATTTGCAGCTGATTTGCCCCGAATCCGATATCAATCTTTTCATGAAAAACTTCATTTCCACTCAAACCCACTAGTTTAAAACCTCTTCAATTCCTGATAATCCTCCCAGGCGTCTGAAAAAAAGATGGCATCGTGATCTAAGTTGAACTTGCTATTTGAGTACTACCGCTGAGTTTCTCTATTGGTCATTTTATGTCCATGTTTACATTCTATTTACTTGTTGTATTAGTATAATACAACAATTGAGTTGTAATTGTCATTTAATTAATAATTTAATAATAATAATAATATTGATAATTAATATATTTTTCTTCTTCTTTGTCTTCGTCACATGTCTAGCTTCAAAGAGGTGATTAATACCATCTAAGTATAAGTGGATAAGAGATGAAGTCGAATTTGGTCCAGAATGAGGTGATTGTATTGAGTGAAGCAGAATTGTGCCATTCTCGTAGTTTTTGGCTTTAAATGAAGTTGTAATATGAGCTGATGCTCTCCTTTTCAAGCCAATGCCTCTTCTGGACACTTATTCGCTACGAAAATAACACGATTCCGCAACATTGAAAAAAAAAAATCGAACTTACCACTTATTAACCCGGCTGTAGTTGTTCAATGCCTTTAATTACAAATTTAAAAATGATTTTATTATATTTCAATATGTTTTCTTAACAAATTCTGTCACTTCTGAAAAATATATTCTAACTTTAAAGGCATATCATTGTCTAGATTTAATTATTTAAAATAAAGTTGTTACATGATCCTAATTGGTCAATAAAAAAATGAATTTAAAGTATTATATATTGGAAATTCCATTAAGAGTCAATGGAATTTAGTTAAATATGAATACGGTTTTGAGGAATAACCCCTTTAATCAATTTAATATGTCAAACATTCTACCGCGACTTTCCCATTTACGGCCTAATGTGGGCTTGTTAGGAGGACTAATCCCTTTTATGATAATTCCTAAATGAACTCTAAAATTAAATGACACTGAAAGTGGGAAGTTGGGGCCTTTTTGAGCCGCCCCGAGGTGAAAGATGCTCCCAAAGACAATTAACTTTCTCCCTCGCTCCAGAGAGGTTCATTTAAATTGCGACAAATGTGTAAGGGATTAAAATTGTAAATAGGTATTAAGATGTAAATGGGGATATCAAAGGGGTGGGGGGTGCCGGCAAATTATTGTTCGTAGCTGTAGAAGTTTGTCTTTGCCGGTGGCTTTGGCGGAGAACGGAGATTAAAACGGCTTCAAATTGCACCTTTTCCACTCCCCATTTCCATAACTTCCCTTTGAGGGCGATTAAGATTCATAAACAAAGCGCTTTGGTTGAGAAACTGTTATCTTTGGCACCTCCCCGGCCATCGTTCGCCGAACCATCCGCTTGTATTTTTCTCCAAGGGGTTAACGGCCTTAAAAAGTTATGGAGTTTGGCAGAAGGGATATTATAAACTTATGGGGTCGGAGTGGAACAGAGGTTGAGCCCTGAGTTCAAACCCCGCTGGTGGAGACAGGTGTTTTTGGATCTCGGACTCTACTGGGGCTCACCCAGCTTCTATGAATTGGCTACCCCAAAATAGGGGGTACAACCATCCCTGCACAACCGTTGTCCAAGAAACTTTACGGTCTCTCCAAGAGGTCCCATCATAAACTTATTGAATTTTACTAAATAATACGAAATATCATAATTTTTGTATGGAAAACTTTTATTTTAAAAAAAGAATCACAGTTTCTTTCGTTGCAATTAGCAATTATTTATATTAGAGGAAGGCCGTTCGAATTATAGGCAAGTGGGAGGATTTCACGCAGCACAATCCAGTCATTGCTATGAATTCAAGATGAAATGCATGTTTTAATTATCCATATGGTAGTGGTAGACCCTGTTATTTAGTAATCTACTGTCCAGTAGTCTATTGTCACTATCTACCATCTAGAAGTCTACTTATGCTCGTTGTCAAGGTGACATTTCACACTAAAACAATTCTTTGGCTGTTTTTTGTTTGTTCAGTTATGAGTTACAGGGTGTTAACAATGGAAGTCAACAAAGAGAAAATTCGATACATTTTACAGTTTTTCTTTGATAAATGCGAAAATACATACCAGGCCGCTGAAATTGTGAATAGTGTTTATAGCGCAAATACTGTAACAACTAATTACGTGTAATTTAGGTTTCGTTGATTCCGTTCAGGCATTTTTGATGTCAAAGATGCACCTCGCACAGGCAGGTCCGTCGTCGAAAATGTCGATAAAATCGAAGTTGACCGGCATGCTGCTCGGAAACAATCTACATAGATTTCAATAGTGCTTCAGATATTGAACCTATTTCTTATAAAAACATTTATCACAATTATCATGGTTGAGACTGACAATCAGGAAATATTAGGATACAGTAGCCCAAGAGCTAAAGATCGACCATAAAACAGTTTTAAACCATTTGGGCAAAGCTGGATTCAAAAAGAAGCTCGATGTTTGGGTGCCACAAAATTGACACCAAAAAACATGATGGATGGAATTTCCATCTGCGAAGTCTTGGCCAAATGGAATGAAATCGACCCATTTCTTAAAGGGATGGTGGCTGGGGATTGGAAATGGGTCACATACAACAATATTGTGCGAAAACGATCGTGGTCAAAGCGTGGTGAAGCAGCTCAAACAGTGGCCAAAACAGGACTAACGGCCAGGGAGGTTCTACTGTGTGTTTGGTGTGATTTGGAAGGAATCATTTATTATGAGTTGCTTTCCTATGGCCAAACACTAAATTCGGATCTCTACTGTCAACAAATGGGCCGTTTGAAGATAGCGATTGACCAGAAATGGCCAACAAAAAAGGTGTTGTGTTCCATCAGGACAACGCATCCCACACACGTCTGTAGTGATTCGCCAGAAACTCCGGGAGCTAGGTTGGGAAGTTATACTGCATCCACCATATAGTTCGGACCTGGCACCAAGCGATTACCACCTTTTTCTCGCATTGCAAAACTTCCTGAGTGATAAGAAATTGGGATCAAGAAAAGATTGTGAAAATCAATTACTAGAGTTTTTCGCCAATATGGACCAAGAATTCTATGAGAGAGGCATTATGAAGCTACCTTTAAAATGGCAACAAATTATACAACAAAACGGTGCATATTTGGCCCAAATCGGACAAACCGAAACATCTGAAATAAAGTTTTGAATTTCACGCAAAAATAATGGTTTTCTTTTCCCCCAACCTATTATTAATTTGCCCAGTTGAATCGGAAAATAAAAATAAAAAATATTTTTTCGAGTTTTGAATTCCACGTATCATGAAACCTAAATCCTCAAATTTAAGAAAGTATTTTTTTGTATTTAATTATTATTACCTGGAATATTTGTCGATTTCATTGGTTCTATATTAAATAATCATAATATTAATTAAGAAAAATATATTTTTCATTAAACGGATAGGGCTAACTTGAAACTAATCGCCACACCTAACACTTTTTTGAAGATACATATTTTCAGGGGAAAGTTCTCAATTTAATTATAAATCAGTTCCGCAATCTTCCACTTGTTTAATGAGCTATTCACTTTTCTGTATCCTAGTATTTCCTGATTGTCAGTCTCAACCATGATAATTGCGATAAATGCTTTTATAAGAAATAGGTTCAATATCTGAAGCACTATTGAAATCTATGTAGATTTTTTCCGAGCAATGGATATAATAAACAGTTTCCAATAATCTATTTACTAGCTGTATTTTTTTATTTCAATGCAGGACTACAAATTTCATTTTTTTTTCTCGAAATCTGAAATCGACAAACGCATGGTTAAATCAATAGAAAGTTATTTTTTGTTATGAATTGAATGTTGGCCAATCCACTGCCTAGAAAGCAAAGGATATTAATCATGGTTTTTTTTTGCGAAGGGAGTTATAATAAAAGAACTATTCGTCATTTATTTTAAATATTTTCTTCGATTATGTTACATGTTTCCGATTATTACTATATTATTATTCTGTATTATTATAGAAATTTATCGTAATCCAACTTTAATGAAATTTATATTTACTGGAATAGTTTTAAGTTATAGAAGGATTGGTTGAAGTAGTACTTCAGATTTCGGTAGGGCATTATTACTGGGAATTCACACAACTTAAGGGTGGAGTTCCATGTGTAGTACACACTCCAAAGCAAATACCAACTGGAGGGCTTGGATAACTGCAATAGGCAATATTGTACGTCCCTGTGTACGACAGCCATGTCCTATCAGATATTAACTGAATATCAATTATCTTTCACTTCGTATATAATGCATATTGCATCTCTAATATCGGGCTTGTTTACACACGAGAACTTGAAATGCTTATGAATGGTTGTAACGTAAACAATAACTAAAAACAGCAAACGGTTTATGTATACATTAGAAAAATATGCTTCGTGTTATGCAGAAAAATAAAAACCTGTACCACTACAACCAATGAAGAGAGTATGAACCTTGGCTTTAATTGCTTTTGGATACAGAATCGTCAGTTTGAACAGATTTTTTTAAATATAAATGTAAATAATTAATTTATTCATTTTTATTAAATATATAAGCAATAAATATAAGCAATTATTACAGAGGTCAATTATTTCAAGTAAATGAAGCTTTACTAGAAAGAAGGAGCATCCAACACAACTTACGTCAAACCATCAAGTAACAGAACATTTAGAAACATCCAAATCCTTAGAAACCATGACTAACACAAAATGGGATCAGGATACCGTAATAAGACCATGAATAACAGTAGCGGGAAATTTTTCAGAAGTAATGAATTCTTTATTCCCCTAAAAAAAAATGGCAAAATTGTGTAAACTGTAATGTTTTGCGCGGAACTCAAGGTCAACTTAGAAACATTTGAGACGTAGTTGTACAGCTTTGTTCTCCGAATTTTAAGGACGATCACTTTGGTCGGAAAAGATGGATATTGCATTCACGAATAAAATGCTAAATGACAAATACCGTCTACTGCAGCTGATAATCCAGAGAAAGATTGATGGTAGAAGGTAATCAGGATGGAGGATGTACTTCCGGCTTTACAATTTAAAGCAACCGATTGATATCACGTTGATCTAATTATTTAGGAGTGTAACTAATAAAGGTCGCTAGCTTGGGTATCAAACGTTCGAACCAGTTAATGCACTATAGAGGATGAAGTTTAGAGGAAACCTTTTTGAAAATTCGGCAATAAAGGCTCGTTTGACTATTGAATCAATGAGGAAAAGAAGCTGATATTAAATACCATTTTATTTCTATTACTTTTCTGCAAGGGAGCGGAGTGCCTCTGTGGTAGAGCACTGAGTTGCCATGCCGAAGGTCTTGGGTTCAAATCCCGCTCGCAGGTAGACTTTAATTTAATCTGTTAGCGGCTGGAGACAAATCCTACGGGATCTAGAATGCTCACCCAGCCTGCCACAGTTGTCCCAGAAGCAGTGTAGTCTCTACCATGTACTGAACCCCAGACCCTTTACAAGTTTTTTTTTTTTATATAGTCCCGTACGGTAACAAAACTATGATAAATGAGGCGCCAAAGTGCCGTTTGCAGTTTATCCGCTTTTGATCCTGAAAGCATCATGTACAAGGAAAAAGGATGAAAAATCAGATATAAATTTTATAAAAAAACTTCATAAATGAATTAGCGGAATAATGAGTAATTAAGGGAGAAAACGATAACACATTAAAGCTTTATTAATGAAATTGAAATGTAATACTAATTTTTTCAAGCGTTTCTGAATTAATTACCTTTACGTGTAAATACGTGATACAGATAAATGTCACGTTTTGAAAGTAATCGACTGTAGAGTCCAAATGGAACGACCACTCACGTCAAATTAATGAGCTTTTGTTTAATGAAAGTTTATTGAAATTGGTGTTTACCGTGATAACGGACTGTATAAAAACGTATTGGCAAGGAGACTAATGAGCTTTGCTGTTACTGAGCCGGGTTCGAACCCGCTACCAGCTGGTAACAATTGCACAAAAGGGTTGGCAATCAGGGCAAAACAGTATGACTTGTGATTAACCAATACGGTTTTAGTGGAAATAACTTCAATATAGCTTTTGATACAGAGAATATTATCGTAGTTCATTTGTATGCCTGGGGCCAAGTAATTAAATTCATTTAAATTTTCTCACTAGTTTTTTTTTCACAGTAAGCTACGAGGATCACAAAGGATTTTGATATTTATTTAAAACAGTAATTAAAAGTTTTTAATTAAGTTTAGATTTTTATGACGTAGGACGACTACATGAAGCCTATACCCTGCTATGTTTCGAATTAGAGGGTTATTTTGTATTTTAAATTCCATTCGCAATATACGATGTCACTAAACAAGGATATAAAATAAAACAAGATTAAACAACGCGGAATTAAGAAGCATGCACCCGGTTAATATGATTCAAGTGAGATCGTCAAGTACTAACAAAATAATAATGACGTAATTTTTTCAATAGTTCTACTAGCTACGGGAATATTTTCGAATAATTAACCCAAATTATAGGTTATTTACATTATACAAGTGGAAATAAGGTATCTATATTTAAACCGATTAATAATTATCAACTGGTATTTTTTTAAAATTGACCATTTTCATTATCTGTAATAAAATAACAACGTATATTGTCTGAACCAAAATAGAGCTAGCGAAAACGTCATGAAGGGCATAAAGAACTTTTACTGCAGAAAGTTGTTAAGGTGGATAAGCTCATTTTATTCGGTTAAGAGCATTAGAGGAAGGGGGTCCCTCGGCTTGGACAAAATCCTTTTAATACTGCTCAGGAATAAATTGCCTAGAATATTCCTCACTTCCTCCTCATATATTTTTATTCTCACTTTAAATAATTTTGTATTATTTTAATTATTATAGTTAAACAACGTATTATCATTTATATATCTCGCAAAAGTAATTATTGATTTTGAAAGAACAAAGGAATATCCTTAATAATCTTGGGTTAGTGTTTATATAGGCTTATTTCGGTTGCCAGATCCCATTTTCAATTGATCATTGTTCTAAGATACATGGATGGTTATAAGCTTTCTGTTACTTGATGGTTCGACGAAAGTTCTGCTGGATACCGCTGCTGTATTCTAGAGTTATTTATTTGAAATATTCAACCTCTGTAATTGCTGTTAATAATAAGAATAAATAAATGAGCTCTTCATGTGTAAGAAAAACGATTCTGGTTAAACTCATTAAAGTGCTTAGATTCTGTATCCAATTACAAGTTATTAATTTTTATTAACAGTTAGTCATGTAGTTTTTCTTCGAGCTCCATAACCACTGGAATAAACGAGGTTTAAGTCCATGCTAATATCGTGTGGAAAACCTATTTTGAAATTAGAGAAAATTTGAAAGACCTTATCTTAAATTTTTTTTTTTTTTTGACACAGACAAGTTTGATTATAGTTTTTTATTCTTTCAACGTCACTTCATGCTAATATGGATTAACAGACGATGCTACAGTGGGAGTTCTAAATTTTCCCTATTTTTAAGGAGTACCTGACACCGTTTAGGCTCAGTATTCCCATTTTACGCCCCTTTCGAAGTACGGCATAACTAAGGAGTTTGTACTCCCTTTAAAAAGCTCTGTGGTCACCTGGCAAGGAGGGGGAGCCTCCAACACTTTTATAGTTTTTAAAAAATATTTTTAGGAATTTTCAGATTAAAAAAATTTATGTTTGAATTAAATAATTAGATTTAGAACATTTGTGCAACTTTTAAAGATATATAACAGCAACGGAAGGAGTAGCAATAAAATTTCCAAATACTTGGAATGTTTGTATCTACTAAGTAGAACTTTGAATTAATATAATTTGTAATTCCTCCTTTTTCTTGAAGTTCGTATACGCTTATATTTTGTTCTAATGATTGTATTTTGTACAGCTCTCTGTTATGTTGTCTTCTGTAGTCACCTTGGTCAATAATTAGGCTAAAAATTTTGACAAGAACATTCTTTCTTTGACCTCTAATTTTTCCACCAGGCCTTTCCTATTCATTGTGAGATGTTCCGAAACTCACAAACCTCTGGTCGTATGACAGTGCAATAATGTCGAAGTGCACTGACCTTTAGTTTTGTAATTGGTGAATTGGTACGATATTTCCATTTTATTCAAGCGTGAATTACAGGCTTTATCACACCAACATTGGGATCTATTCATTCACCGAGAAATTTATTTTAGATGTTAATTTCGTTTATAATTATATTATTCTTGAGAAAAATATAATAAATTTTATTTGAAAGTAGACTCGTTATGCCCTCTAATTTCAGACTTCGGAGTTGAAAATAGAGGTCAGTGTGTATGTAGATGAGAAAATGTAGGTCCCAGTGTGATGTCGTCTTTTCATTTTAGTACTTAAGGGCAAGCGATAACTCTGTAAATAATATGACTATAATAATAATAATAATAACTAATATAAATAAAACAGAGTTAAGAAAGGCAGGTCACGGAGCCCCATCAGGTCTCCTCTCATGTCAGGTCAGTAGCAAGGGGTCAGTTGTCAGTCTCTACATGTTCCGGCCTGGTCGATGTTCCTCTGCCTTGTACCCCGCATCGGCATGCCAGATCACCCTCGTACTGGTTTATTGATATAGGCAGCCTATCTGTGCTTTAAACCTTTAAAGCAATCATAGGAAATAAAAATAGTCCATATGAGTTTTATAACAGTAAAAGTAAAACTTTTCTTTGTACATTATAAATGCGTAATTACTATTCAAATTACTATTCATTATGAATACTAAATGATTTCTGTCACTATTGAACTTTATAAATCAAATTTCTAAAGATGGTTTTAGAGAATGGTGTGAGGAAACGATTCTTGAGAAAGTTAATTAATGCTAAATAACTTAATAAAGATAATATGACTGTTAATAGTGTTGGCAAGACGCCATTGGGTTCACTGAGTCTGTGTAACTATTATGCCATGCAATTTTATTTATTTTGAAAATAACTCATTTTAGTGAACAACAAACATGCTCTAAGAGAACTTAAATTACCTACTTACAATGACTGCATGAATATGCTGTGGTTCTGTGCTCTTTACAAATATATTTATTGCAAACATTACAAACCAAGATGCAAAAGAAAGAATTCTAGCGAAAGAACACCAAACGACATCCAGAAAATATTTACTTAACTATAGTAATACATTACAGGTGGTAATTGTAACCCACACCCGCAAATCGACACTGTAAATGCAAATATTCTTCTAGGAAATTATATAAAGAGCCTGAGAAGGCGAAGTCTTTGACTTCGGCAATCTGAATAAATCTGAAATAAGGCTAACAGTAACTACCAGGTGGGGTTTTTAGGAAAAAAAATAATCCACAGTGATTTATTTTATTCGTTAAAGCTCTACTCTTTGTGTTACATATAGTCTAAGGATAAATGTCCTAGACCCTTATGAGCATAACTTTATTTTTGACTTGAGGAGAGTCAAAAACGTGAGCTTGGGGTCGTTAGCGACCCCACCCGGTATTAGGAGGGTTAAAAAATCCTAACGCCACCAGCAGGGGAGCAAACCACCGATCTAGGTTACAGTAGGTTGTTATGCTTATAACCACACCACTGGTTACCTTATACAACTATTGTAATTATTATATTCCTAAGGAGGAAAAGGTATTTTACATTAGTCGGTTTAAATATATATAGAAACTATATATTTATTCCTTTTTTATAATTATAAGCAATGAGATAATGGAAAAGCTTTTTCGAAAACAGTTAACAAAATTTCAAAACCTTCCTAACTAAAATAATAATTAAACTAAATATCCATATAGTTAAATATATAGGTATATATCAAACATGGGAGAGGGGTAGCTCCGTGGTAGATCGTTGAGTTACTGTGTCGAAGGTCTCGGGTTAAAATACGGCTTTGGCAGATACTTTATTTAATTAAATTAAAGGCCGCAGATCGATTCTCTAGGAACAGGAGACCCTCCTGGGGCTTAACCAGCTTCTATAAAGTGGGTACCTTTAAAAGGGTGAAAAACCAGGGATTTGAGCGTGATCTCGGACAAATCACCTTTCTACTTATCTTTGTTTCTGTTTCTACTTATCTTGACTGTTATGGAAATATTTTGCATATTATATTATATTAAATAGTATGTATATTATGTATATTACAAACTAAATAACAGTATTGTAAAATTAGATATTAAAAGAAATTTAAAAAACACAGAAAAAGTTTAAAAAAAACTAAATCTTCTTGAAACAAGTTTACTCCTGAGAAATAAAACGTTTGCGTGATCCTATTATTGGTCGAGACAGATTTTTATCCGGGCCTCACGATAAGGCAACTATTTAGGAGCTTTATCTAGCCCCATCACCTAATTAAACTAATGAATTCCCTTTTCCAAAATTATTATCAATACTTAGGTCATCGGATAAAGGTTGTAGTTTTAGGCTTAAATTGGATATATTCAATCATTTTAATATTTAATCTTTTCATTTATTAGTGCTTATTAATCCATCAGATATATAATTTATGTAGTAGTGTTTGAAAGTTAAATTTTAAATATCAATGATTCGACGCTTTCATTTGATCCTGAGAATACATCTTTAAAAAAATTAATTAAAAATCGCAACTAATTAACCAGAAAAAAATATTTGATGACCTTATAAATTTCAGGGAAGAGTCAAATTAAAGTCATTATACCCGTATTAACTGAAGTTTTGGCGACGCTTCTCCCTTTTACTCTGAGTGTCTTCACACCTCAATAAGACTCCTTCAATAAAGATATCAAGATCGATTTCAAAGTTCCCTTTGGATTTCAATTTTTTTTAAAACATAAATTGATTTAAAATTAACCTGTGAAGTAATTAATCAAACCGAGTGGAACCGAATCCAACTACGACTAAGCATACTAAAATACTGCTTACGTTCCAGGAAAAAAATACAATTAGTTTCCTAATTTCTTGATTCTAATGAAATGAAATTAAGGAATTAAAAATAAAATAATAATAAATAAATTTTAGTAAGCATTAAACGATCCAAATTCAAGAATGCATTAAACCGAGACACTACCCTGGACATTATGACCGTTTAGATTTATTAATTATTTGACAATAAATGATATCATTATTATATAGAAGTAGAAATGGTTAACTACAAAGTTATAGATTGCAAATCTCTCAGCGCTGAAAATGGCATAGAATTTAGGCTGAAACGTTGGCACTAAGAAAAATTTTTTTTTACTTATTTATGTAAAAATTATTAACTGCCTCCCTGGATTATTTTTAGCATTTCTTAAGACATCATTGTTAGTTCGTTTTCAACGCTTCAGCGCAGCCCCTATCATCTGACAGGTATGGAGGGGCTGGTGATGGATGAATCTTGATTCAGAGTTGCAAAAGGTTTTTTAGGTTTTTGAGTTTGTCATACTCAAAATGAGTATATCTTTTAATTTCTTGTATGAGTCGATTTGATAATTAATTTATTATTTTAGTGTATACAGGGTGACTGGTAATTAGTGGCGGAGTCGTTAAGTTAACCCTTTCCAAGATATTCCTACTTAAAGAATGTTCCAAAAAAATACTATTTAAAATCTTAAAATAGCTATAAATCCTAAGAATTGGTCTTTCCGGTCCAATTTTTTTTTATTTTGCAACAAAGATATTCTAAATAAGGGATATTAATAGTCACATCTACGTAATTGTCGGTATATTACACGAAAATCGTTAAATAAATACATTAAATGAAAAATAAAAATACAGTGACTGCCTCTAAAACGTCGATTTACTCAAAAAAGTCCCCCTAAATTATTACGTACATAATAATTAAAAAACATGTACGTTTCATTACCTTTAAAATGAGGTATTAAAATCAAAAATCGGTTAAGAAACCAAGAAGATATGATCAATGGAAAATGGAAAACCCGGGTAGAGTCCGAGAAGAAAGGGTCCCGAGAACAAAGGTCTCCAACGCAGGAGTTGAGGACAGGAGTCGATCGACTTGCTTTGCCCTTCTCTGCCTCAGTACGCTCTTACTGTTTTACTGTGTTTGGAAGAGCTCTCTGAGCTTACTTGCTCTCAGATTGGATTTTTCTAATGACTTGGCTTTTTCCTGTACTTTTGTGATTTTTTTCCGACGACCCTGGACTGTGCCCTGTTTTTCGTGATTCCTTGCGATTTGGCTACTCTGTGACTGGTTTTCAGGTTAATCTGACTAACAACGGCTGATAGAGAAAGAAGAATACCATTTAGTATCGGAGAATACGCTAATATTAAAAATACGCTGCTGAGGTGCAATTAAAAAATCAATTAAAATTTCAAAAGTTCAAAAAGCGATTAACATCACAGAATGCTGAAAAATAAATTTATTTAAAAAAAAATGTCCAGTTTTACAGTTCATTTTCAAAATACCCGCACCTATTTTTAATGGAAGCTCGAGCCCTTCTTATCACACCAGTTTTCACAAACCTCGAAGCTCTGAGCTCCCTTTGCATTTTATGCGCTGCGTTTATAATTCTATTGCGCAAGTCTTCATTATTATGTGCAGGAACCTCAGCAGCGTATTCATAATATCTGCGTATTCTTCGATACTAAACGGTATTCTTCTTTCTCTATCAGCCATTGTTAGTCAGATTAACCTGACAATCAGTCACACAGCAGCTAAATCGTAAGGAATCACAGAAGACAGGGCATAGTCCAGGGTCATCGAAAAAGAATCAATCACAAAACTAGAGGAAAAATCCCACTCGTTAGAAAAGTCCAATCTGAGAGCATGTAAGCTAAGAGAGCACATCCGAACACAGTAAAACCAGTAAGACCGTACTGAGGCAGGGAAGGGCAAAGAAAGGCGACTCCTGTCGACTCCTGCTTTGGAGCCCTCTGTTCTCGGGACCCATTCTTCTCGGACTCTACCCGGGTTTTCCATTTTCCATTGATCATATCTTTGCGGTTTCTTAACCGATTTTTGATTTTAATACCTCATTTTAAAGGTAATGAAACGTACATGTTTTTTAATTATTATGTACGTAATAATTTAGGGGGACTTTTTTGAGTAAATCGACGTTTTAGAGGCAGTCACTGTATTTTTATTTTTCATTTAATGTATTTATTTAACGATTTTCGTGTAATATACCGACAATTACGTAGATGTGACTATTAATATCCCTTATTTAGAATATCTTTGTTGCAAAATAAAAAAAAATTGGACCGGAAAGACCAATTCTTAGGATTTATAGCTATTTTAAGATTTTAAATAGGATTTTTTTGTAACATTCTTTAAGTAGGAATATCTTGAAAATGGTTAACTTTGGGACAGTAGGTCTCATAGTAATATCGACTGGAATTGCCCCATACTATCACCCCTTAATGACTCCGCCACTAATTACCAGTCACCCTGTATATTTTTTCTTATTCGTCTTAAGAGCAATCGAATAAATATTCTAACTTATATTTCTTAGAATTATAATAATTTAAAAAACAACGTAATTTACCTTGACTCGAATATGAATTGCTGTACACACCTAAAAAAACGTAGAAAGAATATATAATAATTATGATTTTATTAATTTATTAACAGAACTAATAAATTATTAAGTAGCATTTATATTTCTTTATAAAAGAAAAATTTAAGAAATTGAAGGGTCTTATATAAATATATTATATAAAAGATCGTCTTCGGGATTAACGGGTTCGCTATCATTCTAGAGTTAAGAAATAATTTCCCGGTCGATGAGTTACGAGATTAGTAGAGGTCTAATTGTTTTCAACTTTCCTCTACAACTCATAGGATATTCTAAAAACTAATTCACTCAAAAACCTCCACGCAGGTATTAGTGAACCCCATCCTCGTCAAAGAAGTTGCTGAAAGAGATAGAAGGCTCGCGTGACGCCATTAGTTGGGATTTTGAAGGGGCACGAGGAGCCCCTATAAATTAAATATACCCCCACAGGGTTCGGGGGAATACTTAACGGACCCCTCTCCTCCAATTTTCTAATTAATTTAATGAATTCCTTTTACTCAAGAGCTCACTTAGTGCGCTATCACGAGTGCTGAGAACAGGCATCGGATAAGATCCATTTGCCAAATGGACAACTCTTCGGCTGTTGTAGAAGGTTTTTAACATCTATACCCTAATATTTCTTCAGGATCCTGTAGGATTTAATGCTGGATCAGTATGTATCGATTTTTTTCAATATGAATAGATTGTTTGTACTGATATATTCCTAAGTACACATAATGATTCAGTAAACAAAAAGGTTATATATTGCCTGAGTTGCAGATATGTTTCAAAGACTTTTGTAAACTAGATATCATATCGCAGCCAGAATAATGCTGCTTACATTGCGCATATTATTCATTTTCGAAAAAAGTTCCAGGGGAAAGTGTTCATCAGATGTGATACTTAAACATAGTTACCGCCTTTTCCTCGCATAGAGTGGTTTAAACTCATGTTGTTTGTTTCCATCACCAATCATACTTCATCAGATTCGACATTTGGACAGGAGATACCATTGATTTATTAAAGACTTTCGACTTAGTAACGAGAATATTGTTATTACTCAGGAAATCTGGATACTCTGAACGCTTAAACACACTCGTAAAAAGGAATTGGCCTTTCAAAGTTCTAGACCATAAACCTTTAGCTAGTGACATTTCCTCTTGGAGCCAACCTAAAGTGTCGAGCCTTTCTTTTTAAGTTTTAGATAAGTTCTTTTCTTCCTTCAGCATTATTATTTTTAGTACAATTTTACAGAGCAGCTGCGTCATTATTAGTCGCCATACTAACGCAGTCAATCATGTTTATCAAAGCAATGATGAACACAATTAAATTTTGACAAATGACGCCAAGTGATAATGCGGTTAATCGTCATGTTGTACCTTATTTTTCTTATTATTTAATCCTTGTTAACTAGATCATTTAAAGAAAGTAATTATTCGCTGTTACTAAAAATTGACTATGGTTGGAAATACAATTTGAAGGAAAAACTTTAGGGAAAGCGAAACAAAAAAAGAATTAATACAAATGCTTAGAGGAAAATTTTGAAAACAGGATGATATCAAAATTAACATTTATAATTAATATTATTTAGAAAAGTTGTTAATTAATATAATAACATAGTATATTAAAATATTCTATAGTTATATTAATCCAAAAACTACGATAACAATACAATTTCACTTCCTTCAGTACAGGTAATTCTGTCTGAGCGAAATTCAACTTAAGGGATTTAGTAATTCATAAGTAACCATTTATAATGTAATGCCATAATATTATTATATATTGAAAAATGGAAACGCTTATTTAAGGGTTGTAGAAATCACTCGAAAAAAATCCTACTCTGCTCAGATTGGAAATCTTAAACCGAAACTAAAGTAAAAAACATAATTCGAGCTAACACAGAGATCGTATTTATTCATTCTTAATGAAAGAATTAAAATATTTTCTTCTCGGAAAACCGTTTATTTTTTGTTAAGATATTCAATCCTGCCATTTAACACTTTTTGTTAAACTTTAAAAGATTTGAATCCTGACAAAATGAAAATTTTTACTTAGCAACGTAATGGAATCTTGTTACCTACATCATTTAAAATCAGCGCGCAATTATCTTGAGGCATTAGTTTGCACACGCTGGCAGTGGTCTCCAATTCCTCTTACCCAATTAACCTACGTAGCAACTGTCAGAGTTCGAATTCAGCCGTTCCTCAATTAGCAAGCCGCCACTTTGAATCAAATCACAACTTTGATTAACAAAGGACCGTAGGGCCATTCGATTAGTTTTTATCATTTAGTATGTAGATGAGGGGTCGTCATGAGTTGGTCCAGTAAAAATAAAATATAATATTTTACATTATTCTAAAATTCCTCCTGAATTTACAAAAAAAAAAAATTAATCTCTCTAATTCTATAAGAATGGATCCATCCTTGATTTTATAACTTATTATGTATTGTACCGGCCGATATTATAAAAATAAATATGAATTTGAATTATGATAAAATGACGCTTACAAGAACAGGTCATTCAGGCTGATAGTAAGACACGACATAATAATTTGAGTAATTATATTAAATAATCACTCTGGCATCCCAAAATTAAAGAGGAGTATTTAAAATATATTTAATACATCAAAACATAGTGATTTTGAAAACATATACCCGTATGTATTCAATGTGCTACTTAACTCTTTGACATACAATAACGTCTGGGGGACGCCATTCATTTTATGTGACATTGTGGGTTTTGACATATCCGAGACGTCAGGAACAGTAAATTATTAAATTATAAATTATTGCTCTCGTGTGTCGATTCGGTTTTGTTTAAATGTTCGAGATGCACACTCTTGCCACCTATTTTACAGTATTATTAAAAAATAGGTAAATAAAATTTAAAAATCACATCGAGAACAGTACATAAGACAGCAGATATGTTGCAAGGGGGATGGCGTATTGTATATGTGTAATTCTGTTGTTACTTTAAAAAAAAATTATAATTCTATAATTAAACTTTTTATCTTTTATTGCTTATTATTACTATATTTTATTTCAAAAATTAAAGTCCGAGAGGATTTCGCTACAACTTCAAAATATCAATAATTATAACCAAAATTTTAAAGCTTCCGTGCTACGGTACTCATTTTTCCACGGTACTGAAATAAATTTGGTAGACATTCATCCGAACAATTATAAAATTTATTTACGAATTTGTAATTAACTAAATTTGTAAATGGATTAAGAAATTGTATTGTTAAGAACAATTATCACATCAATGATCGAGACGTTACAACCTTATCATTTCCCATGTTAATTAACAATTACCCCACTCGCAGGTCCTGTAGGCATTGCAGAATACTGGAAGTTTTCAGGCTTTGTAAATAAATGCCACGGGATAGAAATCAGCCAAATGTGCTAGCGGAAACAAACCTTTTAAAGGGCGAATTTTTCTCACTAAGTCAGAGTTCGAAGACTGGTACTTTCGTTGAGAAGGGTAGTGAACATGCAAGGTAGAAATCACACTTTTTACTGTAATTTGACTAGATTCTGTGTTTAGCCAGATGGTAGTTTCAGTTGATTACAGAGCCAAACAACTATGACAATTAAATTTTTATTTTATTTTCGTTTTTGTTTGTTTTAACGACTTGATCACTGAACAGATGGGGTTGTGTAATAAAAAATATTTTATTATACCGTAGTTATTATTGGTATTAATTCCAGTATGATCATTATTATTATTAGTTGTTGGATCTATCGTTATTTTATTCAATATAGTAGTGTTTTATTTTTGATATGACGTTTCGAATATCAGAAAATTTATTATATTGCACCTTAATCAACTTCTATTTTTTTAAAATAATTTATTGTGTAAGTTTTTTTAAATAATACATAAAATATATATATTTTTTTTGAATGAATATAATAAAAATTGAAAATTGGAAGCGCCGGGCATCGATCCCGGTCTCGCATGCTAAGCGAGCGATCTACCATCTGAGCTACGCCCCCTGTAGTAACAGATCTTGTTTATAAATTATTTTGATTTCTAGAACCGGGCAAAGGACTCGAGAGGAAAAGTATGCAAGAGGTAGAAAAAACTACGGCGTTCTGAATAGGCAACTCGGTCAGACCCACACAACACAGGACCGGTGATATATCTTTGATGCGCGGTCATAAGGGCTTAAGTCAAAATTTTGATTTTTTCAGGAGAGCAACAGCAAAGTTCAAACATTATGTAAAATCTAATTATTGATAATATTTGTAATTTTATTTTTATAAAAAAATATAGTAGTAATTTACAAACAATATAGTAGTAATTCTATTTGAAGCATAGAATAGCATTGACCGTGCATTAAAGATATAAGCGTTATTAACCTATATTTGTTGTTTGTGCTGGAGTCAGTTGAATTTAGTGTAGTATGTTTTTATGATTATAAATATAAAAAATCCCTTAAACTCAGGATATTTACATTTAACCTGTATTCAGGTCATTACAGTCATCAGTTTATCATTCACTAAGAATAAATGTAATTTTTTTAAACCAAAACTCAATTCTCCTTCATATCTATGGAATATAAATTAATTGATGCTAGCAACAATAACAAAAAATAATAGTCTCAACTATTCCTAGAAGCAATCTACCTCTCCGATTCGCAGAAATAATTATTTTAGGAATTCTGTCTTATCCTTTGTACCATAAAATCGACATTTTTTTGATAGTTTAAATCTTCCGTTATATTGAAAGCCATTATTTATTATTATAAAGTATTGTTGGGTCTTTAATTTTTAATTAGCTAGTTTTGAGCTAAAAGTGAGATAACTCAACACTTTAAAGATAATTTGTATAATGTTTCTATATTTTTCTATCATCAGCACAATCTACTTTAAATGAGGGATCGATATAAGTAACTCTCTACATATATACTACTAACGAAAAATATATATACGAGTAAGTTGTAATTTTTAGAACTTTAATACTGCAATAGGAGGAAATAAGTAGATTTTTCAGTATCAATATTTATAGATTGTATTCAACAACTCATATAAATATGCATTTAATTTTTAGGAAATAATAAAAAACTACGTTATTATAATTAATGGGAAATAAACAATTTGATTGTTAGTAAATAAAAATTAAAATTTGAACTCAACTGAACATAGAAAACTGGTGTAAATTATAATGTTCTATTTGAGTGCATAAATATCCAACCGTTTCCTCAGATCATTAATATACAGTATAATATGTATATTTGAAAAATGATAAAATTGTATGGACACGAATAATTAATACATTCAGATTTGCTTAAACAAAAACATTCATTCTATTATCTTATGAATTAACTAAAAAACAATTTGCCGGTCTGGATGGATAACATTTGAGGTACCATTTGGCCTCAAATTGAAAATAATGAGAAATAAGGTGGTAAAGTTTCAAGCTATACCAAATTTCTTGATTAAACTTGGAAAAAGTAAATTTTTAAAATTTTGCAGTTGCCCACTTTTGATCCTGAACACGTTGTGTATGAATATGTATGTATATAATCAAAAACCATTGTAAAGAAATAGGTCACTGAATTATTAAACATATGTATTCATTGCGATTGTCATTGATTTAATGAAATATACAAATTGTTCTGATATTACGTTGCTTTTATTGAAATGAAATATTTAATATAAATAATAGCGTGCCTAAAGTGATATCGAATTACTATAAATATTCTTAACGGATTTATTATTTATAATATTATTTATCATATCTGAATTTGACAGTGGGATCAAATGCTGCTGTTCCCTGAAATAATGGATGACAGTAAGGAGCATAATGGGGATATCATGTTTGCCAACGAAATTATACTAATACAGACAGAGGGGTATCGTTTACGAGAGGGGCTGAGGAAGCATGCCCTGAAATAGATACACTCCTAAAGACCAAGGTAATTATCCCTAAGGCACCTGTTGGACTCCCTTTATCGGACAGATATTCAGTCTTTGTAAGCCTACTCAAAGAGCTGTCAACTTGGCTGGAATCTCTCGGATCAAAAGGGCAACCCTCTAAGATATAAACTTAACATTAATATTTAACCTTCTACCTCAAAGTCCCCGCTGTCAAACTTTGGTTAAAACTTATTAGCAGAAAGGCTTATTTCCCACCTCACTCACGGTGGCTTATTTCAAACAAATTATAAATTACTTAAGATAATTTTTTTTAACACATCTATATATGTATATAAATGAGGTATGTACAAAACATAAAATTTGGGATTTCAATAAATTTATAAAACTTACTTAATCAAAGATTTAAAAAAACAGGACTTTATTAATCAATAGAAACAACATTTCATTAACAAAGGTTTCTATATTTCTAACCTTCGTTTGATTTAAGCCGTTTTCAAACGTATTTTATTTAATTATACAACTAAATTGATAGCCTATCCGCACTTTACCTTATATTATAACATATTTAGTTATTACTGGGCTCTACATACCTTGAAGAACTATAGCCTCTGCTAATTTCTTCCGCCATTCGCCTCTGTCCCCCGCAAGTCGCTTCCAGCGGTTTATAGCGATCGCCTTCAGGTCACCTTCCACATCGTCGAGCCACGTGAGACGGGGCCTTCCTCTCAATCTTAAACTATTATTCGGCATCCCGAACATCATCCTTCTTGGAATTCTCGTCCATCCTCTCCACATGCCACAACCATCGTTACCACCACAGTCATCTTGAGCTGGACGACTTTCACTATATCGGGCTTTTCATGTAGGTCCCTTAACTCTTAGTTGGAGCTGATTCTCCACTTATCTTCCACTCTGATAGGTCCAAAAATTGTACGTAGGACTTTTCTTTCCCATACTTCAAGGATCCTTTTGCAAGCTTTTATCAGTGACCAAGTCTCACATCCATAAGTCACAATTGGTCTCACAATTGTATAACAATATTAAATATATACACATCGCAAAATCATTAGTTGTAATTAAAAAATTAACGTTTTGTTTCTGGGTGGACTGTATGAGAGATAAATATTTAATAATGAAAACAAATTAATGCTATAATGAAAAAAGTGGAATGAAAGCCTTGGAAATGGTGGCCAGAGAGAAGAACAAAAATATCTATGATGGAATCCGGCCAGAAAAAGTAATAAAGGAATTAAAAACTGCTGAAACCTAACAGAAGCCAGAAGAACAGATCCTTGAACTTGAAAAGCATACAGCAAAAATAAGCCTGAGGATCTATTATGGAAAGACCAAAATAGTAAGCATAAAAAACTCACTGAATTCTATTAAAGTGGAGACACAAAAGATAGAAATTGTCAAGGAGTTTAAGTTTCTTCAAGAGGAGATCAGCTGGAATGCCCTCGAAAAAAATGCAATGGAGATCAGAAAAAAAGATAAGGTCGAAGTAACCTTCCAACTCACTGAAAACATCAATATTAAAAAGTTCCTCTCTGTGCCCTTAATCAATATTAAAAGGCTCTCTGTGGAGAGGTAACACTATCCATCACCGGTAAGGGCCTAATTGAAAGGTTACCGATTAAAGAACGAATGATATCAAGGAAAATTGTAGGCCCTATTTTCTTCTTCCCTTTGTGTCACTTCATGTTGAAATTTTTAATAATGTTTTCGTTTTAATGGAAGAAAACAGAATCGAATCCATGGTAACTGATGAAAGGGATATCTCGAAGTTCCCAGACGGTCCATCCCTGGCTTCTAACGGGTAAATAATTTATCTGCAACAGACGGGTTTGAACCCGGGACCTTCGGCACCTAATGTATCGCCCACTCAGCTACCCCGCTCTCATATTTTGTTTTAAACACAATTTAAACATGGATATATTTCATTTTATGAATCTATAATCACAAAGATGCTGTGACCTTATAAATACATACATCGTACTATGACTAAGTAAATTCATTTTCGTACAACTTTTCGTTTGCGAGATAGAATATAGAATAGCAAAGCAGCTACGGGACTCGGTTATTTTAACAAGGAAGTCCATAAAGTGAATATTTCCTTTAAAACTCGAAGTTCAGTTTACGACCACAATATATATTTCATACGTTTCAAATACCCCCATACTATATATTTCATATGCACACTTTTTTATTTTTTTTTATCCAAGAACTAGACTTAACTCTTTCGTTGCAAAAAGCATTCACTTATATCCCTCGCCTTCTCCTGTACACGTAACTGGTTTATGAATCGTAATGACTAGGTATTCCAATTCAAGTGTGTATGGATGTCCTTGGTATATTATTACCGTTCCGATTGATTACGCAGATATCTAATCCCACCGTGCGTCATACAATTCCAAACCTCGGTTTCATAATAACCCTTCTCGGCTCTCAGATCTACGAGTTTATACAACGCTCCATCGAGCAGCTTGTATTCGCAGATCATTCCTTATCTGACCCTTGCCTCCACGAAACTCTATACCTATTTTATTCGACGCTCCATTAAAATTCTACTTCAAATTATGTTTGTTCATTCAAATCATGTCCATATAAATCCCCCCAAAAATGAAAAATAGTCGTTCAGCTTTACAATCGAAATTTCTAAATAAATGGTTAAAATAAGAGTTTTAATGATTTTTATATTCCTCCATTCGCACATTTAGTGGTATGGTGTTAAATATCAGTTAATTTAAGATTTTTTCTTCATTTTTTTGTTTGTAAAATTTGTATATATTTAATATTTATTATGTTCTTTTTTTTATAATCACTGTTAACTAAATTCGATTCCTCTTTTTTTATTAAATTAGTTATTAGAAGTTAACTCATAATTTATTTTCATTTCATTATTTAATTAAATTGTTATTGTGTTCTACTTTAAGAAAATATAGTTCAAATTCCATTTTCTTGTTATAATAACAATTATTATTTTTATCTTAGTTAATCATTCTTCGCTGGGAAGATGCACCAAACATGGACATATTCAAGTCAAGGATCCTGGCTAGGATAGAAATATTCAGATAATGCTGCCTAACAAGCTTTTTATAGTTCTTCCAAGATATTGTAAGCAAGTACCAAACTTTTGGCAGGCATCGTTAATTATTATTATTATTAGTTTTCAGTTGCTAAGAGTTTTCAATAACACGAGATCCTCACAAGCACCTGTTGGAGTGCTTTGACATACATAATTAGCAATATATTTTAATTATTATTTATTTATTACAAGTTAGAACAAACGTTAGAGCGAATAAGGTGTTCTTCTTTAATTTTGTATGCGTTACTGCATTTCCTTTTTTTTCGGTTCAAGGACAAAGGATTAAATATGATCATGTTAATTTATAACATTTAATTAGTAAATGAGACGGAATATTTACTAATATAAGGAGTGAAGAGGACGACAGACTAAAATAAGATGAAGAAGAGAGAAGTATCTTGAGGTATTATCCCCCGCACGTCTGAGGCGCCTGCTCCCGTGAATCCTCTATTTACTAGGCCATGTACACGGCTTATTCTTATCCCTCAAGATCGCCTCTTCTTCCTTATGCTCTTTTACACCACCACATCCTCCAAGTCGTTTCTTTATTTCCCCAAAACCTAAGGTGTAACGTCCTAGCTATAATCGGTACTATTATCTTTCATAGGCACTTCTTATACTGCGTGAAATATTGCCGAAAAACAAGAATCTAAGCTAGAAAAGTGCTTTTTATGAGATTCGATTGCTATTCAAACAAAACTCAAATGCTCAAAGGCTTCTGAAAAGCTAGAATAACTTAATCTATAGATTTTACGCATTTAGCCTTCAAGAAACTATAATTGATTTATGCTCCAGCACTTTAGTAACTCATACAGTTAAATAGAAATGTTAAAAAAATAGAGATGTTTCAAAATTTAGCAATTTAATACACAGAGAAATGTACACCCCCCGCTAAATAAGGATGTGTAATCCTAATAATTAATACACCTAAAATCATTTTGTCCAATTCAATTTTATAATGCATAAAAAAAAACTCTGTACCATGGATGCGTTTTCAAGGAATGCTAGGGGTAGAAACGGTACTATTACTTATGAAACGGTTTTGCAGGCAGGTAATTTGGCTCAGATCACAATCATCCGCTAGATTATTCCAGCAATGAGGGTGCTCACTGTATAGGTACTGTGTAAGATTCGAAGGGTCTGGAGATTTATCTGCTGGTTTGAAACCCGGGACCTTCAGCACGGCGACTCAGCGCTTCCCACACCGAGCCCCTTTTCTCTCCTTCCAAAGCACAGACTGGTATTTAGACCTAAAACTTGGCTAAAAATATAATGGCACTTTTTTCTTGTCAAAAGGGTTTTCAGTTTACTAAAAACGTATTTCGGAAGACGATAAAGTGAAGGTTAATCAATTTTACAGAAAAAAGAAGTTTTTGTAACATTATTATATATTTTTTTAATATTATATATTTATATTCGTTAATCCACTCTCTGTTCATATCAAGAAAACGACCTTCTGTGATACTACATGCAAGCCATTTTCGTTTATAAACTACTTTAAACACCTTAATAGATTTTTGAAGGTTTTCGATTTTCTCGTGGGGACAGTTTGTTATATTCAGTACTTTTTCAACTAAATCTTCAAGTTTTCCGGTAAGCCGTGGTTGTGAGCTTCCTCTAACTATCTCGTGCAGCATAATTGATGGAATGACTAATATGTAGAACAATATAAACACATGTTATTTTAAATCGCAATGAAGGGTGTGTTTTAGAGGGTATTTATTTCTGTGATGTTAATACTTGAGACTCTTTTTGATAGCTAAAGTTATAGTTGACATACTTAAGTATTATAAAATGTAGGTCTGATGTTCTTGCGGTGAGTTGCATACATTCAAAAATACAAATGTTTGCAAAAATACATGAAAAAAGTCCAATATTTTTAGGTAAATAGTTATACTACTAGATATGCTTAAAACAATTTTTAAATACAAATAAATTGATACGCAAAAAAATGAACATCGCTTGATTGATGATAAATCAGAAAGCGAAAATATGGCATTTGTGAAATATCGGGAACAAAGACGTGCGTAAACAGCGAGTGCTAGGCTTCGAATGGTGGTGCGGCGGACTTGGGTTGTCAATCCAGGTAACGGGTTCATCAAAATATGGGGATGTTATCTATCTGATTTATGCAACAATCCTAGGCCTGGAAGTGAAAGATGGCAAATTTGATTTTTGGCCAGGTTTTAGGTCAAAATACCAGTCTGTGCAATGACTCAACAGGGTTCCTGGTCTCCTGCAATAATTTGCGCCAATCTGCACGCTGTTTGGCAGCAGTTCTCCAGTACCGATCCTAAAGATCCTTCGGGAATCCTCCGTGATTAGTTAGAGTTTTTATGATAGTAAAAGGTAATTTTCAAAGCTGCCCCAGATTCAGATGCTTCATCAACCCATCTGACTTGCTTCCCTAATTGGGTCGGCTACCTGGGGATGGTGGCCTTAGAGGGTATAATACAAACTATGGTATGTGGTTTGGGATGTGTGTAGCATGCTATAATTATTGTATTTGTATGAGCGCCAGTGTTCTGTTCCCCCAACCTGGAGGATCAGTGGCTCTCTGCGCTGTTAAACATAAAAATTTTAGATATTAATCAATCTCCAAAATCATAGAAACTCTGAGCGTTCTTTGCTCTCCTTAACACATACTAAATGAATTTGAAAAATAAAAATTAAATTTTTAATTTTTAAAATTGGTATTCAACTAAACCCGACCCATGGCCGACCCAATATTGTCATTTATTTTGGAGGCGTCTGTTTAGATGAATGTTGCATTCCTATTTTTATTTTATATCTCTAGGAATTTATTGTTTATTAAATATTGTGATTTTCTTCTTGAATTTATGTAGTGTCATGTAATATAAGGAATTGCGTAATTTTAAAAGGTAAAACTGAAATTCGATAAGAAATTGTACTATTCAATCCAAAGCCAGCAGAAAGCTGGAAGGATAGATAAGTACCTTTCTAACTTATCTTCCTTCCAATCCTCCTACTATAAATTTGAAATAGCCATGATTTCAAGATCTTGGGAAATTATGTAAAATTGAATTTTAACGATATCTAACTTGTTCATTTGGATCCTAAGTATTGATGGATCCTCATATCCAAATCGGAGAGAGAAGCGTTGGGATAAACTGTAATTCCGTCTTAACTTCTTCTTCTGAAGAGTAAAACTTTGTTCAGAATTCCAATGCACAATGTAAATACTTTACAAAACTATAGGTGCGATTATGAAGATATAGTCTACCTTTCTTTGGCATTCTTTATTTTATCATAGTATGATATGCCAGATTGTTAATTTGAAAAAAAAAGTAACCTTCTTAAATGAGATTTATTTAGCGTACACTATTTTATGTAGTTTAGTATTTTATGATGATGTAATCTCTCTTTTTTTTTTTTTTTTGATCTTATTTAATCAATATTTTTAAAAGGTTGCAGATTTATTAAACATGGTACTGAGGATACTATATCCTACATGAACATTCATAATTATAGCGTAGACAGGACAGAGCCGTGTTAACCAGAGTTGCAGAAATGTGTTACTTAATATTCACCAGCTGTTAAAGCATCGATCATTGAAGTATTCCAGCACTAATTAGAGTGACGGAGTAGATGTCATATTAGCATCCGAATGAGATCAACACAAATATGATTAGGGAGAAGCTTATAATTGCCAGTGTAATAAATTTTATGTGAGATGTCCAGCCATGTAAACATAATTAATTAACCTGTACAGTGGTACTGTGGTGTTTCATGGACAACGGTTCTCCAAGGAGATGGCTTGTCCAAGGTCACTATCAACCGCCAGATTTTTCCCCCTAATTTTGAGTATCCTATTTTTATAATATTTCATAGAGGCTGGTTGAGCCCCAGGAGGGTCCTAGATTCTAATATGATCCATCTTCGGCCGCAAACAGACTAAATAAAACACTTGCCCGCAGCGGGATTTGAACCAGGATTTCCGGCATGGCAACTCAGTGCAAAACATAATACTTACTAATATTTATGTCCGAATGTACCGATTTCCAAACCAGTCTAACATCGTCGTTTTGTTGTGGACTGAGTTTACCTGTTTACTCTTTTCATAAACGATTTAGCGGAGAATCTCGGTGGAGGAGTCATAGTGGGGCATAAGAAAGTGAACATGTGGCTGGCGATACTATCCTAATATCAGATAATCCGGTTGGTTTGCAGTATATGATAGGCAAATTAGAAATCTACTATAAAACATGGAATTTGTTTTTGAATCTGGATAAATCAAAAGTTATAGTATTTAAGAATAATAGAGACAAAATGTGGATAAAAAAAGAGAAATGGTTCCTAAATAATGAGCAAATTGAATGTGTGAAATCATACAACTATAAGTAGATGTGCAATAACTTAAAAATGAAATATGACATTAAAGAAAAATTAAGCAAGGCAAAAGTAGGGGTTAATATGATGTGGAGAGAACTGTTCAGTAATCCAGGAGTGCCTTATGAGTCAAAATTCGAAGTATTTGAGTCTACAACTGAAAATGTTAGGGGCCAGAAATACTATGAGGAGATCGAAAAGGTGGAACGATATTTCATTTAAAAAAATTTTAATTACCGGTTAATACCCCAAATTACTTTGTATACCTACAAATTAATAAATAATTAGTCCACATGTACACACTAAAAATGCAATTTAATTATATTTTAAAAATATTAGATTATAAAGAAAATAGATTATGTGCAGTTCTAGCAACAGAAATAATAAAAGAAAATATGTCATGGTTTAAAGAGTGGGGGGGAAATTGCAAACAAAATAAGTTATAAATTAAATTTAACTTTAAGCTTAGTGGGTACTTGGGAAGGAGAAATGTCCAAAATGTTAGAACTGTACAATTATTATTTTATTCAAGTTTGAAGTTCAATCAAACTCCCGGCAGACGGTATAAAGTACCATCCTGTGGTTGCTAAGGTTGTAAATAAAATTAAAAAGAAAAACACCGTAAATAATTTATTAATAAAAGAGCATTTATATTTACATACATATATATATATATATATATATATATATATATATATATATATATATAGTTTATGGTTCTCGAGTTTCAGTCAAGTAAGTAGAAACCAATATATATATATTCGTTTTGTTTTTAATGAAAATAATTATTGATATCAATACATTAATATATTATTTTAAAAACAGAAGAATAAGTGTTATTTTTCAAATTTTCTTTTATTTCTTTAGGTTTGTATTCATCAGAACAAATGCATATTAAAATACAATAAAAATATAATAAAGAAGTATATAGATATGCTTTTATAAGTTATCGTTATGGACACATTCTTTCAAGATATTGTGAAAAGATTTATAAAAATTAGAATATGATCAACTTCTCACGATATCAACATACTGGGCACCATTTCCTACGAAGGGCTAATCAGTGAAAAAATTGGGCTCACCATTTTGTCCAGATTCGATTCAACTTGTAAATGTAAGAAAATATTTTCACAAATGAATTTTATGTTAATCAAGACCAGGAACAGGTCAACTACCGAAAATGGTGACGCTTGTACTGCCTTAAAGTGACTAACTTATAACTCTATTTGACTAATTTTTTACCTTTAACATCAGGGTAGCTACTGGTATCGTAGAGAACGATTATAAACAAAGTTCATAAAACTACATTTGTAATCATTTTCTCAATAAAATATATCTTATTATTTTCTAAATGACAGTTCACGAAAATATCTCTGCCTTTGACACCTTTGCAATACTCACATTTTTGTAGATTTTGATCCGCGGCCCAAAAAAAGGTTGCCTACACGTGCATTAAGCAATCATAAAACCATTCAGAAAATGTAATGGGATAAATATAATATTTTCTTTACAAATTCAAACTTTCAAAAAATGTGCTATTATCAAGAAGTCTCTCTAGAAATACGAATTTATTTAAAGAGACGTTTGGTTCAGAAATATTTTCAAACTAAATCAGTCTTTCAGGAAATAATAAGTTATGTTTGATGTAAAAAAATAATTAATTCGGTTTTTTTTATTCATGTATTTATTTGTTTATAATAATTGTAGCTTGAAAAAAATATTAGAGATTCACTAAAGAGCTTTACGGATTACCTCAAGAAAAATTTGTATATAGTACATCAAAACCGTTACTTTGCTTATATTGGTTTATACTTATGGTATAAAGATACTCCTAGTAATGATGTTTTGGTATCACACTCGTATTTCTAAAGTGAAATAAGTCAAAAATTGGTGTTTATTTGGTGGTTAGTTATGACCATGAAAGAAATTTGTATATCTCTTCATCATCAAAACTGTAACAACCTAGCTTCTGAGATTGTCTCCTTGAAGACTCTCGTGTAACTCTTACTGTCCTAATGCTATTCCAAGCTCACTAACCGTTATTTCCAAAAATGTAGGTTTTTGACTTATTTCACTTTAGAAATACGAGTGTGATACCAAAACATCATTACTAGGAGTATCTTTATACCATAAGTATAAACCAATATAAGCAAAGTAACGGTTTTGATGTACTATATACAAATTTTTCTTGAGGTAATCCGTAAAGCTCTTTAGTGAATCTCTAATATTTTCAAACTAAATCAGTCTTTCAGGAAATAATAAGTTATGTTTGATGTAAAAAAATAATTAATTCGGTTTTTTTTATTCATGTATTTATTTGTTTATAATAATTGTAGCTTGAAAAAAATATTAGAGATTCACTAAAGAGCTTTACGGATTACCTCAAGAAAAATTTGTATATAGTACATCAAAACCGTTACTTTGCTTATATTGGTTTATACTTATGGTATAAAGATACTCCTAGTAATGATGTTTTGGTATCACACTCGTATTTCTAAAGTGAAATAAGTCAAAAACCTACATTTTTGGAAATAACGGTTAGTGAGCTTGGAATAGCATTAGGACAGTAAGAGTTACACGAGAGTCTTCAAGGAGACAATCTCAGAAGCTAGGTTGTTACAGTTTTGATGATGAAGAGATATACAAATTTCTTTCATGGTCATAACTAACCACCAAATAAACACCAATTTTTGACTTATTTCACTTTAGAAATACGAGTGTGATACCAAAACATCATTACTAGGAGTATCTTTATACCATAAGTATAAACCAATATAAGCAAAGTAACGGTTTTGATGTACTATATACAAATTTTTCTTGAGGTAATCCGTAAAGCTCTTTAGTGAATCTCTAATATTTTTTTCAAGCTACAATTATTATAAACAAATAAATACATGAATAAAAAAAACCGAATTAATTATTTTTTTACATCAAACATAACTTATTATTTCCTGAAAGACTGATTTAGTTTGAAAATATTAGAGATTCACTAAAGAGCTTTACGGATTACCTCAAGAAAAATTTGTATATAGTACATCAAAACCGTTACTTTGCTTATATTGGTTTATACTTATGGTATAAAGATACTCCTAGTAATGATGTTTTGGTATCACACTCGTATTTCTAAAGTGAAATAAGTCAAAAACCTACATTTTTGGAAATAACGGTTAGTGAGCTTGGAATAGCATTAGGACAGTAAGAGTTACACGAGAGTCTTCAAGGAGACAATCTCAGAAGCTAGGTTGTTACAGTTTTGATGATGAAGAGATATACAAATTTCTTTCATGGTCATAACTAACCACCAAATAAACACCAATTTTTGAGTTGTTTCACTTCCGAAATACTAGTGCGATATGTAAAAATGATTTATATTATTTTATATCATGGAAAAAATAAATACAATCCTATTTGAATCAACTTTATCTATATAACGTTCTCTTCGAAATAGACACTAGGTTTGAGTCATTGATGTTCGGAAGACATTGCGTTATAAGAAAATGGATCAGATACGAAATAAATTAATAATTTAACTTTCGCAAAAGCAAAAAAATGTTTACTTAAGATATAATTAATTATGTTAATTATATCCAGGATGCTACCATTAGTCTGCCTGCGTATAATTAATCATAGCATTCAGCCTACTCGTTCCTTATTATCTAGCTCCAAACAAAAGGGCTCTGCTTTCTTCCACAGCTGTGAAAGTAGCTGCCAAGGATTGGACGGATGAGGACTGAATGGAAGGAAGAGAGGATCGATGAGACTATCAGAAAAATTGAACACGATATATCTCTGGAGAATGGGCAACATCCTGGTGCGGGCTGTATCGTTAGGCCTCGAGCCAACCCCGCCAATGAAATAGGAAGTGTTAAAAACACATCAGCGCTCGCAACCACGTGCTTTCTTTTCTCCCCCTGGGATTCTCAGTAATTTGGAAGGGATGAGAATATGATAGTAATTTGTTTCGGATAATTACATATTAAAAAAAATCAAACGCAATTTTTTGAATTAGTCTATTTTTGTCATCCTCATGCCTGAAGATATCTAGCCTGTACCACGACAACCCGTTAACGGGTCTAGTGTTTAGTACATTGTAGAGACAACGGTTGTGCAGGATGGTGATTCGTCCTAGATCACCCTCGGACAGCCAGATTTTCTCCTCTTATTTTCTCCATTATAGAGGCTGGGTGAGGAGGATCTAGATCCCATATGGTCCATCTCCGGGCGCTAACAGATTAAATAAAAGTCTTGCCACCAGCGGGATTTGAAGCTTGAAATTTCGGCATAGCGACTCAGTGCTCTACCACTTAGCCACTCCACTCCTTACTGAAAATAGATACAATTCTTCTTATTTAGTAGATAAACAACTTAAAATCGTTTGATAGGCTAAATATTATGTATCCCTTCTGGGTCATTCCATGGATAGTGATTATTAAATTTGAATAAAAAAAGTACAGTATAAAAATGAAACATTATTTATGGACATTAAGAATAACAAAATTGTAAAAAAAAAATATTCTGTTATTCTTAATGTCCATAAATAATGTTTCTTTTTTATACTGTACTTTTTTTATTCAAATTTAATAATCACTATCCATGGAACGACCCAGAAGGGATACATAATATTTAGCCTATCAAAAGCTGAAAGATGTAGCTAATAAAATCAGAAAATAAAGATCAAAACTAGCAAAAATAATTTAAGAAAAATTAATTCATCTGAATTATTAATCATTGTAATAATTACTTACACCACATAATGGAAATTAATTATCGTTTCTAAATAATACTAATAGACACATATGGATAGATAAGAAGACTGAAAAAAAGAGAGAGGGAGAGAGAGAGAGGGAGAGAGAGAGAGAGAGATTGAGAGAGAGAGAGAGAGGGAGAGAGAGAGAGAGAGAGAGAGAGAGAGAGAGAGAGAGAGAGAGAGAGTGAGAGAGAGACACATATAACTTGAAACCAGATTGGCCACGTGCTAATAGATAAAAGACATCAGAGCTCTATCCAAGTTAAGAAGCTATCGTGGAGCAGACTGTGATTCGGACCATTCTCTAATCAGGATCAAATATCCCCGAGACTGAAACAAATCCATAAAATAGAGGACCAAATGGAAGGAGAAAGTTTGAAGTTCAAAACCTGAAAAATCCTAAGCTAAAAGATAAATTCCAAATTGAGCTGAAAAATAAATTTGAGCCCTTGGACTTAGATAATCTCAAAATTGATCAATATTGGGAATACAATAGAGTCCAAGTTAAAAGAAACAGCAAGGGAAATAATAGGGATACAGGAAAAAGGGAAACCCAAAATATGGTTCACGGAGGAATACGAAGAAGCAGTCGAGTAAAGAAGAAAGTTGAAGGTCCTCTACTCTGTCAAAGCTTATCCAGCTACTTTGGAAACTAAATACTCAGCCAACAGGACGAAAGCAAATAAAATAATAAGACAAACAAAAAGAAAATTCCTCAAGGAAAGACTAAAAAACATTGAGGATAACTAGCAGGCTGGAAATATAAGCGAACTATATGCAGATGTTAGGAAGGAAAGGACTGGATTTAGAAATAGAAATACTCAAATGTGAGGAAAAACTGGAAAACTGACGGCATCCAAGAGAGAATTTTTAAACATCTGGTAAGAACATTTCTAGAAACTGCTAAACCAAGGGAACCACACGAACGAAGAGGACATGGACCACGAGGAGGACATTGACCCACAAGAGGTTGAAAAACCTGATATTCTGGATGTATAAATAGCTATCGACAGGCTTAAAAGAAGAAAGGACTCTGGGTTAGACAACCAACCACCAGAGTTGTTCAAAGATGGAAGAGAAACGGTAAAAACGGTAAGGTAATATGATTCCGTCGATAGAAACTGTCTATGGAAGATCATGACTGAGCTGAGTATTACCGGAAAATAGATGAGATTGACTAAGGGGTGTGCAGACGACCTCCGATGCAGAGCCCTGATAGAGGGAGATGTGTCTGAGGCTTTTGAAGACGGAATCTCACCTTTACTGTTCAACATAGCCCTTAAAAAGCTAATAAGAAACACATTAAGGGAGAATGGCGGGTGAACGTCGGAATGGAATATAAAATTCTTGCATACGCCGATGATATAGTAGTTTTCGGAAGTAATGAAAGGGAGATCGAGAGACTCCCTAAGACGCTGATGAGAGAAGCAGACCAAATCGGCTTACAGGTAAATGAGGAATAAACAAAATACATGATAGTAAGCCGTAAACCCCACCCCAGAAACAGCATCTGAGTGGATCGCAAATCGTTCCCAAAAGTAGATAACCTCAAATACCTTGGCTCCACAACAACCTCAACGAATGACCAATTAACTGAGATAGACCAGCGTATAACAACCGCAAGCAGAGGATTCTTCGCTTTTTCAAGAGTATTGAAATCCCGAAGCATCTCTAGAAATTTAAAATTAAGGGCGTATAATGCTGTAATAAAGCCGATTTTGATATACGGCTGTGAAACTTGGGCTCTCACTGAGAACTTGGAAAGCAGAATAGAGAGATGTGAAAGGAAATCCTTCGCACGAAAACCGGAGCGGAATGGAATGAGAGTCTAAACTCTTGGAGGAGAAGGGCCAATAAGAAACTGCTCGCGTAAACAGGTTAGGCGATATCTCAGGATATGAATGCAAGAAGGTTAAGATGGACGGGAATGTAGCTCGAAGTAATCCGTCAGGACACCTCTACACAACTATGAATGCCACAATAGTTAGCAAGAGACCACGTGTAAGGTCAAAGACCAGATGGATAGACTGGGACAACAAAGATGCTGGGGAGCTGCATGTAACAGACTAGAAATCAACGGCCCAGGATAGACAGACGTGTAGAAGGCTGGTAAGGCGGCCAAAGATCTACAAGGTCTGTAGAGCCAACCGAAAAAAAAAAAAAATTGATATATACACACACAGATATATCTATCTATCTATCTATCTATCTATATATATATATATATATATATATATATATATATATATATATATATATATATATCAATTTTCATTACTTGATAAAAAAAATGCATATAAAATTTTTAAAAACTAATTTCCAGATTTTATTTAAAATTTAGAACAGAATACAGAATAATAATAAAATGGACTGAATGTAAGACCGGAGGAATAAATAAGTTAAGTAAAATTTACTTAATAATTTTTGATGAGTCGAATTTCAAATATCGAATTTAAAAAAATTAATCATTATAATATTAGAGATAATAGAATAGACAAATAATTTTATTCTGGGACCAGGTCCCTTTATAATAACAGAGATGAGCAAAATTAAATAAATATATATCTGCCAAAAAGCCTACATCAAAATAAAACAATAATTACATAATATCCTGAAAGCAAATAACTAAACAGGTATGTTTTAGTAGAGAATCAGAAAATGTGATACAAAATTAAAATAAAAAAACAGACAAATTTACAATAAAAAGAAATAGGGTCATAAATAATATCATCTAGTAATAAAAAAAAATGATATAATTATGAGTGAGGAATATTTACATTAGTTCATCAATCGATCATGTTGAATATATCTATAAATTATTTATTGATTATAAAGCATCTGATTGAGAATTTAGAAGATGTAGGAAAAGTTTGGATTTAAATGAGGTTAAAGAAGACGCATGACGGATATCGAGAGGGAGTGATTTCCAAAGAGAGACAGAACGGGGTAGAAAGGAACGCTGAAAAGTTTTGGTTCTATGGGAACGGATGTAAAGATCAGAAGGGCGAGATCTTGTTCCCCGGGATTGGATAGGGGATTTGAATTGTAGGAGACTATAGATATAAGATGGATGTTATGAGTTGATAGTTTGATATAAGATAGAACCAGGGAAGTAAAGTCTACGGATAGAAGGGAAAAGCCACTTTACCTCACCGTTACGGCGGGACACATGAGACCTCCTCAGGGCGTCGAAGACAAATCGAAGCGAACAGTTCATAATTCGCTTCTACCTCTCCTCGAGCCTGATCGAGAGGCCACCTTATCCCAAACAACCATAGTCAAAGTGAGGAATGATAAAAGAAGTGATGAGGAGCTTACGGATAGGTAGTGTTAGAAGATGCCTGGAACGGTGAAATAACTTTAGAGAGCTTATTGCTCGGCGGGAATTTTGGGAAACGTGGGGCTTCCACTAGGGGGATTGGTCGAAAATGATCCCGAGGTTTTAACAGAGAAACTGAAGGCAATAGGATGATCATTTAAGGTTAATTGGGGAAGTGAGTTGATACATTTAAGAAGGGTGCTGGAACCAATTAGGATGACCTGAGTTGTGTGTGTGTGTGTGTGTGAGAGAGAGAGAGAGAGAGAGAGAGAGAGAGATTCAAAAACAGCTCATCGTATTCTTTTTTTTTTGTTACGTTTTTACATGGAAGCGCATGCATATTTATCTGTTTCAATGCATTATTAATCACCCGCTTGCACCAATTCCGTTTACAAAAACTAGTATAGAATCACGGAGTATAAAAATTTTGTACAGAAGAGAAACATTTCAGGAGATTAAAAATTCATTTTAAATCACTGTAATAAATGTCCGGGGTAGCGAAATATACAGGTCACAATAAAATTGTCTCTGTTTATTTTCACCAAGAACAGACGTCAATATTAAATTATGCCTTCATTAAACAGAAACATGGGATGAAATCTGAGATTCAAGTCGGAAATAAATCAGAAATAATTAAGAAGTAATAGAATCTCGTGGAATAGAAAAAGTTTTGTAATATTTAATTCATCATAGTTTATGTTTATTTTTTTAATTATTTATAATCATTATGACTAATCGGAGATGTTTTTCTAGTTAACCAGCAAGACAAACATACTGTAGGAGGAATAATATCGAAGGTAGAATATTTAATCCGCTCCTCAAAGTTGTCAATAGTATTGATTCAGTCATGATCTGAGTTTCTAGAAAGACATACCATATTTCTTATTCCTATTAAGGTAAGTTGTATTCTTTTTAGGTATTCCTATAATTTGATATAGATATATTAAATATAATCTGCTTGAATTGAATAATTTAATTGACATGTATCAGAATTTTTTATTGGGTGATTTGGTAACATTTAGTAATTTGTAAAAAAAAAAAAAAGTCTAAAAAAATGATCATCGTGAAACACCGACACTGAAGTTAATTCATTCACAGACCTAGATCTCTTTTATCACTTAACATACTTTAAGTACAATAAACAATCTAAAATAAAGTAAAACTCGGGAATTTTATAAGGAGCGGGGTAGGGGTGGTATGCTGAATGTTCCGGGTTCAAATTCGCTTATATTAGATAAATTATTTATTGTGTTAAAAGCCACGGCTGAATCCTGTAGAATATAAGGACCCTCCTGTAGCTCACTCAGCCTCTATAAAGGGGGCACCCTTAGCGGGGGAAAATCAGGGTGTTGAACGTGATTTAAGACAAATCTATTCCCTGCATAACCTTTGTCCTAGAAAAAGTATAGCCGCTACCATGTAATGAACCCAAGACCATTAATTTTTATATTATTAAGGACTATTTTTCTAAGTAAATTGACAATAATATGGTAATCATAAACCACAAAGTAAACAAATAAAGATATCGAAACTGGGTAACATATTCGATTATTCTATATTCTTCATCTCCTGTAACAAAGTCAGGCTGTTTGAATGATTTCACTAAATAATTTCATATAATTTTCTAACATATATGGCACCATTTATTTTTTAATAGGAATTTTAGCATGAGGAAAAGTGGTAGTGATTTGGTAAAGCAACTCTATTGATTACCTTAAGAAAAAAATGCGAGTACATCAAAGCAGTATATGTATTATATATGTCTTGTATTATAATTTACGTATTGTATGTATGTATTCCTTATGGAATGAGATTACTCCAAGTATTGATATTTTTATATGAAAAAATTAACTCTATCATTTATCTGCACTATAATTTTCTATTATCATCTTTATTAACGGGATATGTTGATTCGAACAGTAAAGCGATAATCGAGATAATAACAATAATATCTACAGACTCAGTGAATAAGTCGATATATATAGTAATAAGTCGATTTGTTTGTACTTAAGAAGCGGAATCGTCTTGTTCAAGTAAGGCATTGGCTTGAAATGGAGTTATTCCTTATATTAAAACTCTATTTCAAGCCAAAAAATACGAGGAGACGATTCCGCTTGCTTGTTTTACAACAAGTAACTCATTTTGGAGAAACTTCGAATTAATCACTTATTCACAGGGGCTACATATTTAACTTCTTTTACTATGATGAATAAAAAAGTTCCATGGCTCTGATTCAGGTCACGTTTCTTATAGCACTAATTAATAAATGCTATCTTATTTTTTACAAGGATGACTAGAAGTTCAAATTATTTCCAACGCTGTATTGGAAATCTATAAGCCAACTTTTCCTTCATTATTTTACAACTACTCTATTTGAAGAGGACTAAGGGATACTGGAAGGGAAATTAAAACCGCAAGCTCTCTTTATGAAGGGCCGAAGAATAAAATAAAGGGAAAAAGGAGAGTAAAATGTAAACTATGCGGATGATGGAGGAGATGAGATTTGGGGGAGTGAGTTTTACCGCGGCCAAGTTTGTTTGATTGAGGATTCCTCAAAGTGGGCATTAGGTCTCGCTCAACCATCCAGGAATAAGTTTGAATTAGTTCATCTTAATCAAATCTCTTTCCTCGAAGAGCATTAACAAGATCAGATATACTTTTTCACCCCCCCCCCCCTCCCATTTCCCTCCTTTATATAGTAAACTTTGCCAAATCAACTTTGTTCAGGACCTTTTTTTTTCTAACTCAATAATTCTGGCTTTTACGCCCCGAACAAATTGAGAAAAGATACCGACTCTCTTTTTTTTCCATTTAAAATAAGTAAAAAAGACAAATCACCTCCCTGCACAACCGTTGTCCTTGAAACAGTACAGTCTATAACATGTACTGAACCCCACATCCATTCAAGATAGTGGTACAGGTTTTTTTTAGGTTAAAAAAGACACTTTGGAACTACTTTGTAAAATTTGGAAGGGATGAGAGGTACCTCAGTCTGAGGTAACAGACACGAGCAGACCCTCCTAGCCTCCATAAAGTGGATACCTATAACCTCTCCTCTCCGTAGTCCGAGAAACAGTACGATCACTACTATTTACCCAAGTCCCTTCATAGATGGTACTGGTATATGTTTTTTCTTTATGCAAGATTTGGAACTTATCCTCTCAGCAAATATTTTGTTCTATCTCAAATGGAATTTAACTTACTTTTAGAAATCCAATAGCTTTCAGATCAAGTTCATTTTCTTTTATATCACAAAATAAGTATTTTCTACAACGTTAAAACATTGTATGGTCTTTAAAAAAAAAAAAAAAATACGAATATACATATGTTACGGTAACTAACGTGAATCTCTTTACTAGTTGTTTCTTTTTTAATTAAAAAAAATTGTCATTCAACATATCCTGTAAATGAATAATGTGATACCAATTTAGTTTACCGGAAATGTAATGATGTTTAAGCATCCATTGGAATAAATTCAATGCTCCAGGATAGTTATAGTCCTAGGATATCTCCAGGGATAATTAGTATTGTTACGGTCAGAGAGGGAAGAAGGACCGGCTGGGAGGATAAGACAAACAATGGGATTAAGCGGAAGGGATTATAGAATCGCGTAGATCCTTCTGGGTCGGTCTAGGTGGTCCTCGTCCTTCCGAGAATTGTCCCACCCCGACCTATCTTGCCTATATAAAAAGGCGACCTGTTCGGCCGGCCCAGTCAGTAATAAGACAGTGAGTAATAAGCCAGTAGTAATAAGCAGTCGTTAACTAGTGATAGTGCGTGTGAGTTACAGTGAGTTAGTATCAGTCTGTAATAAGTGCTTAGTGAGCAACAGTGACAATTAGTGGCCGTGTAATAAGTGTAATAAACTGTGGGTCAGTTTGTCATATTTGGAGAGTCTTACGGTCGGTGGACTTTAGTTAGCGAACTGTAAGTGATAATTTGTAATTGTAAACTATAGTGTAATATTATTGTATTTGTACGAATTTATATATAAATAGTTTAGTTATTTAGTATTAGCAATATCCTATTATCTTAGAAATTAGATAACATTTAGTAGAATATTGTTATTGTAAATTGATATTAGTTTAATAATTTAATTGTTTTAAATAATCTCATTGTATTCTTTTTAATTTGTTAATAAATATTAGATTCTTGAATTAAGTAATAGTTTAGTCCATTTTACACCCAGTAGCCCGTAACAGTATTATATTAACGAAAAAAATTGGAAAGAAAATGTGGAAGTAAAAAAAATTAATTTCATAAACAGTGATACATTATTTAATAGAAACCGACGTTTCGATCTACATTGGATGTCATCTTCAGGACTTCCAATATTGTTCACAAGGATGTTACAAATCATAAGTGATAAGTATATCACATGTCACCTACACAAAGAGCTGTGTCAATGTCACATTATAGGTCTAAAGAAAACCTGAAATATAGGTCAAAAGGTGGGTTCTAATAAATATTTTAACACTATTCAGGGAATTGATTTTTTTTTAACCTCCACCCGGACCATTTTCTCCCTCATATTTATACGGTCAACTAATAATTATTTAAGATAACTAAATAATATTTTTAAATAGAGCGTTTGGAATGGTAGAAGCTTTAGAGGGTGTAGTGAGGAAGAAGTGGGTCAAAAGAGGAGACGATTATAAAGAAAGGAACTGCTAATTTAAAAGGTGGCGGGAGGTGACGGGAGATGGAGCGACGACACGAACAGTCACCGCCAAGTACCCTCGTCAGATATCGATGTATGCCTCTTTTACATGCGAGCATCGACTCCCACTTCAGGTTGTTGGGAGTCTGGTGTGAGAGGTATAGAAACAAAAAAAAAACAGAAAAAAATACCCATAAAGTTTCCTAATTATCATATATCTCTATATAAACATCAGTAAATAACCCTGAAAAAAACCGATAAACGATTGAGTTATAGAGTTAACCGTATAGAAGGAAGAGAAATCATGTCATTCTCGTAGTTTATTATTAACCTTTCATTCGCTAAGAAAATAACACAAATGAAGTACAAAAGTTCAGAAAAAGAAAGCTAAACTTAAACACTAAACCTATTCACCTGGGCAGTAGACAATGTATTATATCTGTTGGTAATTAATATAATAAGACACTTATTAGGAACAATATGGTTCATTTACTAACACATTGCGGTCTGATAACATGGCTTGTTTTTCTCGACTGGTTATTTGAGGTTACAACATACAAAGAAGTCCTAGTACAAAGAGATTCTGTATCTTAGTGACTGACTAGATTCAAACAATAATTGGTACTTCAAGTCCCTACATATCTAATAAGTATATTCATACGTATCTACTAAGGATATTCATAAGTATATTCATACATATATATATATATATATATATATATATATATATATATATATATATATATATATATCAGGAAGTATATTCATAATATACTCCCAACGACCTGAAGTGGTAGTCGATGTTCCTCTTGTAAAAGAGGCATACATCTGAATATTTCATCAAACAAATTTGTCTCAAGTCAAAATTATAAGTTTAAAATTTTGTTTGGCAATAAAATGTTACTTCCAACCAGTTATTTGAGGAAAATTTCAAGAAAATATATTTATTACTAATTGACCAAAAACTTTTAATAGCGGAAGTGACCTCAAAAGTCAAGCGATTAGTTTTTGGTCGATTATAATGGGCAGATTGCGTAGCGAATGTTGCGTAGAAAGCTAGAGTTAACAGCTGGTTGACAACAGCCAGCGATAAAAGAGCATGGTGTTAGAGAAGACCAGGACTCGCTTGCAGGTTGTAGCACCGATAAAATGATAATAATAATAGATGTATAATATCTCCTTAGGGTGTAAATTTGCCGTAACATGTGAATCTTATAAACGACTAGTTATATCTAGAATAAATTATAACCGTAATTCTTAAACGTGAATACTCAAAACATTTATTATTTATTATTTAATTTTCATTTGCACCTGCGCAATTGCGCATTCAGCAAATTTGATCCTAATGTTCAAAACATTTGGAAATTGTTTTTTGAAAGTATACTTAATCAGTGGTAGAACGCTGAGTTGCAATGCAGAAGGTCCTAGGTTCAAATCTCACTCGCCGGCAAGAATTTTATTTAATCTTTTAGCAGCCCGAGATGTGTCCTATAGGATCTAGGACTTCTTCTGGGGCTCACCCATCCTCTATAAACTCTAAATTGAATACCCGAAACAAGGGGGTGAGGAATCTGGCGGTTGAGCGTGATCTAGGATAAATTAACTCCCTACACAACTGTTTTCCAATAAACAGTCTGTACTGTCTGAAGACTGTCCTCTACCATGTATTGAACCCTAGACCTTTTATATTGTTATGTAGTTAACCGGATTGAGGGAAGAGAAATCCTGTCATTCTCCTAGTTTATTATTAGCCTTTCGTTCACTACGAAAATAACACAATTATACTACAAAAGCTCAGACTGAAGAAAGTTCGACTTAACCACTTATACACCTGGGCAGTATAAATAATATATCCCCTGAGTATATTTATCTTATGGTCACTGGAAGGCAGTTTGTTTTATCAAACAAATTTGCCGCAAGTAAAAAATTTAAGTCTAAAATTTAGTTTGGGATAAAAATACCTACTAAAGTTACCTCTAAGCATTTATTTGCAGAATGTTTCAAGCAATTGTCATTAGTATTAATTTTTGTATAATTTGTATAAAAAACCTATTAGTTTAAAGCCAACATCAAGTGAACTTTGTAATTCCCCAGAATGCATTAAGCTATGTTTGAAAGCCATTGTAATTACAATATAAAATCGACTCTTGTACGATGTTAATACATAAGTGGTACAACAATATCTTACATATCTATACATCTAAGTATTGGAAAGGTATTTAGTTGATTAATTTGTTAAAATCCATTCGTCATAAATTTGTAAGTAACACTTATGTACAAACATCTTACACGTGTCAATTTTATATTAATACTTTTATCAAATAAGTTTATGTTTAGTCCTTAAGTTCGACCCTTCAACAATTGACTTGTAATCGTATGAACAAGTAGAGTCATGACATCATTACTAAACAAAGATTTTCCTAATCTCGCTATGCACCTGATAAGAAAATGACCTGTGATTTTCTTTGTGAAAGAACTCATCTGGTGTGCATCCAATAGTGGCTTATCGCGATGTTTTTTTGCATAGATATCCAATGCAACAGTAATATTCATCTAAAGAAATTAAATTTAAAAAATCTACCAAAAAATACATTTTAATAATTTTTTTTGTTGATTTTGCAATGGTTAAAACTTGTAGAATTTCAATTGAAATATTGATAATTGTCATTACAATAGATGCGTTTGGGTTCAAAACAGGTTACATCCATTTTAAAACATTTTTTTCATGACTGATCTAAAATTATTCAATTTAACAAAATTATTTTTCGTTATTTTTCTAACAATACACTTCAAACAATAATTACTGACCTTTTTATGATCCCTTTTTTTGAAAATCTCATTTAATAAAAAAATGATTTGGACATAATACACCTGACTTTGATCAAAAAATATCAATGATTAGTTTATGGTTGATAAAAAGTAAATGAATAAATGATATCTACATTTTTAAAAACAAATAGATTTAATAATAATAATATATTCATAGTGTTGATTTTTCATACATTAAATATTTTCATTTAATGTAATGGATGTAATCACTTTTGATTGGAAATGGAATCTTTTGGTATTAATTTTTTTAAGTATCTAGACAGTTTTGAAAGTAACACATCTCATACATCGTTTCTGGCATTAAAAACTTACCCCCGTAACCCGATTTTGGTTACCGTGAAACCAAATGAGTCAATTTAATTGATATCTCCTGCAGTACATTTTTTTGAATAGTAGCATTAATAGAATTATTGCATAAATTAAAGTGCTATGGAGCTGACCAAGCATGTATCAAATATTTGCGATTACTAGGTTAAGAGTGATCTCGGATAAATCACCTCCCTGCACAATCGTTCTCCTAGATACACAGTCTCTACCATGTAATGTAGTGGTACAGTTTTTTTTCTTTTATCCGTTCCTATTAATCTTGAATTAAAAGTGTCTCGCCAAACAGGATCTGAGTGTTTGAATAGAGCAAACTACTATAAAAATTGCTACTTTTATATCTCTTGAATTTTTTTTTTTTTATAGTAGTATTAATCAAATTATTTCTTATGTTATAGTATTATGGAGCTCACCCAGCATCTATCAAGTTTATACGATTATTAGGGGGAAGAACAAGGTGGTTAAGAGTGATCTCTGATAAAACAACTCCCTGCACAATCAATATCCTTGGAATAGTACAGTTTCTACTACGTATTGAACCATGTAATGTAATTGTACCTTTTTTTTATTCGTTACTACCACTCTTGAATTAAAACTGTCTCAGGACTTCTGAGTGTTTAAATTGAGCAAACTTGTAATATTGCTACTCTTATATTTACAAACTTTTACTTCTTGACCGGAAAGAGCTAATGAAATGGAAAGAGAAAATGAGTTTGAAATTCTAGGAGATAGAAATGGGCGAGACAGACTCCCCGTAGGAGTGGCTTCGCGTCCAATAAAGGGGACTTACATCATCGACCACTTATGATATAGACGTCAAGGAGCTTTCATATGGCAATATTGTGTCAATACGGTCTTTAATGGGAATTCTCTGACGGATTATGTTTATCAATATTCCTCTCCTCCATTACTGTCCTTTATTACATTAACATTTATTATTAATGACATTAATCGGTTTACCTTCCCTAAAGCGATTTCGAAGGGTCTTTGTGTCTCAATAGGACATCCCTTATTAATTATTATAATATATAATATTATGTACTACAACTGATATTGATGCCAATCGATTATTTAGCTATTATTGATTAATTATAAGCTACCACCAGAGTTATTTATTAACTATTTCAAACATAAGTATATAGGTATAGCTTTTTAATTTAATATAAATAAGATCTTTCTAGTATATGTAATTAATATTTCAATATGTAACAATATTTTTATTATTATTAATATATTAACATCACAGGTATGTATAAATGTATAAGCTATGTAAATGTATAAGAACTGTACATGTGAATATGTATATAATAACTATTTTTAAATATCAATCTCGTATGTATATCAATCGTTAGTTTTTAATCGAATACAGTATAGTATACTTATATCAAGAGTTAATTTGAGAATCAATTGAAACACAGAAAAACATTATATTCATTTTATGTTATAAACAATGCGTATTAAAAGGAAGATTTTATACAATATATGAAAAATAATACAAAACATATGGTTAATTAATTATGACGATACTACATCTTATCCCTCCTTAAAGATGTCTTGATCGGAGCTGTTCGGCGTGCGTTCTCTTCCGACGACCATCCACCAGGACAATGTAAGAGAGCGGTCCAGTCTGCTCCACGATTTGCCCTTCCCCTTTCTCCTTTCTTCCCTTGAGCTCACCCAGACCTCCTCTCCCCCTACGAATGATTTCGGCTGGCTCTTTGTGTCATGTAGAATTTTTTGTTTTACAAGAGTGTTGTCCATCTCGCTAGAAAGACATGGCTTGAGAAGACCTAGAGGAGTACGTAGTCGTCTTCCAAAAAGGATCGCGGCGGTCGTTGTACTGGTTATTCGTTGGGGCGAAGTTCGATGCGAGAACAAAACCTTCAAAAAGCTCGAAGATCTTTTGTATCTGTTGAAGCCTTTATTCTTCTTTTGAAGGTTCTGAGCTCGCGTTCAGCCAGTCAGAATGTATATATACATATATATATATATATATATATATATATATATATATATATATATATATATATATATATATATATATATATATGTATATATATATATATATATATATATATATATTGTATTTTGTGTGGATAGGATAGCCATTAATAGTTTTTTTCCACTTAAAATAAAACAACATGCTACCATTAGAGCAACTGAAATAATATAAAGATATTAAATTCTAATCGCAACTCAAATATGCTTTATCAAGTAGTAATATATAGGTCATATATCATTTTTTAAACTGAGGAATCATTAACTATTTTCAGATATGCATTCTTTAATTCTGTAAAAAAAGTTTAACAATATTAGGATACTAAAATGTTAGATAATTACAGAAAAAGGCTATAAAACATCTAGTTTCATATCTCATAAATTAGTAATAATAGAAAATATGTTTATAATATTAATAAATGATATTAACAATTTATTTGTTAATATTATTTATTTTATTATATGGATTATATTAATTGTTACTTAATTATTGTTATATATTATATTAATGTTATTATTTATTTATTACTTGTATTGACCGCTTCGGCTCACGCTAAAACTTTATTTCCTGGAGTTTTTCTGTATCCAATATTCCTTTATGCTTTCATTGGCGCGTTTCTTTTGATCCTCTATCCAGCTTCGTACAACCTTCTTTTCCATTTCTTTATCCTGAAACTCTTCCAGATTTTCCACTCTTTTTCCAAACTCACTTTCACGTGAGATTCTGTAATGTTCAATTTTTACAATTCTTTATTTACTTCTTCAGTCCACGTGGTCTTCTTTTTCCAAAATAGTAAAATATTTGCTTGGTCAATATGTGCTTGTCCATTCTGTACTCATGTCAGAGGAATGGCAGCCTCCTCTTCCTCACAGTATTCAATTTTCTGGTAGGTTTCTCTATTAATTCTGAACTGCACCCATGATTTTCCTTAGAATTCCTCTTTCGAGAACTTCTAGGTATGTCGATACTATAGTTCATTATGTGGGAACTGTAACTTATTAAGGACTTATTTTGGCATTCTGGAAGATGCTCTTCTTATTGTAGATATTCTTTGTAAATCCATAAGACCTTTCCATTTTTAGAATCCGATCAATTTTTTTATTTATATTTTTAATATTATTTTTTTTTAGTTTCACCAATTTTTTCATACATAGCTTCATACATTTTTTAAATATTAGATTACTTCGAATCCATCATAAGTGAATTGTCTTTGCTTGTGCCTTTCTCTCCGCCCAGTATCTCTTCAACCTCTCCGATCTCCTACACCTTTCCGAGAGAAGATTTTGATAGTTCGCTTAGTTCTCGCCTCTAACATTATCCTATTGGCAGTTCCATCCCTTAGCATATGAACCTCAACACCGAGCTCTCTTGTGTCCTTAAAAAAATGTTCAATTTATAACAAATACATATATTTTATTATTATACACCAAAACTGAACCTAATTTTTATTATTTAGGAATCTATAAAGAAGCAGACTGTTTTGCTCTCGTGACTGGCTGATGGAAAAACATCAACCATCTCATACGGAAGTCAGCCAACGTCAGAATCTGAGACAGGCAATGATCGCACTGTCAAGACCTAGCTTAAAAATCGCAGACCTATATAGATTCACCACAGCTAGAATTTTCATGTAAATACACATTGTTTTTTATATATATAACCTGATTTCAAGTATTTTTTTTAAATTTTAGCATATTTTTTATAAGTATAATACAGTGTATATATACAGGCATTTGACTTAATTTATTTATTTCAAGGAAGGCTAGATATTTCATCCCATATTTACTGCCTCTTCTTTGTATGCATACAGTTGTCTATATAAAGATTTTTAGGAAGCATTCATTTTGACGGTTCTAGAATATAGATAGCTATCGATGGCCTTTAGCATAACACTAAAATAGTAATTGATGATAGCTGAATGTTTTAATTTTTTTTGGGGGAATTAAAGTGAAATCTAGAAGTGCAAATATGCTTTAGGTCATTATATAATCATCGATAGTGGTAATTTACATGTCAACATATTTAGGTGTTACACAGTTTAAAAAAAATTATGTTATTACAAAAAGCTCAAAAAAGAAGTTCAAAACGAACTAAGTCTCCAACCAGAGAAAACTACCTCCTCCAAGGCCAAAATTAGTATTAATGTATTTTACAACTAGGAACCATCCTTATATTCAATAGTTCCAATTGAATTTTTAATTCAGTCCACCTTTTAGTGAACAATTACTCGGTTCGGTAAACAATTATTTATATAATAGAAAAAGAATGGTCCGGGTAATCTCGGTTCTCCGTAAATTCTCTTTTGTAGGGAGAACTTTTTATTGGTAAGGCAAAGTTTCGACCCACATTGCTGGTCTTCTTCAGGGCTAGTTCGTTCGGCGGGGATTGACATTAGACTCACTCTAGTGTCTCACACACTCTGCCCGGACCATTTTCTCCCTCATATGTACAAGGTCAATATTATTCAAAATTATTTTTATTGCATAGCGATATGAACCATAGCCCTTATAGGTCCCGTATAGAACCTTAGTGGTCGTGGGATCTTTTCTGTTGTTAATATTCTGCAAAATATTGACTTATTTCATCTGCTATTATTCTCTTTCTGTCTTTAAGATGCCTGAATGAGTGAAGTATCGGTATATATTTTTGTTTTCTGTTTTTTACTTTAGTGACTTAAGGCTTTGGGTTTTGAAATGTTTCCAATTACGTCATTATATTACTTCTTCGATATCAATGGAATGCGTGATAGTTTAAAAATTATCATAAGACAAAGATAATGCATTTCTTTAATAAAGTTATCATGGTTTATTAAACTATTAATACAAACAGTTTGACTAAAATATTATTATTTATAAACTTAATTAAACGAACCAATTCTGAATAATTTAATAAAAGGCAAATTGTAATTAGCTGTAGGCTCAGAATAAAGTCCCATCTTTGAAAGAGTCGACATAGTTTACGCCTTGCAGAACATTCAAAACAGGTGACCACAGGTATGCGATTTTTTTAATAGCAATGGATCCTTTAACACCAACTCGCGTGTTTGTATGTGTCTAATAGCCGCAGAAAACATTCTGACCCTATAACTGCATAAAGTTTCTACTAGCATGGACAAAACTCACTGCAATACAGGGTTTTATTTTTTTCTTTTGACCTGAATTGGGATCATAGTTTTGTACAAGGGTATCATATGTTTCATTGGAATGTAAGTAAACAGTGCCATTATTTTCATACGATGTTGACTTCATAATATTCGCAATGTCAACTTTAACACTTTTCTCCTGACCTTCTATATTCCCCCTAGCTTGCCTTGAACACCTGCGTGGACCATTTTCGCGACTGTTGTCTCCCAGTTATCGCAACAGCAGAAGCCCATTCTGTACGCGAGGTTATTACGAATCCGGAGCGAAGAACAGTGCGAGGCCACAGTTTCGGAAAGTGAGTGGTAGCGGGAATAAAGAGTTCTCTCTAAATGTAAATACACGGTCCCCGGCCGTATCGTATTTACTTGCCCCCGAAAACCATTCTTACGACCGTGAATTATTCACTGAGAACAATGTAGCCCCTGATAGCTACAATACCCTCTTCCTCTCTTCCACTCCCCGCTTAAATAACAGTTATTCCCAATTCATGTGTTATGGTTTCGCCTCTGAAGCGGATCGAAGCTAATAAATGCAGTGTGTTCATTGTACACAAAGGATTTGTGAGGTATTTAATTACTTCGCTGTAGGTTAGGTGCTCCAGGCCCTCGATTGGGAGTGGAATGGAAAATATAATTCTGATAACAAATTAAGATGATTTAGTCAATAATATGAATAGTGAATTGTAGTAATAGTAATATTAAATATAAAGTTAATTATTACAGAATTGCTTAATAAATAAAATGCTTATTGTAGAATATATATTGAATAACATTAGTTGACTTTAGATATTATATGAGGAAGAAAATGATCTGGGTGGAGGTCTTATCTTAAATAAGGAGAACTATTTACTTTAAAGCCTACGTTTTGACCCACATTGCAGGTTTTCTTCACGGCTTATAATGGGTTCAAAAATTGACAGTTGACAACGAAACGATGGATTGTCAATTTGATGCCAACTGTCAAACCTTACCCCCATTATAGGCCCCGAAGAAGACCTGCAATGTGGGTCCGAAACGTTGCCTTTAAAATAAATAGTTCTGCTTATTTTAGAGACTTTTTTCTGACTACACCCGTACCATTTTCTTCCTTTATCGTAGAATAGTTTGTTTTTCCATTCTTCATTAATAAGCAGATATTTCTCACAGGTAGGCTGTGAAGAATTTAGTAAAATAAATAGATATGGCCAAAAAAAGAAGTTTGTTAATATACAATGTTTCAGCCATTTCATTAATTAAACAGACATTCAACCATGATACGATTCAATAATTCATTGTTTCATCGCTATTTAAAAATGTGGCTCTTTATAATCAGGAATTATATATATTTTTTACTCTGTATGTTCTCAAGTTTCATATTCAGGAAAATATTTAACTAACCAATAATCAGTGATTTTAAAGGTGCTTATACGGCGCCGTGGAATCAATAATTTAAAAAATAGTTTAGGAAATATGATTTTAAAGAAAATTAATTTTTTCACAATTAAATCAGTGCTATTAGAAAAATAATAATTTCATATTTTAATGTTTGATATTAGTATTCAACCTACAAGAAATAAGATATACAGTTTCATTATTTGATATTTTTATAAACAGAAGGGGCTTAAGCAACTTTGGTTTAGCTGGTGGAGTTTGAACGAAAGGCGAAAGTTTATGCCTTCTGTTTTCATTAGTGTTGTGTGGCCTCTTAGGTCTTACATGGAACAACACTATATCCCTATAATACAATATCCTCCTCTGTTAATAATAGTTAATAACAATGTTAATAACGTTTGTTCATTTTTCAAGAAAGCATGAAAGAAGTTCTTATATTTTTGGTTGAGCACTAATAGGATTTGCTTAGGTTTATAGTTTTTATATAGTTGCATTTATATTCCAGACAAATTATGGATAATGATCTCATGGGTTTTACCACAATATACACTACAGTATAAATTAAAGGCCATGAAAAAAGCTCCATCTAACAATTCATCCAACCGAGAAAGAACACATTGAGTAAAACATCCAAAGATAAAAGGGGAATACAAAAAACAAATATTAAAACAAAAAAAAAAACCTGTACCACTACAACCCGTGAAGGGTCTGGGGTTCAGTACAGTACTTTTTCATGGACAACGGTTGTGCAGATAGGTGATTTGTACTAGTTCACGCTCAACCACCAGATTTTCCCAGGAGAGTCCTAGATCCTATATGGTCCATCTCCGGCTGCTAACAGACTAAATAAAAGTCTTGCCTGCAGCGGGATTTGAACCAGGATTTCAGACAAGGCAACTCAGTGCTCTACCACTGAGTCACTCCGCTCCTTATATTAAAAAATGTTCGAAAAAACTTTAGATCTATTTTAAAGATATATTAACGGCAAACTGATACACAAAAAAGTATCGAAAGACAACCAACAAAATTATATGGGTATGTACCTCCTTCCGCATACTATGAAACTTAATGGAAAACAAAATAGAACTTGAACAAAAGCAGGGTTTTGTCAACAATGAATACTTTTTTTTTAAATATTCAGTCAATTTTGAGTACTCATATGTTTTTTTCGGCTATGGAACGATGAAAATAACAAGTAGATATTAATATTAGTAGTGGATTGAGTAATTAATGGACAACTAATTAATTAAGTTAGAAATGGTCAACAACTAGCTGGATTCATGAGCTAAAGAAACATTAAGAAATACATGATTCAAGAGAAGACGAAACCGTGGACAGTGAGATGTTTAGGAATAGGAACTTGTGCGTGGAAGGATTCTAGGGCAGAATAAACAATGTAGTGTGGATGTGCTATGGGCACGATCGTGTGTTGTACGTGAATACGTGTAGCGGGTAACATTCTTTATTTAAAATATTATTATTTATGTATTATATATAGAGCTCTTCGGCATACACGTTGTAATAATGCTTAGCGGTGTTGAATGCAATGTCGAGACAAGGTTATTCATTCTAAAGAACTGTGTGAGGCTCACTGATCGGATATAATGCGGGCAACCTGTTTTTCTTCACTAGGAAAACTTGGTGGATCCACAAATCCGTTCGAACGTGACAACGTGGGCACTTTGCCCGGTTCGAGTGTTATTTTACACGTACCTCACAGTTTAAAGTCCGCTAAAGGCTATTCAGGTAAAGCATTATTAAGCAGCGGTGTTTTTCTTCCGTTGGCTTTGATAAGCACAGAAACCATAGACGGTCGAACACATCGCACTTATGTTCGAATGGATTATTGACAAACGTCGTTGGTGAAATGTGCAGTTGCTGCTGCCCAATTTGTCTTCATTATCGATGATCGTACACAATCGATACCAACACAGTCCGTTGTTCGATGTAGAAGCGATTTCATCACCCACTTGCATAATTTCAACCACCCCGGCTGCAGATGTACTGGGACCGAGGTTGATCTGATCTGCCGGATTCATTATTTTTCGTTCCCGGCACTGCTTGACTCGGTCATACGATGTTTTATTGTTGCCATTCGATCGCTCTGCAGAAGTCCTTTCCAACAGTATAAGATTTCTGTATTTGTATTTGTCATTTCGACTGTAAATTATATAATGCACTGGCCGACATTATATATTTTTTATAATATGTTTTTTTATTCTACACCTTATTATAATCACTGAAACTATTTTACACATAATTTATAGTTATTGGAAATCTAGATTTGCAGAAAAATGACCTCAAAATAGCGGCGCTTGCCCCTCCACCGCAGTCCTCACATACCGTAATGGATTCTTTGATTCTTAAGCTATCCAGTGGTCTAATTGAATTTTGGACGGATATGATAAATATGTTGCTGCAAAACCAAACTGTAGCCCCCGATTTTGTTATCATTCGTTTTTTTTTAACCGTCTCCCGCTATTGAAGCAATTTTAAAAACGCATTCACTTCAAAAAGAAACCTGGGACGAAGTGGCCTGAGGACAGAACGAAGCAGCAGAATGAAAATATGAAAGAATATTGGATAAAAGAAGGGGGAACAAGAGGATTGGATAATTCAAATTGGCAAGTGGTCCCAAGAAGGCCCCGTCGAAAAGAAGAAGAACTAATTATTTTTAAATGAATAATTCATCTTATGCTCCAGCACAAGAAAGAAAATTATTTATATAAGCTTATCATCCTTCGCTTTATTTCGTCTCCGAAGAGACGGGCCGTAGCAAAATCAAGAGCTAGGCCCATGATGTAGATCCCTTAAACCGCTGGGAGCCCTAAAGGTCGCCTCGAGGGCAACCACAATATTTAGTTATAATTAACTGTTTGTTATGATATATAACAGTAATCAAGTGATTATGGCCCTGCACCTGCTTCGCCAAGGAGGCTCATGAAATTAATGTTCGCTAATTTGTATAAATTTATACAATATAGCTCAAATAATATTATGAAATTATATATTTGGCGTAAGGTACCGAATATTTTAATTGAAACAAAGAGTTAAACTGATATACCAGCAGTCAATAAGTGGTTACTTCGAAATTTGTCCAAAATGAGATGATTACACTAAGGGGAGAGGAATCCTAACATTCTTCAAGTGCACAAGTGGCTAAGTCAGGCCTTGGTTTGTAATCCAGGTATTAATTATATTACAGTAAAATCTCTAGCCAAATACTGCGAAAATGACACGATTACTTTTCAGTACAATTTAATCATTATGGAAAAAATCGATTTATTCAGTGGGGCTGCAGAATCATTATGTTGGATGGTAGATAGCCCAGAAGACAAGGAGGGTGGATTTCTATTATAAAGTCATGAATTACTAATATATGCATGTATTATTAACATTGTGCGTTTTGATCAAATAAAAATTATTCAATCTGATTAAACAGATCAGTTATGATTAAAATTAATTTAAACTCTTAAGCAATGGCAACAAAATCTAAAGAAAAACCGTCTTCAAAAGCGTCCAAATAGATTACACGTTGTACAACATACCTTATCTGACATAATAGATGACCTCTGTAGGTATACTGTTTTCTTGTAGCAACAGGCTAATAATCGCCGACAGGTGTGTTTGTGCGTGTATAATAGGTCTAGATAACATACTGAGCCAATGATTAGCACGTGAATTTTCTATTAGTGTGGACGTACGCTTCCTTAAGTACAAGGCCCTTTAAGTACAATTGAATTATTTTTGAAAAAAACTACTAAACCATTTACTCAGCGGGGCAGCAGTTCATTTGATCTTACGGGGATCAAAATTTACTTGCTAGTTAGACATTAATAATCTTTCGGACTTAAACTTCTCATGTAAACAGAGAAGAATTTAGAATTTTCAAATATTACTTATGATTAAATACATATCTGCAGATTGCTATGTTACGTAATTCGTTCAATGTTATGTTTATTTGTTTATGGACTCTACATCCGTCTTACCTGACCAAGGACTAGGTTTTTTAATAAAATAAAAAGTTTTACTTCATAGATAAGCATATGTGTCCCAATTTAGCTTGCGAATAATGGTAACGAACATCTATGCTCTAGATCACGGGTTCGCAGCCCGGCAGGTCACCTTAAGAATTTTTAAAGTAAGTAAAAATTCTTGGTTTTGCCGAGTCCTGATGGTTTTGGTCCCTATCCTAATTATCCCTGGATAGGGCAAATTAGGATTCTCACTGTAGCATCGAAGTACAAGGCGTAGTAGCATTAAGAGGCGTTAAATGGATAACGATAACATGATATCTGTAGAAATATATTTAATGATAAACACCAATTTTAAATCAAATATCCCTTAGAAAGCTGTAAGGAGATTTTGATGTTTATCCCTAATTTAATTCAATTTTCATAGGTTGGTATTTTCCTCCGATAAATACACATACATTATGTAAGGTAATATTGTATGATTTATAAAATGATGATGTAAATGTTTTCTAATATTCAAACCTAGCTTATATCAACGATTTCTTTAAAGCCCTTGATAGAAGTGATGTAGTAAGATTTTTAAAGGCGAGAGAAACAACGAAATTCCCCGTAATTAATACGGATCGATAGAGCTTTTATTCATTTTTCCCCGGATGATTAAGAAGACAGTCACGTAGCTGGTGCGATATTTTAGCATAAGCCCTAGGATTGGGGCGAGGGGTTGGTGGTAATATTTGTCATGTCGGTGGGAAGTTGGGGGGTGGCGCTGTTGATGAATGCCGGTTGAGCTTGAGCAACGGCCTCCTCAACCATCTTTCTCCTGCAACTTTAATTGCTAATACACCCCCCACCAAGTTTGTTTCTTAATTGTCCGCTAGGTGGGGGTGGAGAGGGGACGGGCGGGGGAGCCCTATAAATTGAGGACTGGAGATTTACGCCCGGACTAAATTAACTGTAGAAGGGCAATCTAGGGCCGAAAGAGAGGGCGCGCTAATGGTCGTGTCCCGGGGCCAGCTGCTACACGTGTTGTCGAAACTTCACAACCACTAAATTATATCAACCCCTCTCTTATCGCCTCTAATAGCACCACAATTAACTACCACAATTTAGCTCGTTAGGATGGAAGGCTTTTATCTTTTTCCCGGTGGCCGTTTGTGTTGACACACTGTGATGCTCTTTTGATCCCATTGTGCTACATAGCTGTTGAATATTGAACATTATGGATGGAATCGAAAAAAAAAAAAACGAAATAAATTATTTTATTTTCAAATCGTCAAACTAAATTACTTATTAATTTTTTTTTTGTTGCTCTCAGATTATTTCTTTTTATTGTAAATTTGTATATTTTTTTTTAAATATTCTCTACCATAACATACCTTTTAGTTTATATTTATTTTCATGCTATTATATAAATATTGGGTTATTATATCCTTTGATCCGATATAATTTTATTATATGTGGAAGAAAACGGTCTGGGTAGAGGTCAATAAATTTCTCTGAATGTCTGGAATTATTTATTCAGTAAAAATGTATTCAACCTACTTTCTAGGTCTTCTTCAGGGCTGAATATGCAAAATACAGACAATTGACAGACAATGGACATGTTTTAATGTTCATTTTCTACATTGACCATGCTTTTATTATGCTTCTATTTCTTTATTTATTTAATTTTTTTTCTGTGCTTAACAATTTTTTAATTTTCAATTGTCTGTATTTTTCATATTCAGCCCTGAAGAAGACCAACAAAGTAGGTCAAAACGTTGGCTTCTGAATAAATATTTCTAGATCTTCAGAGTAATTTATTGACCTCTACCCGGACCTTTTCTTCCACATATTTCATCAAGGTCAACTATGTTCATTTAAAATAATTGTATTATAATTTGTACACATCTGTTATTCTTAACCCTCGAGAGGTCGCGCGACCCTCTTGATACTATTGTCATCCACACCCTTTTGATCTGCTCCTGTGTTTATATTTCGGAAGTGACGAGGGTGGGGCTCCAGGAGCCTTCGCGGGAGGAGTTGGGGGAAGCCTAGACCAAACATATACTAGATGTTTACATTCGGAGAGGAGAGGTGGTTTTTATTTTTTTCTGGATGACAGTTTTCCTCCAGGCGACTATTCATTTAAGTGTTTTAGTATTTTTCTTTTACCTTAACTTTATTATAATTTAAACATTTTATGTCTAAATTTAATATTCTATATGTAATGTATAATTGTTTACACAAAATTTACTTTTTGAGTGCTTTTTTTTAATTTGTCATCCACGCAACCTGCTATGTAACTGTTTTCATTTTTTTTTTCATGCACGGTATTTACATTTGAAATAAATTATCTAATTCAAGTTTAACACAATTAGCAATCCATATTCGCGCGTGCTGCTTCTATATAGGAGTATTTGCCCCTTCTTTCTAGCCTACCTTCTTGTTGCTAATTTTTATTTGTTTTATTAGATGAAATATACATAATTCTCAATATATAATTTCCATCATGGTGGGACGAAGCTGGAGGAGTGTAATTCCGAAGAAGACCCTCTTGATACCGACAGCGCCCTTAGTGACTGTGACGATAATTTGTTACCAGACAACCACAATTCTGACACAGAACTTAAAAATAATTTCACCAGAGCGCGAGATGCTCGCTCAACCGATGAAACCGAAATTGAAGCCTTCATTGGAATCCTTTTCTGATTGGTTCTCGGTGTTGTATCAGGACCAGTACTCGAAAGGTTTGGGATAACTCCGCTTTGACGATTATAGTATGAGAACTACCAGAAGGAAACTAAACTTTTTTTAGCAATGATTTGTAGTGTGCAGATTATGCTCAATAATTACATATTAAACACACATGTGTAATCCTTTTTATATTAGAAGTCAGAATTACAATAAATAATACCAAAAATTAATCATAAATATGTGGAAAAGGAATGGATGACCATTGTCATCCCCGCTACTTCTCTTGTTGCATAACAAGGTCCGACCATTCGAGGGTTATGGGATCCTGTCCCAGAATAAAATTATTTTTCTATTCTATTCTATTCTATTCTATTAGTCTATTAATAAAAACTCGAGAATTTAAATTAAACTTTCTTTTGTACATCCAACAAGGAAATGTCAATAATCACAATACATTTTCTACATGTAGTGATTATGTTTCAAAGAATTATACAGTTTATATTATTATTTATTTATGTTCATTTTAGTTTAAATATGGCTAAAAGATATACATTTGATTTTAAATTTCTGTGCTTATATTTTAGTTCGCTTTCTAATTTATATTTAAAAATGTTACTTAAAAAAATTATTAAAGTATAAAACAATAACTACCATCTATACCATGAATATTTAAGAATTTTTAGACCGTTTATTCTCTATTGGAAGGTGTTTAGATGTGTGATATCTTTATCTCCAGTTTTGTGGTGGTTTGTTATTGGCAAATTATTTTTCTTCTTACAATGCCTCAACAGACCAATACTGGTCCCTGGCCTCATCCAAAAATTGTCTTTAGCCTCCACGCCGATCTCCAGTCCCTAACTGCTAGGATCATTCGGGTATCCTCCGCTATGCCCTCCGTCCATCTAAGACGCGGTCTTCTTCTACGCTGGGCACAATTAATTAATGACCTCACTCATTATTTTTATGGGGATCTCATATCTCCGAGGCACATGGCCATCCAACCTTAATCTTCCCAGCCTTTTATGGTTTACAACGTCAGGTTCTCCAAGGGGGTTATATATTTCTTGACTACCTCCAATGATGTATGTTTGACTTGGTCCAAATAATTCTTCTCTCAAAACTAAGTTCTTCCTAGTGTGATATTACCCGTGACCCCGAGCCTATCCTGAGAACCGGTCTTATCAATATTTCTGAAAATTATTACTTAATATAAATCTAAGAGGCACCTCCTGTTAGCCTAACGGTTGACCTATCCCCCATTTTAAAAGTTATACTACTGTTAATTTGATTTTGTAACGGTAGGTACTTAAAGCTTCAATTGAGGTATTCCAATATTATTCAAGAAATTGAAGATCAGTTATTTTATTTAATAACTCCCAAGTGAGGCTATTAAAGTACGAGTACCCAACAATAATTGTTTTGAATTATTGAGTAGTTTGCATTTAATTTAAAAAAATATTGCAGTTTTTATTACATAGAAAAAATAAATTGTTTTTATAAACTATATTTAGCTGTTATTCCTATAAACTACAAATGTCAAGAAAAATGTCTCAATTTTATTTTACAGCATTCACTGCCTATCAACAACAGTTCTATATTCGAAATACTGGAATAAAATTAAGCTATTTTTATTTTTAAAAGTGATGCATTCCATTATTTCTACATAAATTCAAAACGGTGCTTTATTTTTTGTAACGGCTTAAAAAAGTTATGAACGGTGGATTTTAAAAAATGTTCATAGTTTAACTGATCGAGCACTACTCTTCATTGTCCATAAAATATGACACCTCTAAAAACTTGTTTACATTATAGAGATGAAATCATCGCTATTATAATAATTATTCATATATTTCTAATTATATTCCTCATGTTGATTTAACTTGTTAACAGTGTGAAATGAGAAAAAAAAAAAAAAAGGAAAGGTTTTATAAAAAGCCACGTGGATTTACCATACTAGGCCAAAATAGCAAAATCTCCTATCTTTAGATCCTACTACGTCATTTTCAATTCACTGTACGGAGATAATGGAAACGAATATGTTAGAATCTTAAAACCCTTTAGAGGAACATGACATATGTCAGAACTTTTCCGTTAAAACTTCACGTCAACTGCTTATAACCTGCACTAAACATTTTATATCCTTCTTTTTATACATCATTATTTAATTAGCTTAAAGTACCTGCCATATTTATGATTTCCATTTCAGTTCAAGTTAATCTGTTATGGTTTTTATACAGTAATATGATTATTCTTACCGGGTTATTAATTTTTATTTGTATATTGAAACCCTTTCTTTCAGCATTGTCTAAAATGATTTTTTCATCATTCATTTCATGATTAATTTTTTTCTAGAATGAATCAATAATAATAGAGTTCAAGTTTTACACAATTCAATTATTATTTAACGAATAAATTAGGCAGGGAATTATTATTCAAGTTTCAAATTCAGGGATCATGGGTTTCTCATACGTTTCTACATCAGAGATCGAAAAACCACTTTATTAAGGCTTGGTAAGCCCCGATAGTGTCTCCACATCCCATATGATTTCCGATAGTTAACAAAAAAAATAATTTACATGCCACAGCTGGTTTCAACATAAAGATCGGCCACCCAGTATCAAACATACTGAATTATCAGAGTTTATAGAGTATAATATTTTCAATTTTATATATAATTCAATAATAATAATATATACTAGCACTATTATGGCATCTTACAGATTGTTTTTAAGAAAATATTTTGAATGCTTTATGACATACTGCATGAAAATAAATGAGATGATTTTTAAAAATTACCAAACTTGTTAATTCTCTAAAAGGGTAGAGTGGCTCAGTGGTAGAGTCGACTTGACAAGCGGAGTTGACGTGCTGAAGGTTCGAACCCCGCTGCTGGCAGCTTTTATTTAATTTTTTAACGGTCGGATATGGATCTTAGGATCTAGGATCTAGGATCCTACTGGGGCTCTCTTAAAGATACTGGGGCTTAAAGAGACTGGGAGTCTCTTTAAAATGGGTACCCAAATTGGGGGGAGGAATATGGCGGTTGAGCGTGATACAGGATAAAACACCTCCGTACATCAATAAACTACCGAATACTGAACCCAAGACTGAACCCCCTCGGTTTGTAGTACTGAAGGTAAATATTGAATATTCTAGTCGTCAAAATGAACGTATATTTATATATATATATATATATATATATATATATATATATATATATATATATATATATATATATATATATATATGCATGTATGTATATATGCCTGTGAAACAATTTAAATTTTTTTCAAATTTGCGTTAAGATATCAACTTTGAAAAAATAAACTCCATTCCCAACGTGTGGCCTATGTATTGTGAGATTTGGCATTCCCATGTTGCCCGTACAAATTGGAAATTGAGTCCAATACAAAAATTAAATATAAGGTTTTGTCAGCGATTTTTTTTTCTTACCGTTTGAATAAATATAATCGAAAATTAAAACATTTTCATTATGCATATAAATAATTAATAAGCCACTGATGCCATTTTAATGGGAGTACCTTCAGTTTTAATTAGACTGTCACCTGTTGGCTTTTATAGATAAAATAAATAAATTTCAGTATTGCGTGACAGAACTCTTCACGTCAAATCATAATTTATTATCCTATTAAATACAAATAACGGAATTTATAAAAGCCAATAATAAAAAGTTAGCATTGAGGGTCATTATGGCAAAAATATTTGTCAAAGAATTTCCTGCACTGAAAGTATTATTTCAGCAATTTTTTTCTTTACAGGTTCCATAAATATGATATTAATGCCGGTCTGGTGCTAGTTCTTCGGACTTCAACCACGGAATCCTTTCCCTTCAGTCATCCGCGAAATCACGACTATTTAGTAATTATATGTCAATTCTACTCTTACAGCGTTCGAACAATCTGCCGGAACACCATTTGAAACTGGTGGATTCGTAATTCTGAAGTTTAATTCAGAATGAAGCGAATAACATACATTAAAATAGCCTCTCTTCAAGATCATTTTCTTTATTCTAAACCCTTCACTCTTGGTTGTAATTATATTTCCTACGGTTTGGCAGTTCTAGAAAATACTTTTTCCCACAACAATTGAATAATGTTATCCATTACTCAACTAAAACTGATGTGGAAAGTCCCACTCCCCCCCCTAGTGAGGGAAAACCACTTTCCCTCACTAGTAGGGAAAAGTAACAGCCACCAAGATCGAATTTGACAATTAGCACTCTGTTATTTTAAATGTTAAATGGGGGTATTATAATATTATTCATTTTATATTTCTAAAATGTTAAACTAAAAAATTTTAGAACTATTTTATATTTAATTCAAGATAGATTTCATTTATTTTGAAGCGATTTTATAGAAATATTTAATATAACCTTAAATGTATTAGAACCTTCACACATCAGAACTTTGGAGATCTAGCATTCAAACAGTGATCAGACCACAAACAAAGTAAAAAATGGAAATAGATAGTGATGAATTCATAGAATTTATTCCTCAATTCATAAAAGAACAGGCTGAACAGGCAAGAAATCAACTTTTGCCAAAAACATCTAAAGTCAGATATGAAGAGAAATATAAATATAAATCAATATATAATAATATACATCCTATGAGTAAACCGTCCTAGAGTTGAAATTTGCATGGTTAGTAATAGAAAATTGTAAGAGATAGCGCTTGAGTAGTTTTAACAAATCTAAAGTTTTTCCGTTAATTTCTTAATTTTTAAATGGTTGTAGGAAAAATGTAATATTTAACACGTGAGAAAAGTGCTTATATCATCCTCGTTTAATTACCACACTCCCCTTCGGCTCGTGTGGTAAAATTCACTCGGGTGTAATAAAATGGCGTTTTCCTCACTTTTCAAATAAATAACTATTCCTTATCGTTTAATTTACCTCTTTATTCTGACCGAATGGGAATAAACCATTTTTTGATTTAATTTATCACTGATCAATGATTTTGAAATCTTATTTCATTCTATTTAATTCCCTGAATAAAAAAAAATCATGATTACTTCTTTAATATTCATGTTTATAATTGTGTCGTTAGTAATAAATTTCATCTGTTTTCTTCAATGTCGTATCAAATTTAAAGCCTTAAACCTCATAACATGAAAGAATTATATATAATTCTATCGATAATTGAATATATTGAAATCGATAACAAAATCCATAATTGGCATTACTTTCAGAAGTTATTGTACTATTGCTAATTAAACAAATTATAAAAGACTAAATTAAACATTATCAATATTCAATTATTTATTTTAATTTTGACCAAATTTAACTTATTGTTTTGTCTTCTATCGATCGATTTATTAAGATAAAATATACAAAACTCGGAAAAGGACTAACGTAAGATAATAGCGATGAATACCTATGTTGTACGGCACAGCAGTTGGTTTCAGTAGACCTTAGTACATTTTTATTGGCATGATGAACATTAATTGTGCATAAAAACGCATTTTATGTAATTAGGCGTCAGAAGGAATGATAATTATTGATTATTAGGATTCCTACTATAAAAAAATAATAAAGCATTATAATTGTGATTAGATTGGGAGACCAATATTAACGAATGAAAAGAAGAAAGGAATATATGAAATCAACGTTGTTCGTAGTGGCCCAGTTGTAAAAAACGACTACATAACCATTTCATACTAAATATAGATAGAAATTTATCTCGTTAACATGATTATTAATAATATGGCTAAGAATGAAGTCAATTTTCTACCTAAGGCGTATGAAATATGATCGGGATGCGTCACGACTGTTAGAGGCTTTTAGTAAGTGAATAGTTACGAGTATTAAGTATTATTAATTAATAAATAGTATTAATTATTATTATTAAGCATAAGATACACCTTAGATGAAATGTATTAACGTTTTTATACTCTGCATAAAGTATAACCAAATAAAGAAGAAACTGATTTCCTAGAGTACTCTCTCAACAGCTGTTGATGGAAGAAAATGTGTCACGCATGCTTGACAACTATCTCATAAAAAGGACAACTAAGGACAGATACCTGAACAAATGACTGGCAAGAGGCAGCGCATGTTAAAGAATGTAATTTTATTAGATTTATCAATAAAAGGGAAAGTCAAACCTAACATGCCAGAAACAAGAAAACTAATATAGAAAATTAATATGTTAGCTTTAACAAATTCAACCTTTATTTGTTCGTTAAGTTCTATAAAGGCCTGAGGTTGCATCTAGGAGCATCGAATAATCGAGAACAGATGATATGATTTTCAGCAGCAAAACCATAAACGGTAAGCAAATAATAAAAGATTTATATATACTGAAGGAGCAAGATGGAACAGATCGGAGGGTGCAGGATAATTGAGCTCTATGCCTCGGGTTGAAGACCGTCTGTGGCAGTTAAATTAGTTACTCTATTAACAGCGTTGAATCGACTCTTTGGGACCTGGAGACCCTCTTGGGGTTCATCCATCCTTAACAGTAGAGACTCTTAATTAGGGAAAACCTTGATAAAGATCATGATTTTAAAAAGATTTGAAAATTATTAAAACTACAGAATATTCCATTTTATTTTATTTTTTGTATATTTAAGTCAGTAAGCAAAAGAAAGTTAAGCAAACTTTTGATCAAACAGCCAACCAGAATTTGGGTATCAGTTCCGCAGGTTGTCGCTTCGAGATGAGCCACAAGTTTTACCTTCTCATACGTTCTCTTTGTAATATACCCAAAAATACAAACAATTGTTAGCTTTAGTATGAAAAAAAAGATAGTAGTTATGGGAAATGTTAATATTTCGGTGATCATTTCAAACTTTTCAAATGAACGTTTCAACAAGCATGATCTTCTTTTATACTTCCAGATGTTAGTTGAAACGTTTATTTATTTATGAAATGATTACCGAAATATACAAATTTACCGTAACTGCACTCTTTATTTCATACTAAAGTTGACGATTATTTTTATTTTCGAAATATTAAAAACGAAAAGAACGTAAAGTTAAAACTTGTTAGAACTTAACCAGAAACGACAACTTTCGAATTCATCCAGAGACCTGCAACATAAAATCAGACTTCTTAAATGTCTCGATATCGGAATAGGTTGTCGAATTTTTCAAAAAGTTGGAAAATACATTTTTATTCAAGTTTTTACAATTACTCCTGTCACTAAAAATTGTAAGATTTTTTTTCAAATATTTACATAAAAATTAGACAGGAATGTTATATGGTCATTATGGATTTAGGTATTAGTATTGTCAGAACCGGAGAACGGAATTCAACTTACTTCGAATCTGCTTGCTAACTGACAAATAACCCCTTATCTGATTGGGCAAGTTGGAATAGATTAGAGAGGACAGTGGTTGACTAGCGAGACACTATGATGAGTGACCACTAACTAACAGTATTTAGCCTCGGCTACGGTTAATGTTCCCCTCACACCGATAAGGCCGCCCCATTAAACGCTAACTTCTCCTAACCAACACCTCCCCCATTCCCCTACTCTTTTACCCCCTCCCCAACTCCTCTTACCCCTTCTCATACCCCCTCTCCATCCCTCTCACTTCCCCCACCCCCTCGACCAAGATCGAGATAAAATTTACGATAGGCTTTCTACGTCTAATGACTGTTTAGCGGAGGTCAGCGAGATTTATTGCCTGCCTCGGGCCGGTGTTTGATCGCTTCGTCTTCATTCCTCAGGGAACAATATTGACGGCCATGTTTAATTACCGGCCTAATATATCAAAAACGATTAATATAACTTTTAAACTGACAAACATTCGTCAAAAATAGTTATGATTAAATTTCCGATATGACGTGGGCATAACTATATAATTTATTTATAGAATAAATTAACGGTAATTCAGTATTCAATTATTTTAAAAAAATTTAAATTGAGCTTTATTATTATTAATGGAGGCTTAACGTCCACGAAGGCTCGACCCTGATACCACCAACGTCTGCTTACAAACTTCCGTCCACGGACCACTAGCCAAACCCAAATCCGCCAGATCAATCATAAGCCGGAAGAGGTATCTCCGCTAACATTTCCCTCTCACGGATCATAATTTAAATTTAAAACAGAAAAAAATCATCCTATTCCAATGAGATTTTGTCTAGCTGGATTTGAATAAATTTAAAGTGGACAGACATGTTCAGTCATGTTGCATGGGATCTGCACCTGAAGGCGGTGGTAGGAGGAACAGCAGACACTCAAGATGTAGGCAGTCACATACAACTCCCTTTTCTTTTTTGTAAGTAGATATATAACTAGCACATAATAAATGTAATGTTATTTTATGAGATGATAAGGGATTTTTATTTACTAAACAACACCTAATCAGTCAACCTTTAGAAAACAGAGGGATGTATTTTTACTCTTTAACGGTTTAGAATTGCTATATGGCAAGTGTAACGATCTCAGGGAGGCATCCCATTTTATTATTTAAATATTATTCAGATCAAAGGATCTTAATATTCCCTGACATCATTCTTTGGGCAGTGATTCCAACATAGATGAGAGATACGACTTATAAGTTTCAGGTTTCTTTCAAGATTAGCGCGGAAATGGATACAGGAGAATCCTTCACGGCTACACTCTTTACGTACCAATTTATATTCACATAATTTATATTCACTGCGGCATTTTCATCGCAGAGATGCTCATAATGTACCGATGTTTGTTTTCACTGCGGCTTTTCTTTTTAATTTGAATTAAAGTATGAAATTTTTTGTACATTTTATTTTATTTTTCAAATGACATTTTTATCCTATTTATCCTCTATTCTTGTGTCCTGAATAATTATAAGTTAAGAAAAAATAATGAAGGCAAACACGTTGATATGCTCACGGGATCACCTCTAGTGTAACATAAATGAAAGACACCTCCCCCAGGTGAACTTAATCCTCCCACTTACGCCTCGGCCTATCCCTCAGTAGTTTACAATCGGCTTAGCGCTTATTAACTGTTTAGTAATTCGTTCATTAGTCAGCCCAACAACTTTGCAAGCTCATCTTAATCTCCACGACGCTATTACGTCAATAATATTTACCTAGAGTTAATATCACCCTCCGCAGTCCTCATTCCTCTTCGTAATTCCGATTTGTGTAATCTAAAGTTCCTTAGTAGTCTCATCTTTTTTCGGAACAAATATCCTAAGCAGCACCTTATTTTCGAAAACACTTAGACGTTGGTCTATTTTTTTTTTTTTTAACCTTATAATTTGAGGAAACCTCAGCATCTCAAGCATACTACCGTTATTTTCTCTAAGTTTTTCATTGTATAATTTTTAAGAATAATGTATTTTTACCATACTATAAAAAATGGCATTTATAAAATGAACTTACCAGAACGTATAGTGAATGTTTTATTTTATTTTTTTAATATATTTTTACTCAAATCTTTTAATTTGAACCAAAACTGAACATCTAAAGCATACTATCTTCATTTTCTCTGGGTACTTTTTACTTTCTCTATTTATTTATTTTTTAGGTTTTAGGTTAATAATTTTTTTATTCCACTATATAAAAAAAAATCCAGAATAATTTGTTTATAGGTAAGCAGGTAAGACCACACAAGGTAAGGTAAGTTCACATTTTCAATTTAATTGTTAACTAGTCCCTACATTGTAAACACCTCAAAATATTTTTTTTTCATCTTAACCAATTTCCAAGCCAACGATGTGATTCAATATTTACATTTCGGTGATAATATAACGAAATTAGAACCATTACGGTAATAGATTGATTAATAATTTAGAATACTAGAGAGGGAAAAATATTAGGTATATGAAACCCCTACTATATTAGAATATAGTTGATATATAAATTTATATAGTATGTAATAATATATACTGTTGATTAATATTTTTTTATATTAAATTGAAGACCGAAACGTTATGGAGTACACGTTTAAATCAGAAAGTTTGAAGGTTTTAATTATTCTTCCTAAAAAATTGTTTCTGTGAAAAATATATAAAAGTTCTGAAGTTCACCTAACAACCTTCAACATTTAAATCCTTCAGATATTTATGATTATATAACTATATCTAAGTTAAATATTATTTATGGGCTTTATTATCTAAAAGTAGAGCAGCCCTGCGTATTTTCTTTTGATTTATGCTTCCCGACCTATCATGGAGTCCTTAATATCTCATCTCCTCCGGTAATTCCCCTCTCTGAGGAAAAGGAGAATAAAAGAAAACAAGAGAGGCTGATTAACTCCGAAATTTGATTTAAAAAAGAAATTGTGGCTCACGTGGTAAAAAGTTATTATAGAAAGATAGGACTACCTCTCAAGTGCCTTACAGAAACCATATTGAAAAATAATTTGCGTGCCTTGGCATCTTTGAGCGTCGAAGAAGCACATATTTTCGTTGGAAGCAGAAAACAACTTCAACTCCTTTGTGGTTCCATAAAATAAACTAGTAAAAATTTTAATTAAATAATGATTTTATATCGGTTTGTTTCATATGAAATAATCGAAGATGCAAGAAACAATTCCACAGCATTCGGAAAGGGCGCTGTAATCAAAGCACCATTCGCCATTGATGATACAGCTTAATTCCTAAATAATTCATTTCTATTTTCTACCCAAAGGTGAAACCATCACCTTGTGTGAGTCCCAGGTCCTAGATCCCATATGATCCATCTCCTTCCGCTAACAGACTAAATAAAGTCGTCAAAGCAGGATTTGAACCAGGATTTTATGTATGACAACTCAGTGCTCTACCACTGAGCCACTCCGCTCCATATATCCTTAATGATTGCACGCTGGAGATTGATTCTCGAGTCAAAGACGAAATTTTAGGCTTTATATCATCGCAAAACCCTGAATTTTTCACACTTTAAGAAAAATCTGTAGAAAATGAGAGCAAATCATTAAAATGAAAATGATTTGGTTTCATAATCTTGATTTACTAAATAAACTTTCCTTTGAAAACGGACATTTCATATGAAACAACCTAACATGAACCTTTCCAGGGTTATGTTTTAAGAGTACAAAAGGAACAAACTCAGGAGATTGATGCATTATTCAGTATAATTTTTTGTACAGCATGTTCATGATTCGATTCAAATCTTCAATAGTATCGCCAGCTTTCGGAATTCAGCTATGCTCAATTTCGTAAGATTCAAATGTGTGGCTTAAAGTTCCCTTTGAACTCACATTCAACCTTCTAACTTCTTCCTATACCTCTCCGCCGCAGATACCAGGAACTTTCAAAGCAATAGTTCTTATATTTTATGACGGTTTCATAAACAAAATCAAATTCCAAAGCCATGGTATATTGGTAAAGATGTAACTTACATATAAATTCAATAAGGCGTTAGTAACGAAAAATCGCAATGCGTCAAATATTTTCATAAAACATTGATTTCAGAAAATCTAATTTTACTATTAGATTTAAGAAAAACTTTGATATAAATCATTTCATATAATTTTAGGAACAGCGATATTGAAATTTCAAATAAATCAGCTCTTTTATAATAATTTCATTAAGTGAAATATCATATGTAGTATTTCCTAAAAGCTAATTGATTCAGGACTGTAGTAATTACTTACGTAAATGATATTTGTCATTTTAAGAAGTTTTCACGTACCTGAAACAAAAAGATACAGAATAAGAAGACAGTCACACAAACAAATACCTGGAAAGCAGCTAGTAAAGTAACGAAATGTCTCAATTCTTGGTGGTAGTCACCAAATTATGACCATGATTTGAACATTGATACATATATTGATTGAAATAATTGATATATATATATATATATATATATATATATACCATATGTGTGTGTGTATGTGTGTGTGTGTGTGTGTGTGTGAATGTATATTTTTTCCTCTTTTTTTAATGTTAATATCATAGCATTGAATAAATCACTATGAAATATGAAACAAGTCTAATTATTCTTTCTTGTACTTCAATATCCAATTAGGATCTAGGATCACACATTTCAATATATACACGATTAATACAGAATATAATTTTACATATAATTATATTACATACGCACAGTGATTGTAAACTAATGAGGTGTATAAAAAAATGACCGTTTTATCAAATTCCAGAGTTCAAAAGTCTGTAAATATTTTAATGCTATTTATTATTTACCAACACTTAATAATCCCTTTAGAGCATTCTCTAAGCTTGTTTACTAACACTGGACTTATTCAAAAAAGCCTCAGTTTAGTTATTTATTTCAAAGAAGAAACATGACAGTGTGCTACGAAATTCTCGTAATTTTAAGATATTACTGCAAAAAAAATTTCACAGCCTCTGAAGCAACTCGCCAATTTATTAAATATGAAGAGGAAGGTATCCTTGACCAGCACACTGCAAGGCGTTGGTTTGAAAAATTTAGCAGTGGAGATACGACGTTGGAAAGGAAAAAGGACTCCGGGGCACCATTAATGGATATTGATGAGGTTCTGAAGGAAGCTGTTGGGTCAAATCCGTCCACAAGTACTCGCCAGCTTGCCAGGGAGTGTAATGTGGTACTGTTAGTCACCATCTTCTCTCCATAGGGAAGGTGAAACGATCATTTTTTTTATACACCCCATTAATAGTAATAAAAATAAAATACAATTAAATTATTTAACGTTCAATAGGGGTACCCTCTGACCGGTTACCGATGGACCGCGTTGTTCACACTCGAATTCTTATATCGTAAAATTATTTGTCTACTGAAAGTATAAAATACATAAATAATACAAATCATCCTTACCAAAAAATCCAATTTTTATTATTCCACTTCATATGTAAAAGAAAATATAATGCAATTTTGGATTATTGTTAATCAAAGAATCTCTTAGTGTCGCAATTTGTCAAATGCTTGGCCGAATTCTAGAATAGGATGGTGCAAATGAGGAAATTATGAACTATTATGAAATGTTTTTCTATATTTTTTAGCAGCCATTTTTGCATAGCATTGTTGGGGAAATCAGGAACATTTCAAACTACAGTGTAGAGTACTATGCATTGGATTTTTTTCATGGATTGAAACATTTTACAGAGACCACTGGCGGCTGAGCAAACTTCTTTTTATTTTTGGGTTAATTGAAACACTAATCTGCAGAATTTATGATGTAGAGAGTAAAACGGTTTATCACATAATGCGCAGATGTGGCCGTTACATTTTAGTACCCTTGCTATACGCCCCAGCTGATCAACCAAGTATTTTCAGATTCACAAATGCCATAACGTTGGGCAGACATTGCATGTGTCGTTCTAGACTCGGTACACACATTAGAAAAATCGAAAAAGAGAAGTATCAAAAAATAGGTAACGGGTAGTTACGATACAGATGTATAGAACCAATTATTCTAAATAAAAATTAAGAATTAAAAAAATTGTATTAAATAATTATATGGTATAAAAGATTTGGTTAGTACAAAAGCGTTGTAAGCTAATCAGTCCCCACGCTCACTTGTTGCAGGCATTACAGATTTGTGTACAATAAAGCAAACTACTTTGTCTTACCGAAATAATATTTGAAATCAAACTTAATCGATCTGAACAGGTTAGTAAAATAGCTCTGACAGAGCGCAGCAACTGACAGAGGCTAATGACCAATGAATCTAACACCAAAAGAGGGAGTTGCTGTTTCTATTAAGACATGCTAAAAATAATATATTATCGGTTCGACTTGTTCTAATGAGGCAGAAATAAAGACTTGTACTCCAAGTTAAAAGTGTCCCGATCGAAGCTGAAGAAATATGAATCTAAAAGTAGCAGCCCGACCATATTTTTGGTGTAGTAAGTTACCAGTTTCATTCGTTAATAGAGAATATATGCAAATTGTGATAATCAAACATTTTTATTACGACTTTATCGCTATCCAAATAAAATTATGACTGTGATAATTACATTTAGGACTATTATTATCACCAACCTTTCTATAGATGTCATTCTGAAGCATTGTTAGAAAGCTGCAATGTTAAATTATATTGGGACCAGAAGATGATAACAAACCATCAGATACCTCTTTTATACAACAGAATAGACCTGACATCGTGCATACTGACAAGGCCGTAAAGAAAGGTCAAATAATTGAGATAGGAGTTATATGATATATAAGAAAATACATAAATAGTATGTTTTTATATGTTATGTTTATTATTATCAACATTATTGTTATTATTAGTAACTATAATTAGGTGTATGTTTTGTGATCTATGTGAATATGATTGTATTTTCAGAGATTTGATGATGTTTGGGGTTAATTTACTTCCAAAGCTTCTCGTATGTGTTTTATGACAGTACCTTATTTCGCATATATCCCTTTTTGGTGTCCACGAAGAGAGGAGCCGCAGGTAGCATAGATATATCTACACCCAGACCTTACTGATTCTCATTGCTCGATACTATTCCACGGTGATATTTATGGCGATCCCACTTACTAAACGCTGAAGATTTTTATAAAATAGAAATTCAACAGAAATTTTCATGATTCAGCCGGCACAGAGAACAAACCCTGAAGGATATATGGCATTTGACAAGAGGCTCAGAGGCGTCCCTATATCATTCGGTGCGAGAGAGAACTGCCACATTTATTTACAAAATATATTCAGTGAACAGGCGTTAGGAGCAGACGCTGTTCCCTTGAAGGGTCCAAACTGCGGCGGGTGTAAATTGTCAACTGAGATTTTCAAAACCAACCCTTTCCGAGAGGGCGCCATATTTATTAGGACAATATTTCACGCTAGGAGTCAGCTCGGCGGATTTTTTTTCCCCGCTTCGCAGACCGTGGCTCCCACCCCGTGAAACAAGTAAAGCTCTTATCACTATTTTATTTAGGGACATATGATGGGCTTCAACGCTCCAATTTTCACGCTTCTGTGGCCATTTTTTGTTCTTTCCATTACGGTGATATAGTGATGGTAATTTCGTATCCGTATTTACAATCTTGATTCATTTATCCTAATGATTTCGTATTTTTTTTTTAAATAAAAAATTCTACAATTTTAACTTCAAAGTCCTGTCATACTCTTTACTTATGATAATAATGATACTAGGTCCCACGAGCCACCTTACTTAAAAACGTATTAATATAAACAAAATGATTTATATATGTGATAGATGTGGGCAAAGCGAAACCCTCCGGTATATTATTATAGAATGCCCGGCATACAAGGTCAATAGAGAAAAATATTTAAATTTCTTAAAACGATTATACAACAATGTGTTACAATGAAACCCATTATAAGCAATTGTTAACATCAAACAAGCCAGAGGAAATCATCAGCATCACAGAATACTTACGTTCAATAAATAAATATATATAGTATAGTCGGAGAGGAATGGCTCAGTGGTAGAGTACTGAGTTACCATTCCTGGTTCAATTCCCGCTGCAGGCCATGATTTTTATTTAGTATGTTTGTAGCGGGAGATGGATCATATAGGATCTAGGACCCTCCTGGGGCCCACCCAGCCTCTATAAAATATTATAAACATAGGGTACCCAAAATAAGGGGGAAAAATCTGGCGGTCGAGCGTGACCTAGGACAAGTCACCTCCTTGCAGAACCGTTGTCCATGAAACAGTACAGTCTCTACCATGTACTGAACCCCAGACCCTTCATGGGTTGTAGTGGTACAGGTTTTTTTTTTTATATAGTATAGTATACAATAGTGATCATATTTAATAAATTCATAATTAGCTGTATGGCAAATTCCAAGGCCAAAAAAAAAAAAAAATATGATTTATATATTCATTTTATTTTTTGTTCTAACTTACATGAACCTAGCCCACTAACAATGTATACATTATAAGATCTATACTGGATGATTTTAAAGATTAAAAACTAAATGTTTTAAAACTTATGTATATACAACAATTTAATTACAATATATTTAATTTTGATTTTTAACAATTAAAAAAGTATTAATGAAAATTAAAATTAAAATTGCCCATTATCGGTACGGTAATAAATTTCAGGAAATGGCTGCCATAAGTCCCAGGGACCTTGCCTCAGTACTAGTTGGTTGATTTATTTTTATTTACAAAGAAAACTTTAGTTTTCACGAAAGGTTCCAACAGATTTATTATATATACACATCATTAACCAATGAATAATTAATTTTTGAAGATTTTTTAACAATAGTTGTGATAGTTTATTTTTTTTTTTTAAATAATAGTTGTGATTTAACAATAGTCGTATCGTCGATGCAAATGCATAGTATTGAAAATGAATAACACAACATTCTTTAGCATAGTGAAAAAACTATTAGTGGTGACTGACTTCACTTATCTCGGCACAGTAATAGACAGGACTGGAAAGCTGGACGCGGAAATATCCAATAGGATTAATAGGGCAAACGCAGTCTACTACCAGATTTGTATTACTGTTGTAGGAAAGCGGGAGGTCGGAAGGAACGTCAAACATCACATCTTCAAGTCAGTGTACCTGCCGATACGCTGTATGGAGGTGAAAGCTGGGTATTGACGGAGATACAGGAAAGCAGAGTTACCGCGTCGGAAATAGGGTATTTGCGAAGAGTGGCGGGAAAGACGAAAAGAGACTGTGTTCGCAACGAGAGGATTCGTCAGGAACTGCAGATTGCCCCGCTAAAAGAGCTCCTGGAAATCCGACAACTGAAATGGTTCGGCCACGTGGTCAGGATGAATGATCACCCAGACCCTCTCAAGACGATGGACTACATGCCGGATGGAAAAAGACCTCGAGGACGCCTAAGGATGTCTTATCTCGAGTACATCGAACGCCTCAGCAGAAAAAGAGGAAAAGATCTCCGACAGGCCAGAAACCTAGCAAGAGACCAGGATAGATTCGTCTCCTGGCTGGACGCTCCCCTACGCTCAAAGGCACAAAAGGGGGAAGCGAATGAAGAAGAAGAAAAAACTGCTTCAAGGCTCATTCAAAATCAGAACACTATGGTTAAAAGTACATATTTGTACTTTTGCCTCAAAAATGACCCTATATATTTTTTTTTTATTTCTTAACCCCTTGGTTTTTTTTTAATTTTTAACAATTACATATCAACATTAATAATGATTTATAGTATTTCTCTTACTGCACCAGGTGCATTTTCAGAGAGGATTGTGCATTGATTTTTTTTGATTAATTAGATGGTAGGATTGGGGCTCACTAGTTCTTTCTGATCAGAGTTAGTTAGTAGTTTACTCAGTCCATGTTGAGTGTCTGTACATGTGTTTGCCAGCGCTGAGGTCGGCCTGTCGGTGTAAGTGTGTTGAATAGTGGGTTCGTGCAGTGTTGGAGGCTATCAAAGAATTTGATATGCCTCCGTGTGATGAAGTCCGTTATTTTCGGGAGTCCGAGGGCCTCGTGTATTATGTCTGATTTCGTCCTTTATAGAGAGGTGTGCCTTACTATACGCCTCAGCATACGGTTTTGAAATTGTTAGAGCCTTTTTGAAGTTGTTGGTGAAATGTTATTCAACATAGGTGCCCTATAAAGGAGTGCTGGTCTAATAACTGCCTTATAGATCATTACTTTGAGGCGGAGTGATAAGTTCGGTGAGGTCAAAAGGTGATTAAGCCTGTAAGATGACTCTATATGAATTTGATATCAACTATAAATCCGAATTAAATAATTTCTTTTGCGGGATCTTACTTAAATAAAGTACATACAGCTATCCGGACAGTCTAGTCACTACATGGAGATGCGATATAATCGCATGCAATGTGAGTGGTCAGTTATATCCGTTTCCTATCAGAAGTAACGATTATAAAAAAAAAATATTTAAGATCCATTTAAAATTGTAAAACACGCTGAACATATTTTAATGTTTATAATCTTTTCCGGTCGAACCGAAGGAAATAATACAATACAAAAGATTCTTCACCTAAGTTTCGCAAACACTCATCTACAAAATTGACTTTTTTGAGACAATTGTGGATTATAACACTATTTTTAGTGTTCTATTTTTAGGTTAAAAGATCTTACTGTATAATCATTTAGAGTTTATCAATAGCATTAGCTGGGATCTTTATTATCTCTCGCCTTTATCTCGTGCCATTATTTACCTATCGTTATATTTACTTGATGTATTCTATTATACAGTTGTAAATGTTAATAAATAACAATAACAAACTATTGTTTGTTTTCACTCATTAATCAATATTCCATTATTTCTGAACATGTGGGAATTTTGCATATATAGATTGTGTCACTGTGGTGATGAATTTTTCCATTATATAACTTTGCATTTAATTTATAGGTTAGCGTCTGGTTCTGATGTAGTGACCCAACGCATCAACCCGTCCCTGCCGAAACCCGTATGCCAGCAATGGCAGGAAGGGTGAAAAAAAAAAAAAAAAAAAAAAAAAAAAAAGGTTCTGATGTAGTTTATAAAAATCTGAAAATTTGGTATGCTAGCCTACATAAAACTTAATCTCATCCACTTTACTATAAGAATGATTTTATTTTTACTTACGAAATAACAAGGAATTGATCTAAAAACCTGAATTTTAGAATTTTTTTCAAGATGATTAAAATTTCATAATTAAAAATCATGTGTTTTCATTATTTTACTGATTACGAAGTGATTCATTCTATAACTGTACTTAGATATTCATTGTTTCTGTGTTGAGCTATTTTGATGACGTACATCCCGTGTAAGAGCGCTACCTTGGTGACGGAAGAAATGCGGCTTTCGGCAGAGCATACTTTAAAACCGAAAACATCTCTATTGAGGGAACCATCATTAGCAGAAATCGCTAATTACATGAAAGAAATGAAAGAACCGAAAGTAGTCGTGATATCAGGCCCCAGGATTTCTTTACCTCTCGGCATTCCTGACTTCCGAAGTCCTGATGTAGGTCTCTATCACGCTCCTTTCGATCATAAATGTTACTGCTGCGATGCATTTAACAAGCACTACTTCGTAAGGAAAGAAGCGGCACCCTTATATAAAATTACATGGTCTGTTATAAAAAATGATCATGAACCGACATTCAGCCATTATTTCATTGCATTCCTAGAACATAAGGGAATACTCCTAAAGAACTACTCCGAGAACATGGACGATTTAGAGAAAAAGGCTGGAACTACCCGATGTACGCAGCTCAATGGAAGCTACTATTCCTTCGTTTGCATCAAATGCGGAAAAGAATACTCTCTCGAATGGGCGAACTCAAGATTTCGAAGGAAGAAATTACTACTGTGCACACAATGCGCATCGTTGATAAAACCCAACGTATTGCTCTACGGTGAAGACTTACCAATAAATGTTTTTCAAGAACTTGAGGCGGAAATGAAAGAGTGCAAGTTATTAATTCTTCTAGGCACTACCTTGAGTAGTGAGGTTTTGTCCACGGTACTGCGTGGAGTTGACTTTAAATATCCCAGAGTTTACATAAACGATATGGACCCGTATAATTTCTCCGATTTTCATTTCTACTGCAAACACGATCATAACGACGTGATAAACTTAGGAAATATAGACAGCACGTGTATTAAATTTGTAAATCTTTTGGGATGGGGTACGGAACTCCAAGAATTTGCAGAAAAGGATTACGGATTCTGAAATGTATGAAGATTCGAAACATCATATTCATCATTTCTGAACTAGCTTCATTTATATTAAGGTTGACCACTTAAGTTATTATTCAAGCATTTACTCAAAAAAATCAAGATTGTATAGAATGGCACTTTAAAAAGCTAGGAATTCGATTTGAAGAAAATAAATCAGATTTTTTTTTTACTTTTTCTGCCAGAAATGTTTTTATTGATTTTCAAATAGATTGGTCTTAAATTACTTCTCACGGAAACAGGAAAGCAGTCATGTTGATTATTATTCATATTCATATTATTCAGTCATATTTACACTCCCTTATTCACTCTTTGATAATAGGTTAATTATGTCTCATAATTTGAATTTTTGATTGTTACTCTAGTTTAGCTCTTAGCTACATTAGCTAGTCTTCTATGCTGATAATAAATTGGTTCTGAAAACAAGCTCAAATATTGAACTAAAGAGAAAATAACCTTAGTGTAAATAATAGTAACACTATTAAAGTTAAGTGCTGGCCTTGTAGTCAGTTCAATTTGTTTTACGAAACAAAATAGCGAAACAAAGCCAGTGCCTAAAATGATATAAACATGCTTTGATTGCTTCGAGATACTTCATATTACTTCCTTAACTCATAGTCTTAAGTTTATGATCAATCATTTTCTTTCTTTATTATAAATATTCTATTAAATATCTATAAATTTGTTATAAGAACGAAAAAACTTGTAGGAACATTTAACAGAGTTGTCTTCAAAGATTACTGAGTGCCAGAAAACATTGTTAGTTTTAAGTGTTGAATTGATAACGTGACTGCACGTTACATTCTATTAGGGAACAAATAATAGATCATTCAAGAGATACATCGTTAATAGCCTCGTAATCTTGTTTGCCTTTCTAATCTTATCTAACTTAATCAACGCACTTAGAAGCAACTAACTTAAGTCTGATATTTTAATTTTAATCATTTTATGGCTGAAACTAGAATATTTTAATCACCGCCTTATACAATACAAACGACGCTTTTGCAAAATTACAGCATTAGCTTCACAATTTTTCTTGAATTGAATCAGCTATTTTCGTCTGATATACACCCCCAAAAATGGGAATCAATCGACAGATAGATAAATTGATAATGGTATATGTCTGCCTGAGCGCCTTTAGTAAACAAATAGTGACTAAGTCGGTCATTACTATTTTCTTACCAGTTCCCTGAGAGTTTGAGGTTAATGCTTTTTCTGATATGAAGTTTTTATTGGTCATGTATTTTATCTATTTATAGAAACTATATATATATATTTATTTATTTTTTTTTATGTTAATATAATAGATCAAGAAGGAGAACTTCTTTTTCTGGTATTGAACTCGAGTTCCTTCATGGTGGTTTATTTTTTTTTTAATTAACAAAAATGCATATAAAAAAAATAATCCATTTAAGAATGTTCTAATTAGTAATTTCCTTCAATTATCTTATTTAAGTGCTATGGAATGTCAGAAAACTAATGACTTACCACATTACTGCAGCTTCACTGTAGTATGAACAGATGAGGGGTTTTGGTTTGAGGTTCAATTTGTGGTTAAGATGTGGTTGCTTTCTCACCTACCTCTCCTCAACTTTGTAGAAGCCTGGATCTAGTCCAGGTTTCAGTTCACTTTAGTCAAGATGAAATTATCTTATAAATAACGTTATGAAGGGACTGGCGTTTTTTTCAGAGACAGAATAAAGTAGGGTACCTTTTTTTTTTCTTTTTTTTTTTGCTTCAAGTGACATGTGTGGGGAAACAGTTATTTAGATATATGTTACAGTATTTCCGTATTGGATAAAATCAAATTAGGATCCATTACTAAACCACAAGAAGAAGAAAAAGTAAAGAAAAGGAGATACGCCGGAAAATGTGAGCCAAGAAAAGAAAATCCGCTATAAATATATAAGAAATTCGGGAAATATAGGAGCCACATATTACAATCCTGAAAAGAACTGGGACATTCGTTGTCTGCAAGAAATGATTTCTCCTCAGAACGATGAACTTGGTATCGGTATATTATTTTCCACTTCGATAATATAGTTTATCTTGCCATTGCAAACAAATATTATAATTTTTTTTGTTTATCATATTGATCAAACAATTTTTTTTTAATAATACAGATATAATCAATTTATTAATGGTCATGGGTGGATACAATGCAGATATTTTTTGCTCTGTCTTTTAATAGGAGAGTCACTTACTCAGGGCACTCATTAACGCAATATTTTAATTGTTTAGAATTACATTTATATTGTATATTACTTATTACTATTATTTTTGTAACTGTCTGATAATAGTTGTTTTACTACTCCAGGGTATTTATTTACGCTATATTTTAATTTTAATGTCTCAAAGAAAAATAAATGGATTGGAGATGAAATCTAATTTTCATTGTAATTATTTAATTTGTGGTTTATTATTTTATTGTTTGTTGGAAATATATTGATTTTACTGTACTAGTTATTGGGGAACCCTAAATATGCATATTCAATCAATAAATCATACATCGCAAATTAAAAAAAAAATAGTAATAATATATTTATAGCTCCGGTGAATAAAAGTTTTTTATTGAATTGTACAACTGTAATATATACATCTAGTACAAGGGCTGTATGAATAAATAAATACATGAAAGGACATGTAGACTACCCATTGGCAGCACTCTATTATACATTTCTATTATAGAAGGTCCCGAGGCCATCTTCTCTTCAGACGCCTAGGAGGATTGTCCGGGATGGAATTGGATGCAAGGATGGTAACCAGTGGGTTTGGATGGGCCTGGAGTTTATTATGGAATGATCGGTATCTGGAATGGGCTAATCGGTAACATATGGAACGTTCAGGTCATTATGGGTGGTTTTAATTGTGACAAAATAAGGTGCGTTTAGGATTTTGCGATGGATTTTGGATTGCAAGGATTGAATACGAAAGGAATTTGATGGTTTGGTGGAGCCCCATAGTTCAATTGGAACAATTTGTACCATTACGACTAAAAAGTCACCTTATATTTCTACGTAAAATCCCGAAGGAGGACGCGGAACTTGTAGGTGCGAATTAATAATTCCTACAAGAACACAAGCGATTGAGTCTATTAGCTTGAACGGCCCGCTGCAATGCATATTAAACCTTGGCGTCAATCTTTCCTCAAAGACCCGGCGGAGTAGAGGCAGCTATTAACACTAAAGCTCTAGCTCTAATCCCTTAAGGCAGCCGATATCACGTAGGACAATATCTCTCCTCATAGGGCATAATTAGGACCGTTATCAATGAGGAGGTCCTACAACGGCGCCCTCAGGAGCAACTGAATAGGACGGATCCTTATCTTGTTCCAGGAGCCGTAAACATCCTGGGTTGGAGGAGGCCATGCGCAGGAGCGCTAGCGGCAAACTTCGCACATAGGCGGCATAATGACTCCTATGAATCCGTAACTACCTCGGTTCCCCGTAGTGACCTCTGCATAAATGAATAAGTGATTTAAGCTCCTATATTACCGGGGGACTTACTTATTCAATGTTCTTATTTACGCTATATTTTAATTTTGATGTCTCGTTGAAAAAGAAATGGGCTCGGAGGAAAAAATCAATATACATACGAAGATGTGCCAATTATGCCTTGAGAGTGCGAGTGGGTGAGAGAGTTGAGTGCGATCAAGTCAAATGCTTATAGAATGATTTTGTTTGTTTTTAAAAATGTATTTATTGAAATTTAAAACAGTATAATAATACAACAAGTAAATATAATAGCAGGAAAGATACATAATGCAATAATACAGGCAAGTATATTAACTACCCAAAACTCAAATAACAAATTCAAAATAGGCCATATTTTTTTTTACGCCTCGTAGGATTATCAGGAATTATAGAAGTAGCTGGGTTTGAAACTAGTGGGTTTGAGTACAAAATGATTTAAACACCAATATTGATCAATTTTAATGGAATATAATCTAAATTAGGGGTGTCCAATCCAAATTATTTCGCGGGCCACTTTGGAATTATTCGGTAGCTTAAAATAATTAAATAAATTACTTAAATTAATTTAAATATGTCTAATTTGGTTATTTCTTCGATTTGTTATTGATAAGTGATTTAAACTCCTATATTATCGGGGGACTTACTTATTCGCCGTACTTTTTAACGCTATATTTTGATATTGCATTGAAAAAAAAAAGGGTTCCATGGTAGAAACCAATTTCATTTTTATATATAGTATATGCGAAATTGATAAATCAAGGTGTAACAATTATTCCAAGATAGAAATGAATGCTATCAAGGAAAGTTAATTACATATAAAATGTTAAAAAAAATAATATTGTTTAACATTAATAGAGTACCTATACATACTCTTAAGCAGAGGTGTGGTATTCTAGAAATGCCATCAGTATGACTACTTTATCTTATAATTTCGACAATTAATTTTTCAATATATGGATTCACGATTAATATTATTCTTAACACAAAGGATTGCCTTACTTTGGCAATAATAAAGGGAGTGTATTTTGTAAAAATGCGATAAATATCGCAGGCCAAAAAAAATGGTTACGGTTACGCTGGGTGGGCAACCCCTGCTCTATAGTATGATGCAAACTTAAATATTTTAGGTAATAAAAATGTTTCAGCTTTGAAATATGTATTCACTATGTAATTAATTTGCCTTTGTTGTGCTTGACTTCTCACCCCATTACATAGGTAAAGCACAAAATAAATGGACATAATATTTATTAATAATATTATTCTAATTTGATTCTATAGTCATCGTTTGCCCAAACTTCTAGAATAGTTTTTCCTGTTATTTAAAAACAATATTCTTATTCAATATTAAATTTACATTTGTTTATAAAAAAAATCATATCACTAATTAAAAATTATTAGAAAATTGTATTTGTTATTTATTAAATAATATTTTCAACTTCGATTCTACAGTGATTGTTAATCCAACTTCTAAGAAGTAAATGGTAAAATCAATAATCGGACACATTTATTTTATAAAAAAATTAAACTATTCGTCACTGATATCATTCATTAAAAATTAATAGTTATTGTACTACCGCTCTAATTATAAAATATTGAGAGATATTCACACCTTGATAGACAAATAATTATGTGATTGATAGTAATTATTAATGGATACACAATATATTACAATATTAATATATTATGCTATGTTTAAAACGATTAATTTGAATCAGAAAAATCCAATCATTTATAATTTTTAATTTAGTATATATAAATATAATGTAATACATATATTATCATAACCAGCATGTAGTGGCTCGGTCCATTTTCAGGATTTATATTAGTTATTAATGAAAAATATTATTAACTCATTCAATCATACTTATAAGTTTTTAATGTGTTTTAATTATTATGTAAACAATTTGTTTTATAACAGGACATTTAAATTAAAATGAATAGAATTATTCAAGAATGTCTATCCAACAAGGAAAAACGAAGAAGAAAAACAATTTCTCGTGAAGTAATATTTCGTAACAATAATGTATATAAAGATAGATTAATGAACATTCTTATGAAATTTTGTAAAATCGAAAATGTAAAAAAAGAGTATCTTAATCCGAATTGGATTAAAAATCTAAAATAACAAAATTAAATTTGACATGTTATTTTAAAAATGATATAAGTCCATTTGAAACTGAAAAAATTGTTTATTCTTTTAAATGAATTATTTTATAATAAAATATAAAATTTGTATAGGGTTTAAAACTTCACTCTTTCCTGAGTGCCAAAGTGATGAAAACACTTATCCGTTTTCCCATATTTTTAAAGTAATTCACATGGAAACCTATATATATATATATATATATATATATATATATATATATATATATATATATATATATATATATATATATTACACAGCTTTTTCTCTGTAAAATTGTATTAATCATGTAAATTTTGTTCTCCTAATATAACTGAAAATAAAAAATGGATGCAAAAGACTTTTAAAAACCCAACTAGTCTATAATTGTAAACTCGGCATAGTCTTTTCCTCAGCAGTGATACGTGTACTGATCAAAAAATACCTAGTAGTTTCAATTGAGCCATAACCATGTCTGATTATTTTATTCACCCGCAATAAAACAGGCGATCGTCCAACAAATACCACGAACTCTTAAATCGGCAACCGACCCGGGCGAGTTGGTAACTTCGATAGGAAACTTCAACGTAGAACTGGAAACTCTGATTGAAGCCAAGAAAACTCACAAGTTCTTTTGAAAGATAATCCTATAGCGCTGGGAACGTGTGAGAAAACTGGGAAATGATAGAATTCCTGAGTAAAGTTTCATGCGCTTTTTTTTTCTTCCTATGTTTTTAACCACTATAAATACTTTTCTTATAGCCAATTACCTAAAGAATCACACAGATATCGATCGGCGATTGATTATTAATTATATGATATTTATTATAGAAATAAATAATTTCATACGAATAAAAGATAAATTGATGAATATTTTCTTGTAATTCTAATTAGCAGCATCGTTTACAATGTATTCATTTTATTTGCTTAAAAATATACATGATTTTTATATCAATAAATGCTCACTTTGATTAGTAATTTCTACGCTAAGGGTTGAGTCGCAAAGTCAAAGGTCCTCGGTTTAAATCCCCCTCCTTGCAAGACTTGTATTTAATTTGTAATCAGCCGGATATGGATCATATAGGATCTAAGACCCTCCTGGGGCTCACTTAGCCTCTATAATGTGGGTACTCAAAATAAGGGGGAAAATCTTGCGTTTGAGCCTGATCTAGGACAAATCACCTCCCTCCAAAATTATTGTCCAAGAAACAGGACAGTCTCTTCCATGTACTGAAACCTTGACCCGATCATGGGTGGTAGTGGGACAAGTTTTTTTATTTTAATATATTTTTTAGTGCCCCACTTATTCTCCAGGGCTCTAGAGAGAACTGAATAGAAAAGTAACTTTATTCTAGTACTAAGTCCCTTTAGAATAACAAACCTGAACAGAAAAAGAAATATATATTTATAATACAAATCATAGAGTATTAATAAAGTGACAAGGAAATAAAAAAATTAAATTAATAAGCAGTACGAATCATGACAAGATATTAAGCAATTAAATATAATAAATAAATTAATAACAGCTGTTAAATGCATGAGCTAGGATAAATGGATAGCTATATTGTAATAACGGAAGATAAATATTGGCAATAATTTTTTTTTTTTTTTTTTTTAGCCCCTTTGGGTTTGAAGATTTCTAAGTAGAATTGAAGATAGGACGGAGAGGTATCTCTTGTACTGTACGATGTATATTTTAAGAGGAGGATGAGAAGGTGGAAGGTTCTAATTTATTCATTTCTATTTTTTAACTTTAGATTTTTCCGGTGATGGGGCTCACCGTGTCCTTTTCCTTTTGTTTGTTGATTTTATTGATTTCTCAGTTCAGGCTGAGACTTTGTACGTGATCTTGCCACGTTTGTGGCCGTCCTGCTGGGGCGAGTGTCCGAAAAAGAGGGTTAGTACAGTATTTCAGGCTGTCGAAAAATTTAATGTGTCTACGTTTAATGAAGTCTGTAACTGTCGGTATGTTGAGAGTAGTGTGTAGGAGGTCCGTTTTTGTTTTGTTTAATGTTGTGTGTCTCACTATGCGTTGCAGTACGCCATTCTGAAACTGTTGGAGCTTTTTCGCTGTTTTGGCAATAATACGGCGAGGTATTCCATGTAAAGTAGTAGAATCACAAGTATTTTTCGGGAGTAATAATGCGAGGAAAAAATCTATACATACTACTTGGTATGATCCTTCGTAAATAATAAAAAACTTTATTATACGCAATCAGAGATATTACACTTTAGGTTGAACCTTTTATCACGAAATAGCAGCCAATGGTAAAGAGATAGGCATAAGATAAGAAAATAACATCCGAGGTAAGCTTGCGTGTCTGGTCCCGCCCTGGGAGGCATATAATTCCTGTCACGGCCTGCCAAGTCAGTCAGATATATTTCATGGGCCCTGTCCGCACGTCACATCTTTTCTAGGCTAAATTCCGATTCTCCATGCATGTCTTCTCCACAGTCAACTTCCTTATTTTCCTTTTTCTCCATCTGATGTATACGCAGGTATCTCTACTGCATGAATTGGGGTAGCTTACTAAACGAAAATAGATTAAAATTCATGAATTGATCAAAATATGCCTTCTTTAAAAAAAACAACACCCAAAGAGCATTCTATCTGTAAATCAACACAGATAATTCAGAATCGAAAAGGAAAAAAAAACGAGGGGTGGGGTTTATTTTTATTATTATTGTGATTGAAAATCCGATTTATTAGTACATATTTATAATTATTCAAATACAAATGTAGTGAACTATTTGGCCAATAAGTTCCATGAATTAGCTTATTCTGATCGACCAACATTGTTCAATTATCCAATTGAGTCCAAACTATGGACTAGCATTATAAATTATGAGCTAAAGTGTATGATTTCCTCTTGGTATTTATCTATAGTTAACTATCGACACTATACAGTATCATAACATCTTCTCTCTCTCTTCTGTCTCTTTCAATATTTTTGAGGTAAAATGTATACGTATAATAGAGGTTAGGGAAGTTTATTGCCGACAACAAGGAAGAAAGCACAACTTCCTGAGTTAAAAATCCACGTAACAAACAAATTACCTTAGGTCATCTAACCATCCGACAAAAGCCTGTACCACTACAACCCGTGAAAGTTGTAGTAGTTCAATGGGGTTCAGTACTTAGTACAGAGACTGAACTGTTCTTGGACAACGTTTCAGGGAGGTGATTTGTCTTAGATCCGCCAGATTATTTCTCCTTAGGGTACCCACTTCATAGAAGTGTGGTGAGCCCAAGGAAGGTCCTAGATCCAATTGGATCCATGGCAACTCAGGACTCTACCACACCGCTCCCTAGAATCATCCGATAACTCTATTAATGTCCTGATCTTGTGATATCAAGAAACATATTTATATAAACTAATTAACACTGTTATAGCAATGAGGAAAAAACAATTAAATCATTTAAACAAATTCTTTGGAGTTGATTTTTCCTTTTCACCCCAAAAAATATGTGAATAAAAAACAAATAAAGTATTTTGGTTTGACTTAATTCATTTGTTCAATTTCTAAACTAATAACTATAAAAGCTGTTTATTATTGATCTTATATTGCTTTTGTATCTAAGATTAACTATTTTAATTACATGTAATTTCATCGTTCAATATATGCCTGTATTAGTGAGGATAGGCTATGTGATATATTTTCAGTCTTTTCTAACTTTTGACAGTTGTTTATCTCTTTAATTCTTTGTAACTATATAACTATTTTTTTTTTATAACCCTGAGTACATCTCTAACCATTGATTTCTTACAATTAAATGACAGTCATAATTATTTTGTTTTATATTTTATGGATTTAAAAATAACAAACGAAAAGTATAATTAATTCATGATAAACTATTAAATACTTCGGAAATATAAAAACAAAAAATATTCACAATATTTAGCTTCATTTCATTAGTTAAATTTGCGGCGTTAACAACACTATTATTCTGTCACTTTTATCTTTTCTTTATTCTCTTTTTTATGTTTATAAATAGGGTGTATTTTTTATTTTATGTTTTATCTGGCGAATAAACATCAGTTACGGTAATAAGATGATTATCTCTAATTTGTTTAGAATTGTATTCTACCTATGAAAAAGTATCCTCTACAGTTCAAATAAAATAGTCAATACTATATGAATGCCCCTTAAGAGTGGATAGGGTATGCTACTAAACCCGCACGACCGTTCGGTGTTGCAGGTACTGTGTTCGTCTGCCCCGTATCCGTTTCTAGCAAATAATAGCCGATTTATGATTAAACCGTATCAATGAATTAAGGTTTTAATGGCTAAAAAATGGAGTGTCATTAATAAATTCAGGAAAAAAATTGTTAGCCACTAACCAATCAATATGAAAACAATATTTACATAATCATAGGTATTTTGCATCGTTTCAATTGAGACAAACATTTTGCAATCCATCCGTTTTTCATTAAATTGATACTCGTATTTAAAAATATTGATCATTTTTTTCTTTGCCATTATGCTTTATTATTTTCAATCATAAAAAAAAAAGTCCGCTCAAATTAAATTTTTAAGGTTTCAAAATATGGAATTCCCATATTAATAATAAAAATTATTGCTAATAATAACCCAAGCCTTTCCTCATATGTTAATAAAACATTTAAAAATAAATAAATTACGGTTAACATAAGAATAGTAGTATTGTTATACTATAGTATAATAGCTTCAATAATTATTTGTTGACTTTATAAATATGGAGAACAAAATGGTACAAGTAGAGAAAAGAAAATGATTCCTTCCATTCGACCCACAGTACAGATCTTCTATTGGGCTTAATAAACGAGATTCCAATATATATATATAAAATTAAAATAATTGGAATAAACATGATACACAAAGAAATATAATTTAAAATATAGAGTTCTGAAAATAAATGGTTTTTATTACAACAATAGGGTGTTATTTAAGAGCAATATGTAGGTTAAATATTTAGAACAATACATCAATCTGTAGTTAACATAAAGGAATGGCAGAATTAGATACCATGAAACTTGCACGAGCACGTGCTGCGCATTTTCATTATTTATATTTCCAAGTTCACTGGGGCATTCACACAGAATTTAATATTTTATTTGCATTTCATGGAATAGTGAGCGGATGTGGTAAACAGTATAATGAAAATATAAATAAAGTAGAGAAGATCCTCTTATTAATTCAATTATATATTAATTCAATCAGTTTATTCGTCATCTAAGAAAGAAAAGTAAAAAATCAAACCATTTTTATCTTCAATAGTATAATAAAAGCAATTCTAATATTTTAAAGTAAACTATTTAAATAAATTAGTAGAACTTTTAACCTGGAAGTGTTTCTGTAAAGAAAAATGTATTGGTTCATCGTACTGAAAATAAAGTTGTCATTAGGATGGAATTTCCTTTCCTCCATTTAATTATTTTTTTATTAAATCAGATTTCATTAGTATACTTCATTTATATTAAAATAGATATAATAATAATAATAATAAAGCTTTATTGACACCATATGTTTACAACAAAGGCTTCATCCTTAGGAGGTAAACTGGAGTTTAGCTCCAAAATATAATTTTACAGAATAGTACCAGATTAAATAAAATAAAATAACATACACTCATCACAAACTACAAAAACAAAACAAAAAACATTCTTTTAGAATAAATATAAATAAGTAACAAAACTAAATCTTTACAAATTCCATTATAAAATAAAATAAACAACATTTATTATAAAGTAAAAACACAAAGAAAAAACGCTCTTTTAAAATAAATACCAAAAATATATTTTTACCACTTTCAATACAAAATAATACAAACAACTTAAATGAAAATAGATATATAAATTGTATAATTTATTATGATAGATGATAAATCATTTCTAATGAAAATATTTGACATAATGTTCCTCACCCTAAGAATGTGTTAAAACTGTAATCTTATATGAACTTAGATATTATTCTGATCTTTGACCTCACGTATCAATAAAAAGTTTAACTTTTCGTTGATTTTTGTCAACATTAAAAATAATCAATAATCCATTATTCTTTCTATTCTTGATTTTTGAAATTTCTCACTGTAAGACCTAAATATACAAATATCTTCTCAGTGATAAATATTTAAATACTTATGTATCATGTAGCAATTAATGATCATAGATTTTGATTTTATTATTAAGAACATTTTTAATTGGAATTTGGTCTAATATTTTACTTTTACTTTTTCATAGTATTATTTTTGTTAATGTATTATTGTTGAAGATCATTATTTCATTCAGGTGTTGTTAGAAACAAGAAATGCTAACACTACTGTTAAATAGAGCTATCTTGCTAACGAAAGAGCAGTACCTGTTCTCTTCAATTATTCAATTCTGGACAATTCGAAGCAATTAGGGAATTTGTTTCTGTACCTAATCAATGTTCATCACGTAATCAAGACAGTGCAAGCTGGTATATAATTCAGCCTGCAAATTATTTCTTGTTTCGTTTCTGAGATGCCAACCAGTCTGTAGCATTTACATTTCTGACTACTACGTCTGGAACGCAAGCAAGCATTATAAATTAGAGGTTGAATTTAAAATTATGCAATGTGATATAGAAATATGTCTGTTGGAGGATCGTACTTTTTTTCTTATTTTCACTTTTAAAAAGAAACACCAAAAGTGTTCTAATATTTCGGTATTATCAACCCCAATTAAATAAGTTTTAATGTTGTTTATTATTTTATTCTATTTTCACGACCACGTTGTTCAGATTTATTTGCATACTTCTTCCTTTTAACGACCTCCCACTATTGTTCATTTTTAGAAAGATAATAGAATATACAAAAATTCATTTCCTTAAATGGGTGTATTCATATTTGTTTTAAATACCAATAACTATACACGATATATACAGCTGACATCCCAACCCATCCAAGCACTGTCCTCGCTACGCACGCTGATGACACATGTGTGTGTTATCAGTAAATAAGGATCCATTTGTTCCACCCCAATCTCTTCAATCCCATATCTCAAACCTTCAAGAATGGTGTCAAAACTAGAAAATTAAAATAAATCCTAACAAACCCTATCAAATTACCTTCACACTTCGTCGTAAACCTACGAATTCCTGCCCTACTGTATCCTTTAATAATATTCCACTGAACCCTTTTGTACAGATACGTTATCTAGGACTCCATCTGGACAAACGTCTCACTTGGAATCCTCATACAAGACTGAATAGACAAGAAACTGCTCGACGTTTTCGCCTACTTCAACATTTACTGGACAAACGCTCTAAGCTCCCAATTAATTACAAAAGGCTCATTTACATGACAGTTATCAGACCTTTTTGGACATACGGAGTTGAGCTTTGGGGCTCTACTAAACCATCCAATTCATCTCGTATCCAATCCTTACAATCCAAAATCCTTCATAAAATCCTCAATGCTTCTTATTATGTCACAAACAAACTCATCCATCATGATCTTAATATTTCATATGCTACTGATTTGGGCCAAACTAGATACCTATCCTTCCATGACAAGCTCCATACACACTTGAATCCGCTAGTCTCTCAACTTGCTTACCATACTATTCCCGATAACCCTCCGAGGCATCTAAAAAGAAGATGGCCTCGAGACCATCTACTATAGAACTTTATTGGAAGGCTACCGATGGGTAGCTTCTCCACGTGTTGTTCATGTCATATTGTACATATCAGCACATATACTTGTTATAATATTATTATAGTTGTAAATATCAATAAATTAAATTTAAAAAATATATATATCAATGAGCAAGATAAATAAATATTTCACTAAATTTTACTGACTTATCATGTTACTAATATTTTTAAAAAATAAAGATTTTAAACTTGGGAGCTGTAGAGTGGAGGCAGGAGAGAGTGCTGAACTCCTGTGCTTAGGTACCTGAGTTCCAATCCTGCTGTGGCAGATTATTTATTTAGTCTGTTAACATAGATGGACCTTGTGGTAACTAAAGACACTACTGGTGCTTATACAACCTCTAAAAATGAGATACCTTTAATTGGGGGAATACCTGGCGATATCTCGGATAGATCTTCTGCACAACCGTTGTGTTAGAAACTGTACAGTATGTTTCGTGTACTCAATCCAAGACTGCATGGGTGTTAGTGGTACAGATTTTTCTTGATATATTATATTTACAATTCTTGTAACATGTTACCAAAATTGTTGTCCTCAGTTTTAGGAATATGAAAATTTGGTAATAAACTAATGGTTAATCCGCAGGTAAATACGCCATAGTCTCCAATCTTCCAATAGGAAATTCCGGTAACAGAGAAGACGAAAGAAAAAGAACTAAAGAATCATGGTGTTGCGTTGACGAGTAAAATGGTGTGAAGTTTTTGTGAATGTAAGCCTATACAGTTTCCGACTCATAATCTACCAAGAATCACATTTAAATTTGGAATTGTTTACATAAACGGGTAATGAAAACGTTATAGCTTAATTTCATTTCCTTTATTAATGTTTAATATAATTTTAATATTTTTTGAAGAAGCTTACTAATGGTTTGTTAACCTTTTTTTACATTTGTACCTTTGGTATAATTATCATCTAAAAAAGAATATCAAATCATATAAAAGAAAAAAATAGTTTATGGTTTAGTATGAAGGTTCATGGCTTCATTACATTGTATATGTAATGATGTATCTGTTTCTAGGACGTTTGTGTATGGAGGTGAATTGTCCGAGATTTTTCTCCCGATTATTGTTTAATAAATAAAATGGGTGTATAAAAAAAATGACCGTTTTACCTTCCCCATGGAGAGGATATGGCGAGGAGTGTTGTGTATCTTTTGACACACCACACTCCCTGGGAAGTTCGCGAGTACTTGTGGATGGATTTGACTCAACAGCTTCTTTCAGAACCTCATCAGTATCCATTAATGGTCGCCCGGAGCCTTCTCTTCCTTTCCAACGTGGTATCTTCACTGCTAAATGTTTCAAACCAACGCCGCGCAGTCCTGGCCAAGGATACCTTCTCCTTCATATTTAATAATTGCACGAGTTGCTTCAGCGGCCATGAAATTTCATTTCCAGTAATGCTTTAAAATTACTAGAATTTCGTAGGACACTGCCATGTTTCTTCTTTGAAATAAATAACTAAACTGAGGATTTTTTGGAAGAAGTCCAGTGTTAGTAAACAAGCTTAGAGAATGCTCTAAAATGATTATTAAAATTCCTTTTAGAGCATTCTCAGCAGTTAGTAAATAATAAATAGCATTCAAATATTTAAAGACTTTTTAGCTCTGGAGATTGATAAAACTGTCATTTTTTTGTATACACCCCATTATTAAAGATATAACAATACAAATGCTAGTTAAAGTATATACTACTAAATTAGCAATATCGCTATTTTTTGCGCTGTATATTACATATATACAAGTATTGTTGTTATTACAATATCCATATCGATGAGGAAATCGTAGACTTAATGAATTTTGAAGTAACAATATTCATGGTCGTGGGGGTGCATGGTATACATATTTTTTTCAATTAATGTGCTAAATATGAGTTTTCGATTAAATTAGTACTGCAACATATTATTTGATTATAAAATATAACAGCGGTATTTCATAAAAACGCTCTCACCGTTTTTCATATACGCGTCATATGTAAGGGACCCCAGATCCATGAGGTCCCGAAGGAGAGGAAAGGAAGGGAAAATGCCTCCCTACCAAATAAATTCATATCACAGGGAAAGGAATTTCTGGCATTTCATTTATTTCCTCCTTTCCACCTGTTACCCTCTCTGCATTAGATCCGGATAATACTGTTGTTAATAAAGGAAACCGTCATGTTTGAACAATAAGTAATAAACATGACTCTTGTAATATGCTATGTGGTTTTATATATTATGTATTTCTGGTAATGTATGTTTAAATCGCAAAAGGAAAACCGTTGAATATATGAGTTCTACCGAAAGGGGCACATTAAATTCCTTCCAATATTTCCATTTTTCCATTTTTCAATTTGAATAATGATTGTATTAATATGATCTTGCCAACTTATCTACTAGTGAGAGACTGTAATAGCAATTATTTTTATCATTATAACTAATCGAAAACAAAATTTGCAGGTATCAGGCGTCACTGATTGGCGTGAGATGATGGTGCTCAACTTAATTCTAGTAACGCTGACAATCTCGTTTACAAAAAGTTTGTACCTTTAAAGGTATGTGTTCATATTTAAATTCCTATTTAATTAGTATTCTTATGTCTTAGAGTCTTAGAAAAGGTACAAACTTTTTGTAAACGAGACTGTCAGCGTTACTAGATTTAAGTAGAGCACCATCATCTCACGCCAATCAGTGACGCCTTTTATTTAATTATTATTCTTATGTCTTAAAGTTACATTTCATTGATTACAAAATATCATTAAAAGTTATATTTAATTGAATGCATTTATTAAATACAATGATAAAAATAGAATTGGTTATGTAGATGACAAAATATCGTCACCACGTATGTAATTTAATTCACCACTTGTTAGCTGTAATTTGTGGCAAAGTTTCGTTTACAGTAAAAGTATTTTACTACAGTTAATAGCTTTTTTCTCTTTTTTTTTTTTTAATATATGTTGCAAATATAGAAAATGCATTGAAGTATATACGAATAAATATTCGCAACAATACCAAGTAAAGGTTGTTTATTTATATTATATTTGATAGAAATATGAAGATTTACTATTGGTGTTTGTGGTCGGTGTAGCTTAGTTATATAGTATATTTAGTAAATAATAGGCCAAACATTTGGGGTTGAAATTAGGCTTTGACCAATAAATAACTTAGTCGTTTTAAGCATATACAAAACCTAAAGGGCCAAAAAACCAGCCTCTACTAAGAGAAACCTCTGAATCAGGGACCTGGTGGATCTCCTCCCTTCACAGCCGTTGTCTTAGAACCGTTGTATCAACCATGTACTGATCCGAAGACCATCATAGGTTGTTGAAAAAGATAAACTCAAAAAGATTTTTTTTTTAGTTACGATTCGCGCCCAATCCCAATATTTTATATTTGTTATTCATATAACTGCATATGGTTCTGTAGAACATGATTTCTTATGCACATAATCCTTTATGAAATCCAGATTTATTAAAACTGGTTAGATTATTTAATAAGAACTCTGAGTACGTAATTGTGACATATCCTTCGGAAATTGAGGTTCTGAAATTGACATAGTGCTGCTACAAAAATCATTTGCAGGTGTTTCAGCCGTCATATCTTTTTTCTTTTTTTTTTTTTTTTTTTTTTTTAGTACGAATTCTCATAATATATACCATATCTATTTAAAAGTCTAGATATATCAGCGCTACTTTGGTAGTAGAATATGTCAGAATATTGACCTATTAGATGAAGAGGGATAGAATTTTCGATGTGGTGAAGAGGGTCATCCAGCAAAATAGTGTACTGCCGAAGCCCACTGCCTTATATGTCCTGACGAAATAAACCGCAGCCACCTGACAGGCAGCTTTAGCTGCCCAGTCTACCAGCGCGCGGTGCAAGCAGTTGCTAAGCGACGGAAATGAGGTTTTTACAGCTAAACCTTAATCACTGCGAAGCTGCCCAGGACATCTGCTGGCAAACTATCAATGAGAAGGACATTGACGTCGCTGTACTATGCGAACAGTATAGAGACGTCAGCGGGCAATGGATGAAGGATCTTAGTGGCCGAGCAGCCGTTTGGGTCAGTAAGGACCACTTCGTACAGGATGTCCAACCGATTCGAAGAAAAGGATTAGTGTGGATCAAGGTGAGAGACATCTACATCTGTAGTGTCTACGCATCACCTAGTGCACCACTAGAAGAATTTGAGGCTCTGCTTGATGGTATTGAGCATGAACTGCGACATCGGCATCCTCTTATCATAGCCGGTGATTTCAACGCATGGGCTACTACATGGGGTAGCAGATATACCAACAGGAGAGGCGAGTGTCTACTTGACACGTTCGCTGCTCTTGATGTTGTTCTCCTTAACACCGGTTCTACTCTAACGTTCTCTAAAAATGGCAATTCCTCAATAATCGATTTGACTCTTGTTAGCGCAAACCTTTGCTGTCGGGACAATTATTGGCACGTTAGTGACCGATATACTCATAGTGACCATCAGGGCATTTTTTTCGAAGTCGTTACCCCAAATGGCGCTAGAAAAATTATTAAAACGCAGCCAGCAGCAGGTTGGAACCATAAGTCTTTCGAAAGAGATTCCTTTGTTATCATGATGCAGGAAAGAATCGAGTTAAAAGGAACGGCAGAAGACAGAGCAAAGCAACTGATGGAGTTTATTACTGTGGCATGTCATGCATCAATGACCAGAATTTCTAGGAGAAATCGGCACATGGCAGTGTATTGGTGGACCGAAGAGATTGCTGTTTTACGACGAACTTGTCTTCGTACCAGAAGATTAGCTCAGCGAGCGAGAGGCCGCTTATTATACGATGCTCGAAAGCAAGAGCATAAACAAGCTAAAAGGAACCTAGTTAAGGCAATAAAATACAGTAAACGCAACTGCTGGAGGAAGATGTGTGAGGAGGTAGACAAAGACACGTGGGGAAGGCCCTACAAAACAGTCATGGCAAAACTGAAAAGTTCAAACTTGTCGCCCCCGAGCTCTTCAGTGTTTTTAGAAAAAATAGTAGCAGTGCTATTTCCAAGGCACCCGGAAGTCCACTTTGACAAGATATCTATGCTGGACCTGGAATCAGAAATCACTAAGGACGAATTAGATAAAGCAAGCAGAAAAATAGGGAGCTCTAAAGCTCCGGGCCCAGATAATATCCCTAATCTCGCCTTGAAAACGGCTATTAGAACAAGGCCGCAACTCTTCTTAGACGTGTACAACTGCTGTCTCAGTGAAGGCGTATTTCCAACACAGTGGAAGAAGCAACGGCTGGTTCTCCTTCCAAAGGGAAAGGGACCCCCGGAAGACCCCTCATCTTATCGCCCAATATGTCTTCTAGACACTGCTGGCAAGGTATTGGAGAGGATTGTTTATGGCAGGTTAAATGAAGTCGGTGAAGGACCCGGAGGATTGTCCGATAACCAGTATGGTTTTCGGAAGGGCAGATCGACAATCGATGCCATTGATTTTGCAATCAGAGCTGCTCGGGAAGCCATAGCGGGAAAAAGGTGGAGAAGAGGCGGTAAGAAATACTGCGCCATTATAACGTTGGACGTTAAGAATGCCTTTAACTCAGCTCGGTGGGATAGTATCATGGACGGATTGCGAAGGATGGAAGTCCCACAATACCTTATGAAGATTATTGAGAGCTATTTCACAGATAGAATCTTGATGTATGATACAGAAGATGGGTTGAAAACATACAAGGTCACGGGTGGCGTTCCTCAAGGGTCAGTTCTAGGGCCATTGCTGTGGAACATTATGTATGACACCGTGCTTAGACTGCCCCTGCCAGAGGAAACTACTACCCTCGGGTTTGCAGATGATCTAGCAATAATTGTTCGAGGGAAAATTAGAGGAGATTATTTACAACGCGAACATAGCAGTCCTCACCATTCGTGAATGGCTCTCAGCGGTAGGCCTCCAACTTGCTTATCATAAAACTGAGGCAGTTTTAGTAACCAGTAGGAAAGTGAGGGAGATAATCAGTCTGACCGTCGGGGAGTTTGAAATTTTATCAAAGCCGTCTGTTAGATATCTCGGAGTTCAGATTGACGCCAGACTCCGTTTTGATGAACACTTGCACCAAGTTAGCACCAGAGCAGCGCAAGTGATTAACAAATTGGCCAGAATTATGCCGAATATCGGTGGACCAAGGGAAAATCGAAGGAAGCTTCTAGCTAATGTAGGCAACTCAATACTTTTGTACGCAGCACCGATCTGGACGGAAGCCTGCCAAGTGCAGTCTTATGCTCGTAAGGTTGTCAGTGTGTATCGAAGAAGTGCCCTGCGTGTAGCTCGAGCTGTTCGCACTGTTTCCTATGATGCTGTGTGCGTAATAGCAGATATGCCTCCGATAGATCTTTTGGCAGATGAACGCAGTCGGATTTTTCGAAGGAAACGAGAAGAGCCGAATGCGCACTGGGTAACGTTGGCTAAAGATGAAAGAAGTCATACCCTTGAAAGATGGCAGAGACGCTGGAATGCCTCACCTTCTGGAAGATGGACACACCGTCTGATACCCGATATATCAAAATGGATATCCCGCAAACATGGAGAGGTAGATTATTATCTCACCCAACTGCTCACAGGGCATGGTTGCATTAGGGTCTACTTGGCTCGCTTCGGAATAGAAGACCGAAAATCTTGTCCTACTTGTGATCCCGTGGATAAAACAGTGGAACATTCGTTCTTCTGTTGTCCAGGTTTTTCTCAAGAAAAGGAAGAGCTTGACATAAAATTCGGAAACAAGTCATCGCCGGAAAATATTGTCACTTTGATGATGACTAGGCAGGAGCATTGGAGTGCTGCAGCAGACTATGCAGCTCAAATCGGAAGAAGGCTCAGAATACAGGAGCGAGAAAGGAGAGGCCAAGCTCTGGCTAATCCGACATAAGTTGTCCAAAGAAGAAATAGGCACATAGCCCTTCTGCCACCCCACGAAGTAATGCTTGACGGCTGTTCCGTGGGATGGTAAAAGGAGAATTGGGAGGTGGTTTTTTAGTGAGTAGGAATCTCACACTGTTGTGTTATTACACCTCGTCTTATAAAAGATTTTTCCCCTACCCAGAAAAACAAAACAAAAAAAAAAACAAAACAAAAAAACACACTTAGTCGCTCATAACACTCCTCCCCAATGCCTAAGCAGTCCCTTCCTGGGAGGCAGGTAAAACGAGGGGACACAATGAGGAGGACACAAGTGGCAGCTGAAAGATGCTGGAGTTTCATCAGGCAGTCACTTATTGAACCGACGATCTATTAAGGGCGTTAGCCAGGGCAATCTCCCACTGGGGCCCAGATTGGTTCTCATACTTAACTCTGTCCCCAATGCTTACCATCTACCTTCTCCTTTCGTCATTGTCTCCCAAGTACAGTCACCAGATTTTTACTCAGGTTTTATTTGTTTAGTACAGGTTCCAATTAAATCACACTGCCACCAACATTTCAAAATATCTTTTATATTATTATAATGAATAGATTTATTTTATGAAAGTATAAGAACCTTATGGTCCAAACTCTTAGTAGGATTTTATATAGATACAACAGCTATTATTTTTGATTGGGTTATAAGTCTATTTTTTCGCGATAGCCAAATATTTCCAAAAGAAATTTCGTTAAAAACAGGGGCAAACTGGCAAATACTTTTACCACACCGCGTTTAGAAAAGAATAAATGTTGTAAATCTTGTACAATTTTTAAACTTTATGGATAAATAATCAATATGAATTCATTAAAAATGAGTTTTTATGAAATAATAATCATTGAAATAATTTAAAAGAATAAATAATGTTTTAAAATCCAAAAGAACTTATACCACCTTCAAAAATAACAGCCCTGTGGAATGCTGTTAAATCGAATTTTATCAAAAATGAATTTATTATACTAAGGGAAGCGAAATCGTTATTTTAGTATTGAATAAAGGGCAAAGTCAGAAATCTACAATATTTTGAAATGGATTGTTACTACTAATATCAAAACTCAATCCCAAGCCTAAAACTACTACAATGACACGATTTCGTTTACCTCAGTACAATTAACTCACTCTGGAGAAAATTTGAAAATAATTTTAACCACTTATTCACAGTGGCTGCAGACTTATATAGTTATTTGTAGATACTATTTTAAATGCTAGCTGAACTAATAATATTATAGTGAAATTAAAATGGCTAATTACATTTCCAAAAAATGTTTAAAGTCTCTATTAGACAGTTAACTGCTTACATGAACGTCTGCCTTATTTTTGGTTGTTGTTTAATATGACTTATCATTCTCTATAATATCCACAATATTTTATTTCTTAACTTCATGCGGAGCAAGGTCATCATAAAGAAGACTTGGACTGTGACGAGGAATGATGAGAGGGATCTCCCTGTAAATGAGAGGAAAGTCTCAAGAAGAATATTTGGTCCTGTAGAGGATGGAGATTTGTAGGTAGAATCGGAAGCTCTATGCTCGTTGATATCGATGTGGTAAGACCCATTAAGCTCGGGAGACTGTACTGTATGGTCCATGTCTCAAGGATTTGCGAAACACAGATTCCAAGAAAAGCATTCAGTGAAGTTCTTCATGGCACTAGGAGAGCCGGACGTCTGAAGCTACGTTGGATGGGTGAGGTGGCAACTGATGCTAGGAGCCACCTTGGGACTAGAGTTGACTGAAGAACGGCTACACAATATAGAGCCCAATGGTGGAGGATTATAGAAGAGCCAAACAACCTATAATTTAAGGCATGAAATTATATTGGAGCTAACGTTGTAGTGCTATGGAAGTAAGCATGTACAATATTTTACCATAAATCTGGTCTGTTTAGAATAATAATTTAATTAACGGTATCGGTTCATTAGATCTTAGAATTTGGCACAACCAGCGAGACATTCATAAAATTTCATAATTAAAATTATATCGAGTTTTAAGTCTCGAACAAATGAGGCATGAAATTAGTTATTTGATACCGAACGCTATTTCCTAATTACTTCCACTTGATTATCATTCAATTATCAAAACAGGCAATATACAAATTTGGTTTCATTTAATTAATTGATACGCCTCTGATAAAGAACAATTGTACATATGATAAATTACAAGTGATATTAGAGACATTTACAATACATATAAAAATGTTAATAATAAATGTTTAGCCTCTGTTCACTAATTACGTTCTGTATATATTTGTAATTGAAAATCAAAAGTAAAAGAAAGTATAAAATTTAACTAAAATGTATAAATTAACAGTAATTATAGAATATCATTCGTAATTCAAATATATGGCATTTATTTTATATATCGCTCTATTATATAAAAAAGTTTTTAGTGATGCAATATTTTATCGGAGTTGACTAGCGTCGGATCGAGAAATTACTTTTTGTTAAGTCTTTTGTCGTGCTCGATTAGTTAAATTATAAATATTTTTAAATAAATTAAATCGCAAAGCCACTAATCCTAGATCCACTAAATTTCAACGGGAAATATAGCACTGTTTTTAAAATTAAATGGACAAAATGGAATGCATCGATTTAAAAACTACATCTTATTCCTATATTTCGATTTTAATATTCATACTTCAAGCCAGAGAATGCAGTTAAATAAGCCTTTGACGTTTCTTATAAAATAAAAATAATTATTTTTAACCTTCAGTTGGTAACAGGGGTGACGTGTACCCCAAGCAGGTATGTTTTGTTTGTTAATAGTGGCACCACAGTGGGTAGGATGTTGGCATTCCTGGTATTCCTTAGTCTGTCTGAGGTGTGTCCAAGTTTGTATTTATTGCTCTTTCCAAAGTGGTTTGTTTGTAAGGCTTGTGGTGGTGTGTAACATCTGTTACTAATCATGTGTGTGATTTTTGTGATGCGTTACTGTTTTGCATTATTGTTTACTGCATAATCGCTGGTATCAGTGATCCAACCTTTAGTGAGACTGTTAGAGGATGAATTTGAGAATAGTGGTGAAGGTTCCATAACTTCTTGTGAAGATAACATTGAGATACAACCACTGCTCGATTCGGAAACAGAAGCTGATTCTGACACTGAAATACCAGAGGAGGAAGGACTAATAATTAAAGGTAAAAACGGACATATATGGTCTCTTGTACCACCACCTATTACTAGAACTGCTAAACTGAAAACTGATTGTTCAAAATGTGGTCAACCAACTTGCGGTATTCACCGTTAAGAAGTGTATATATATATATATATATATATATATATATATATATATATATATATTTTAAGAGAAAAGATAGTCTTGGCCGGGATTTGAACCCAGGTCGCCCGCGTCACTAGCGCGGTGCTCCAACCACTGAGCTACCAAGGCACATATCCAAGCCAGACAAATCTATTCTCTTCACCGATCCTATATCCCCGTGTTCTCACAATTTTCGCGAGGTATAACACGGGGAAGAATGTTCATTGATCATTACTTTAATCGGGATTTCGTTGACTTACGTCAATTTTATATTCATAATTTATAAATCTAATATCTTATATATATATATATATATATATATATATATATATATATATTAGAAGTGTTTTTGTTACAGTAATTATTTTTTATTTTAAAATAAAAATGAAATACATGTTCAAAAACTTGCTTGTAGAAATTAAAAGTTGTAAATATTACTAAGTCTTTACTTTCTTTAAGTACATGTGTTTTAAATGTATTTCATATATTTTTTTTATTCACAAAAATATTTCATACAAAGTCTATAGAAGATGCATTAACCATACAAGGATTTAAAGCACTAATATTGCAAAATATATTAATTTAAAACATATTTTATTTGTTAGGGTGACTAATCACCCCGAGTTACCATCGACCAGTGCACGATTCATGTTACCAACGGAAGGTTAATCTGTAAAGCAAACCTGAAGTTAAAACAAAATTAGTGATGACCAATCGGGTTTATGCCTCAAATTTAAAATAACCAACCAAAGTTAAAACAAAAATAATTATTCTATTTAAGCATAACTACACGTTATTTAGTAAAGTTGGTACTCATAATTTAATAAGTTTATTTTGGGTAGGAGGTGTACAAAATAAGTACTAAGCTGAATTTCAATTTCTTGAATGATATCGGGGTACCTCTACTAAGGCGTGAAGTACCTTATAATGAACAGTTCTATAATTTGTAATAAATGGGGATAGTACCCCCTCCCCCGCTAGCATAAATTAAAATTAATTATAATTTTCAAGTATAATTAAAGTTTTTTTCAGGAAATGTGAAGACGTAGACACTAGGTTTGGCTTACAGCAATGCGGTCAGCATGAGTGAACTCGAGTTTAAAATCAAAAGGCTATTGAGTTCAAACAAAAAATATAAAGAAGCTCGGATTTAATTTGATTTTTTGTGCCTCAGCTCGAATTTCCCTGTCTCTGTCGCTTTTAAACTGCCCATCTTCTAATCTAAAGCCTCGTAAAAAAAACCCTTAATATCCGAAATGAATGTGAGGGAAAAATGAAAATTTCCTCATGAGGAAAAAAGGAAGGTAACGTTATATTAATCCTTTCATCAATATTATTTCTTCTAATACATGTTTCATATCTAGTGGAATATTTTTTTGTAATTAAAATATTTCTTAAGTACTTTGGACTGTACTGCACTAAGTAAAATCAATACAGACATTGGTAAATATTTCAAATGTTGTACTGCATTCAAAAAGTATTTTTTATATTGAACCAAGGAAAATAAATAATTCTTATAATGAATTGAATTAACGTTTCTACAGTAAAATGACTGTTGTATAAAATATCCCTAAAACTAACTGCCCAGCTAGATTTCAATTTAGGGTGCCATTATAGAAGATAGCACTTATTCAAAGACAAATAATTATAATACAACTATTACTGAAAATACAACTGTTCTTACTAAAGTAAATAATTAACGATTTAGTAGTTTAGTCCCTCCTTCGTCCTTAGCCCTATCCTATCCTACTAAAATATGAGTATCTACTTAATATTGTTTTGTAGATATATGGACCAAGGTTGATAATTTTTGAAACCAAGAAAAAATAATAGTAGGATAAAACCCATTGGAAAAGGAAGAGAATATAACAAAAATGAAAGGAAAAATAATTTACGGTCGATCTGATGTCGGGAAGTGGGAGGGGGGGGGGGTTTAAGGGTAAAAACGGTTTATCTCGAGTTCCGGCAAAACTACAAGTCCTAGGGAAAAAATTAAATGGCAAAGTTGTGGGTAATAAAAAGGTCTACAACTTTTGTATTTACACTTTTTTCACATAACCTCAAAATTTATGTGAAAAATTCAAATAACCAAGTTTTATTTTTTTATTTTTAGCTTTTAAAAAATTTGGTGATAACTTACCTTATTATGTCTCAAATATACTGTAATTTTTTTAATTTGAAATATTTATTTGTTCACCTTATTATGACTTAATACCGAAAAAGCACCCTACTTTTCAATCGAAAATTCTCACATCAAAATATATGTTTGTTTTTTTAAATCGGTGAGCTTTTTGTTCGTTAAGATCTCAACTTTCTGATGGTGTAAAAAAATGGACAGTATTATGGTAGGTAAATGTTCGCAGAAAATGCAAAGAAACGAAAAAATCTCGAATCCGAATTTTTTTTAAATCATTATGTACAATGTACATGACCTCGATAGAAATTGCCAGAGATACTAATAATACTTTCATTGCTGTGGGTCAAGATATTGATCTTTTGGTCCTTTTAAATCAATTAAATTCAAATAATCATGACATTTATTTTCTCTAGCCAGGTTCGGAAATGTAAATGATCTATTTTTCACGTCTAATAGTTTCAATTATGAATTCTTTAAAAATATCCGCTCAAAAAAAAATCCTGCAGAAAATAGGCCAACATTTTTTATAAAAAAGATGCAAACAAAGAAGATATCGACAAAATGGATTAAAATTAATCAAATCTATTTATAAACCTAAAAATGATAACATAAAACTGAATCAATTAAGATTTCGAAAATATCAATTGGCAAAAATTAAATCATCTTGGCAAATCGTGTTACAGGCCATATTATCAGCTTCTAATTTGGCTGGGTAACGAACTGACAGCAACAGATTGGGGCTGGAAGCAACATCAACGTGGCATTATGACCTAATTTACAGAAAAGGAATTAATTCCGGAAATATTGCTCAAAACTATTTGCTGCAGCCGTGAAGCTGGTGTAACAGTTTAAAATGTGGCTGCCGAAAACATGGTTTAAAATACACAAATTTATGATCAAATTGTAATGGTTCTAAAAAATGCTCCAATGTAGAAGAGGAAGTTAATGATTCAGATCAAATTAATTTTAAATAAATAGCTCAAAATTGTACATAATGATTTATTTTTTAAATTCGGATTCGAGTTTTTTTCGTGTCTTTGCATTTTCTGAGAACATTTGCCATAGTAATGTATATATTTTTTTACACCAACAGAAAGTAGAGATTTCAACGAACAAAATGTCCACCGACTTAGGTGAACGACATAAAAATGGTTTCTACAACAAATCGACAAGTTTTTCAATTTTTTAAATTCAATCATACAAGTTTTGAAGATTATGACCTGGCATTGGAAGCATGAATTAATTCGTTTTGGGCTGGAACAAAATTCAAATACCGCAAAATTCTGCTTATGGAAAAAATTAAGAAAATTCAGTGGTAGCTTGTACTCTCGCTGGATTTCGTCCGACAGGAATATCAATTATTTTCTTGAGAAGCATGAAACCTGGTTGAATTTGGATTTTATTGTTCCTGAAGATGTTAGCCAGGACCTACCTTCATCATTAACAGCCGCAAGTATACCATATCGTTCTCAGTCATTCGAACAATTATCCGATAGACAAAGACGGAGAAAAACAGAAAGTTTTAGAAAATGTTCAGAGCATACGTTCGCTTTTGTCATGAAAAAAAGATTCAAATCCGATGAAGTAGATTATATTGCCAATTTTATTAGGGAGCACCTCGAAAATGTACAGAGTGTCAAACAATTTTGTGAAAACCTCAGTTCGGCCATTTTGATCGCCAGTTTAGTACCGATTAGTTTGATAAATTCTAAGAATAATCAAATAGTCTGGCAAAATGAATGTCCGTCATTGACTTGATTTTGTAGGCCCATTTCTTTTAATTATACGCGAGAAACGGATGAAACTGTAACGTCTTTAGTTCACAAATTAATAATTTACTTCCCTATATTAATGACAAAATTTTAATCAATTATAGAATGTTGTTAACTATGGTTGATGGCAAAATATGTACTATTTTAACTGAAACTTCTTCATTTATGAGGTGTTTCTTGTGCAATGCAACACCTAAATAAATGAACAATTTAAAAATTATTACTAACAAGGAAATAGTTAATGACGAGTATACTCATTTGGGTTGTCCCCTTTGCATTGTTTGATCAGGTGTTTTGTGTTTTTAATTCACATCTCTTACCGACTAGATTTCAAGTCCTGGAGTGCAAAAACAACAGAGCAAAAGGAGTTATTTGCAAAAAAAAAATATCAAGTTCAACATGATTTAAAATTCAGTTAGGACATTGTGTAGATCACGTAAGACGAGATTTTGGTACAAGCAATGATGGAAATACTGCAAGGAAATTTTTTGCCTCCCCAGAAACTTTATCAGCTTTAACAGGGGTTGACGAAAATCTAATTAGACGCTTTGCAATAATATTACAAGTTATTTTGTCTGGGTCAATTATAAACCTTGATAACTTTGAAGCCTACACGAAAGAGACAGCACGATTATATCTATCTCTATATGGCTGGTATTATATGTCTGTCATCGTGAACAAGCTGCTCGTGCACGGAACGCTGATAGCCAGAAATGCTATAGTACCTATTGGACAATTGTTAGAAGATGCTCAAGAAGCAAATCACAAGTTATTCCGAAATTTCAGAGTGTTTCATGCCAGAAAATCATCGAGGCAATCAAACGATAGAGTGACTTACATCCTTCGCGACCGTGAAGAAAAATAATACTAATTTTTAGAGCAGAGGACACTAAGCACTGAAAGAAATGATGGCTTTGAATTGGAACTGGTCATATACAATAGAACAGCATCTTGATTTCTTGATGGAACTGACATAAATATAAATCTTAAAATATAAAATAAGAGAGTTGAAATGGCATGGTCCTTAGCCAATACGAAAAAAAACATAAAATATAAATCTTATTAGAATCGCTAACTATAGGCAACTAGTCTACTTTCCTAAATTTTACAAGAAGAACAAAAGAAGGAACTTGCCCTGATCTGGTTCCTTTTCTGGAATAAACTAAATATTTATGATGTAGTAAAAACAGAACTATCTTGCGGACAAATGTTCTTTCTGTAGCAAATGATGCCTTCCGCCTCTGGTAAAATTTAAAAATTTTAAAAACTCGAATCTCAAAAATTAGACAATATAGTTAGTTACCTTTCTCCTGCTAGGGATTCATTTACCGATAAACCTTAATTAATTGTATATTCTTAATTTACGACAATACTATTGATATAATTAGCTCATATTGATAAAGAATACGTTAGGAATAGACATCGAAATAAATGTACCAATCAATAAAGTAATAAGTTTAACTGCTGTAATAAATTATGTTTGTTCTAATGATTGTTTAGAACATTATAATTGAAAAGATTGTTTCAGAAAATATCATTTAAAAAAACCGGTGACGGGCCTTGAGTTCAGTGGCATGATGTATACTGTACTGTTTCTGGAACCGTTTTTCTCAAATTTAATCTTTTTTATGGAAGCTGAATGAGTCCCAGGAGGATCGTCAGATCTCATAGGGTTCAGCCTAGACTCCTATCGTTTTAAATAATCCATTTGCCACAGCCGGATTTCAACCCGGAACCTTTGGCTTAGCCACTCAGCCCTCAACTCACTGGGCTACCCTGCTCCTCAAATAATCTTCAATAGTTATTAATTGCACCTTAGTAGGAATACGATGTTATAGTTTCTTAAAGGTCATGACGAACCAATAAATAAAAAATAAAATCAATAAGTAGATAAAAAAACTGTACCGGTTCAACCCATGGGTTCAGTACGAGGTAGGGATTGTACTGTTTCATGGACAACGATTGTGCAAGGTTGTTCACACTCTTAAGGTTATCCATATTACAGAGACTAGGAATATTATATAGATACATTAATTCCTCACTTACAAATATACATATGTCTCAATTGGAGATTGGCTATAATGCGGCAGCGGACAGCAGATGATGGGATAGCCGCCGATATTAGACGCGATATTCGATAGCTGTCAGGCTGAGGAGAACAGATCGCCCACCTGGCCATTAGATCGTGGGGGGGGGGTTGATTTGTGGCCCGCCCTTCACGGGGGCAAATTGCACGAAAACAAATTGTTGAGGAAGGGCTGATAGAGTAATCACTCCGATAGCAGTTATTTACGTCTCCATTAAGAGATTTAAAAGGCCTATTCTCTGATACAGTCCGACTCCACTGATTAAGATACTTGGCTTCGGCAACTTATTCAGGAAAAGTAACCGCTTTGATCCAATCTACCTGGTTATAAGCGAATTCCTTTATTTTTTTCCAAATTCATAAACATAAATAAAAATAAAGTTTTGTTATGGCTTATAAAGTATTGAATTTAAAAGGACTTATTACAATCAAAAGTAAGAATTTATAATTCGTGTCGGAATAGGAATAACCAAGTAGCATTGAATAATAAGTAAATTGAATAACTCGAAGTTATTCCATCCTTCTCGACATCTCCTTACTAGTCTTCCCGTAAGCTCCTCATATCATCTCTCAACTCCACCCACTTTGACTACTGTAGTGTGGTATACGGGGGCCTCTCAAATGTGCTAGTGAACAGAGTAAAGCGAATATTGAACCGTTCTCCAAGATTTGCCCTTAGTGCCCCAAGGCGCCCCACCTTTACGAAGAGTTGAAGTTAATCGTATTTAATTAAAGTAAAATTAATATTTTTTATAGGGAATGAATGAATAATAATAATAATTATTTTTTAACATTTCCGAGCAATAAACCAGGCTTATACTACGTCATACCTTTATGTTAGGTAAATTCATGCATAAAGTGGCTCTTTCCTCCCATTCGTAGAGAATATTTCCTCGGTTCATTCTTACACCATTCCATTAAATTTCAACACCCAGCCTAGGTCTACAGCGTCTTCCAATTCAAATTTCAAATCCTTAGTCCACTACCACCAATAAAGATCTCGCCTTTGCGATCTCTATACAGGTTCCCAAAGAACAACCTCCGAAACACTCCTGCGAGCCTTTCTCGTCCGTTCTCCCACTATCTGGAATTCAATCCTTTCTATCATCCGCCATGCTCCCTTACTATCGTCATTTAAATCTTTGTTTTTCCAACATCTCCTCTCTTTCCAAACATTTGCTGTTTAAACAGGTTAGTCATTTGCTTAAATGAAACAGTATTAAATAATGGATTTTATTCTTTTTTACATATAAAAAGAGAAAAGAATATACAAGATCTGCATGATGTAAAAAAAAATTATTACATCCTAGCTGTTGTATAGAGCTGTATCAAGAGCCCAATGGCGGACAAATATTGATGAGGCTAAGACCTTTCACGGGGTTGTTGTGCCTTAGAATAATATAAAAAAGGTCATGTAATAATTTATTTTATTAACTTATTTATTATTCTTTAAGTTTCTAAGTATTTTAGCATGAATCGTATAATCGTATTGTTTAATTATTATTTTCTTAAATTTTGATTTCCTTTTTTGGCACTTGATAATTACTTTATGATTTGCATTATGTAGGATTATGGCAAGTTTTACATTATGTTTCGTTTTCTATTCATGTTTGTTATTTGAAATGGAAATGATCCCATTAATAGAACCAAGTTTATCATAAAATAAAGTTTTTTTCTACTATATTCCAATTTATATTTTATGTGATCTATAATCTACAATCTGTAATCTATGAATTATAATCTGTAACTTTCTCTGACGATACAGCCATTATTTCTTCTCACAGTGACCCTAACCTAGCATCTATAGCTCTTCAAAATCATTTATTTGATTTAGTAAAATGATTCAATAAATAGCAAATCAGAATAAACGCCTCAAAATCGAGCCATGTAAGCTTCCCTTCACGCAAAGCCTCGTGGCCAGCAGTCAAAATTGAAAAGGACGAGGTACCATACAAAAACTATGTACATTATCTCGGACTATACTTGGAGAAAAGGCTTACATGGAACGTACATACAAAATTAAAATTACAAAAACTGACAAGGCACTACAAACAACTATCACATCTTTTGGACTACAGATCTTTCCTTGACTTACGAAACAAACGACTTATCTATAACAGTATACTATAACCTATTTGGACATATGCAGCAGAACTTTGGGGTTCAGCAAAACAAGTCCACATACACAATATACAGACAGTACAGTCCAAAATTCTCAGAAACTTTGGTTATGCACAATGGTATGTTTTGAAAGACACCATACACAACGAAATGAACATTCCCACTATAATATCAAATATTCAGAACAAATACATAACATTCCACTCACCGACACAAAATAACCTAAACCCAATCGTTCGTCCGCTTTCCTACTCCCTGTTACCTGGACTTGATAGGAAATGATTAAAAAGACATTGGGCAAGAGACTTCCTCGACTGTTGACATTTCTATTCCAAAACTTGATAATCCATTAGAAAACCAAACAGAATAAAACATGGATCTAATTTGTTGGATGCGCAGGTGGAAATTATAATAAAATAAGTAATCTGTAAAAAATACTTTTTACACTCTTGTGAAATAATTTTTATTCACGTTTTTGATGGTTCAAAAAAATGCGATTCAGGACAACATAAGTGAGGCAAGAAGATGCCTTTGCATGCCCCCTCTTTATCAACATCAACCCTCTGTATCAACCTGGTCTCCCAGAGCACTCACCCATGGGCTGTTCTGGGTCCTGAGACACGAACCACTGCAAAGGCCGCAAAGACTTTTACTTTTGAAAGGAAAATCATTCTGTGATTTTTGGGCCCACCTGTGAGAACGGACGATGGAGAAGGGTTAGAAATAGGCTCTGTAACGCCCCAGATTTAGATTTAATCATCAAAACGGATGCCTTATTTGTCATTCCCGAAGAAAATATTAACCTAGGCTGTGAAGGTTGAATTGACAGGCAGGTGACTTAAAACCATTGGAGGAATGAATTGTATAGGGGCAGCACAGAATCAAGTCACATGACCATTGTAACTGGAGGAGGCTAAGACTGGGTTGTTGAGAAACTAATTATAATAATAATATGAACAAAGAGGTGTTGTTTTAATTTTCGTAGCACCAATTAACAACCAAGACTTTTAAATGGCTGGTTAAATGGCTATGCTTAAATCGTTATGCTCAGTAGATTTAATATTTTTAATTTGATGATTTTTTTTTTTATTCTTTACTACTTTAATGCCTTGTGATTTTCTTAAAAAAACGTTTTGCACTATATTTTTAGTACTCCCTGCCAGTTTTTCAAATTTTAATTTATAAATCACATGCTTAAAACGTTAACTCCTCCAAAATTACAACGTACAGATGTTGCAGGGAAGAAGCAGGAGTTGCAACGACAGGTGTAGTGTATTATTTCCGAGACAGGTATGAGATATGAGATTAGCAGTGTGACATCCAGGGAGAGGGATAAGAATATTGGAAGCTTTGAGGTATTATATTGGAAAGCTATTGCCGTATCAGATGAAGAATGACAGAGTGGCTACCTTCTGCTATATTACCTTACTCCTCCGCCGGCTGTCATTTTTTAAAGTCTAAGGCTTTCTGACAAATTTTTATATCTTTCACTCCCCAGGACTTTTCTATTGCCCGCTTTGACAGGCGATTTACCTCTGACAAATGCAATCAGATTAAATGCAGATTTTGAATAGAGGGCGTATACCGTCAGTGGAAGACAGTAATCGCTCTTAAATATTAGTATTATCCAAGGGATTTGAAAAATACAATTAAGTCTCCAGAAAGATTTAAAACAGGAAAAAACTCCAGATTTAAATAATTTGAAAACAAGATAATATAATTTACATAACAAAACGTCAGTTTAGTCATAATATTCCGTTTTCCACCTCCTATATAATTTATTCAGTTAGGCATTTTAATGATTTTATATTTCTTTTATAATCATATGATCCTATTGCAAATACCATTGAAAAGGCCTTAACAAGAACTTTTAACAAAATTTTTTTGTTGATGGCCTGGGAGCCAAAGCGTCGAGTATAATGACTGAACAATGATATTTTATTAATTACATTTAACCATCAAGTCCCCATCCATGGTCCCTGGGACCTTTTTTCTGGAACTTCCCACTCTTCTGATCATGGGAAATCCCCGTATGACTCAGTACCTTCCTATCTTACTAGTACCTAATGAATGTGAAAGTGGTAGGCTGGTTCAAAAGTTTGTTCACAAAATACAAGCAACGCCTGGTCTCACGGACCATACCTCAATGCTTGTGTGAGTTCATTGGTTTTTTCAAGGTAAGAGTTCATTTAATGTTTTATATTTATTAGTTAATATTAATCAGTGATACTTTTAAATTTATAATTGTTATAAAAATATGTTTTATTATTTTTGAATTTATACATTACTTTATTTTATTTTTTAGTTCTGTAACAATTATAGAACCTCAACCTTGTGTTTAGGACCTGGTGATTTATGGAAAAAAGGCCTCTTGTTAGATGTTATGCGAAAGCATTGTTACATATGCCAAACCAAAATAAATGAGGAATTTTTTTTTTTTTGTGATATATCCAAAACACCAATATGCTTGGAATTCTCCAAGAAACTGTGTCAATTGCTTGGAAACTTTATAATTTTAATTTTGAAAAGTATATTTTTTTCATTAATAGGTTTTTAATTGTTTAAAATCAAAATTTAATAAGTTGTAATTATATTTTTATAAATACGCAAGTTATAAAATATGTACTTTTTTATTTTCACTATTTCCATCATTGATCTTATTTGTTATCTGAAATTCGAGAAAATTACATATATTCGTAGTTTGTGGGAAATGCAAGAAGGTTCATATAAGTAATACCAAGCGATGAAATGTTTAAATATTTTATTTTGTGTTTATTAATTAATTTTTAAACCAGATGGTCCGTGATACCAGGTGTCAGTACTAGCGTAAGGAAGCACAATGTCAGTACTTAAGGGTTAAATCATTGATGTACGTGTATGGGTATCTAAAAATGTGTAAATCTTACACCTTTTCTATTTTGAGCTTCCCCTGTGAGAGCCAGTCATTGGAAAAAAATAAGAATTACTTTCCTCTTCTCTTGTTCTACTATCGAGATTATATTTTACCTTGGAAACAGACTAGAAAGATTCTGCATTACCATAATACAAAGAGGCCCCTCCGTAAATCTGACAACTGATGAGCCAGAAGTGATAAAGAAAAAGCAGACCTATTTGCCTCTCATTTTACAGACTTATTTCAACCACAAGACGACCTACTTGACCTACAGCACTGCCCCGACGTCCAACAAATCAGAAAATGGCCTGGTTATGATTTTATTACACCTATAATTGTACAATTTCTTCATAGGAAAGACTTAATTTTTCTTACAGCTATCTACAATTCTATTTTTCGACTTACTTATTTTCCGTTAGAATGGAAATTTTCTGTTGTTAAAATGATCTCAAAGCCAAACAAGTCATTAGACCAAGTTACGTCCTACATGCCTATTAGTCTTTTACCACTATTTTCCAAAATATTTGATAAATTATTGTTAAACCGGCTCTATCCATTATTGCTAATAAATAATTTAATTCCTAACCAACAATGCGGGTTTAGGCCTGCTCATTTCACAACACAACAATGCCATAGAGTGGTTGATAGGATTGCCGTGGCACTACAAAATAAGGAAATTGCAGAACAGCTTTCTTGGACGTTTTACAATCTTTTATATATTTATTTTATAATGATGCTTTCATTTCAAAGAACTCATGATAATATTTAGTTGTTTTATTCATTAAACTGCTATGGCATAGCGGACGATGTTTCTGTGAGATTCCTAAATTTTGCCTATAGAGGTAGAACTAGGAAGGGATCTTTAACGAGTACCTGTCATCGAGCAGGTTCGGGACCCTCATATAACTCCTTTTCCGAAGAATTCCATACCAAAGATCTTTTACTCCCTTTAGAATTTCTAGGGCCTCTATTACAGGTGCCCCCACAACTTATTAAAATATTGGCCCTGATGTGTTAAGCTGAAGAAGAATGTAGTGAAATGTTTACAATTGGCAGTTCATTGCACTGTCTAAGCTCTGAAGTATTTCTACGTCCAACTAAGTAATACACGATAATTGACATATCGAAAGATTTTAATTCAATCCACTCGACCCATTATTCTCTTTAAGATGTGCCGAAGAGTGTCGTTAGAAAGGAAACACCTGAAGAGACTGGAGGTGAGCAAATCCACGGGAGGTAACGATTAGCTGTCAAAGCGAGTAAGCTATGCGGTTTCCTAAATACACCGCTAATTGCTAACGCTAACCCGGTTAGTGAGTGCCTTCTCTGAGCAAATGTTTGCAGGTCGTCTTGTCCCTCGCCTTTGATGGCCATCGTAAGTGCCAGTCCAAAGCTGATTTATTATTCACCTTCTGCATTAACGATCAGTCCGATTTACGACGGAACCATTAAACACATTTTTCTACCTGACTTACATCCTTTCGTAATAACTCCAACGAAGAGTTCGGTATCAGTAGTGGATAAATCCGAAATATAAAAAGTTGACTGTTTTTCATTTTTCTCTGGTTCAGTCAAGAAATTTTCTCCTCCCAAAACTTCAGGTTCAGAACCGGACTTACACCATAAGAAACAAGGCGGCGAAGTGTCAATTTCAGACAATGTTGCATGACTAAACTAATTGATAAAATTAGGTGGTTCAGTACGTGGTTGAGACTGTAATGTTTCTAGGACAGCTGTTATGCAGAAAGGAAATTGATCCGAGATCACTCTCAAACGCCAAGTTTTTCCCCTATTTATGTTAACCACTTCATAGAGGCGATATCTCGATCTCAAAGGAACCATTCTCCCCTGCTAGAAAAATAAGTAAATTATCTGTTACAACCGGATTAGAAACCGGGAACTTCGGCAAGGCAAATTTGTGCTCTAGCACTAAAGTCAAGTTTCAAATTTAAGGTGTTATACGCATTTGATGCTGAGAGATCTGGATCAAAAGCGGATAGTTGACTTCCAGCGTCATTAATTATGATTCCAAATTGAATTTGAAGACTGGGTGGGAAAACGATATAACTTTTTTTTTTCTAAATGTTCAGGAGAGTGAAATTAACCTCGAAATCTATCAATAATATTATAATCATCTATAAGTTCATAATAATCCGTAAGTCCATGCCATTCTGTCAATCTGACAACGAAGGCGATTTTGACTACTATGACTAATTTCAAGACTATCATACGACCGCTTTTGATTCGGACAAATTAACCAAGGGCAGGGATTATGGGGAGGCAAACAGTTCTGGGCTTGATCAAATACACAAAGTCAAGTAGAGTCAGGGCAGCTAAAATGTTGACCAGGCGTGTGGGTGGAGAGTGCTTCGGTCGGTTCAAGTTTGCTGATGAACAAAAATTAAGGCTGCCTCAACAATAATTGGGAATGAAACAGGTTGACTCCTGCCAATCAGATATTCACAATATTAATCACATTTCTTTGTTTCAATTTAATTTTCTTATATCTACATTTCTGAATTTTATAAGACACATCAGATCATAAGATATGTAAGATATGGATCATAAATATACCAGTTAATAACGATACAATTAATATAACTAGTTGAATCGTATTGTTTTCATCGTGTGATAAAGAGGTACCGTTAAAAAAAATATCTATAGAAAAAGCGCCATAAAAAAATAACGTACACCTCTACAACCCATGGAGGGTCTTGGTATCAGTATATTTTATAGGACAAAGGTTGTACATGAAGGTGAATTTTCCTAAATCACACAGAACCACCTGGTTTTCCCCCAATCAAGGGTACCCACTTTATGGAGGCTGAGTGGGTCCCTGGAAGGCTTCTTTATCCTGTAATGTCTAAATCTTCGGTATTAGGAATGTTTTTATCTTAATTAGGCTATTTAATACGATATGTAACTTATGATGTTACTTATTTATCTTTGTAAATAGAAATTTTATTTTCATATAATAATAAATTTATCAATCACTCCCGAGTTCCATAGTAGTATGTTGAAAAAAGTTTGTGAGAAAAAAAAATGTGAACAACCTTTAACGAATTTACTGCTTTTTAAATTTTATAGTTAAAATGTTAACAAATTAATAAATCTTAATTTTTAATATAAAAAACAGAAATCTTAATTATAGAAAGAAAATTGAGAATGGAATGTTCCAATTCATCAAAAAGGTACACGGGTCAAGGGGGTTTAACTTTTCAAATAGGCCTGATCTCATTGCGGGTTCGATATTTGAAGAAATTTAAAGTCAAAATGTTTCACTTATTAGTGGATCTGTGTATACCCATTTGGAAGAATTTTTTCTCATTAAACAAAGAAAGGGTTCTCGTACCTTCAATTTCATCTGTTTTTTGTTTTTTTTTCTCCCACAAGGGTCCATCTTTGAGGGATTAATTATAAAACTTGAAGGGCCTTTGGCCTGGTTATAGTTAACCACTCGGGTTGGCGTAAACTTCAGCCCTTTTTAGCCCTTAATAACTTTTTAAATGCAAGAATATCAGACAATTGTTTGCCTTGTAAAACATCAGAGGATGATTATTATTGCTTCCCTTTCCTCTTCTGTCTGTTATAGAGGCCAATTAAAATTGCGATCTTTAGATTAAAACGCGAGATGTTAGTATCCATTACGAAAATCGTACATAGCTTTAAATTATAATAATTTAATAATTGTAATTGCAATTGCATTGCCTTCTCTTTTGGTTATATTACTTTCCCTCCTCATAATTTCAATTAAATCTTTAATCATAATTCGTTCTTCGTAATCAATAATTAATTTTCGAAAATATTTTAATGCATAAATAAATTTAATTTAGAGGACTTTTATTTACCTTTATTCAAATATCCCGGAATCCTAATAAATCGTAAACTCCTAAATTAATTAAGGGACGAAATTAGCAATCCTATTTTAGAATCATATCTTTTAGGTGTATTTTTTTGTTTAAAAATAATATTATTTATGACACTAGCTACCGTTTGTGTTGATCTGAGGCATTTGTATTATTTTTCAATTATAATTTTAAACATTAGTCCATGGTACAGGTAGTGTGGGGATGTTGGGCCGTTCATTGATGGCGAACCACTACTGTTCTTGTACTTCGCTGACGAACCGGTCGTGTTTGTGAGGCCGAGGGTCTACCTTGAAATGATGGTGTAGGGATATTTCTCATACATCATCGAAACGGCACACGAAGATGTGCTACGAAACGGTGGGCTTAAAAATTAATTTCGAGAAGATCGAGTATATGGCAGTCGGCGATACTGATACTAGTCCACTTCTGGTTGACAGGGAAGGCTGTAAAAAAGTAAATGTATTCAAGTACCTGGGTTCTTATTTAGATGCAACCCGGTCGTCCGAGCATGACGTCAGAAGAAAGGTGGAGCAAGCCCGAAAGGCTACCAGAATGCTGCATTCGGTCCTCTGGAATACGGAAATATCCAAAGAAAAATACACCGTATTGTCACAGCCATATTGGAAACCATCCTGACATATTCTTCGGAAACCAGAACTATGAGCCCTCATGTGTACTCAAAGGTGAAGGCGGTGGAGATGGATTTCTGGAGGAGGTGTCTCCGTATCACTAGGCTGGATAAAGTAAGAAACCAAGAAATTCGACAGAGGATGGATGTCGGTATTTCTACAAATGAAAGGATCGGTGCACGACGCCTAGGATGGTACGGTCAAGTGAAGAGAAAGGCGTTTGAATGCTGGCCAAATCTAGTTCTGGATTGGGTTCCACCTTGGAGGAGACGACGCGGACGGCCCAGAAGCAGGTGGATGAAGGGAGTCCAGGAGGATGATGGGATGGATCGGGAGACATGGAACTCTGCTCTGACCAGTTGAGGCAACCCTTGTCGGAACGCCTATCAAGTAAGTAAGTAAACATTAGTCCAGGATTTGTTATTTCGTGTAAAGGTTATAGTCGCGAAATTTGGACACCTCACCATAAACGCAGGCATTTTATATGTCTGTGTCTTTGAGTATTTTTAACACTGGCTATTAAAATGAATGAAATATTAGAAATTGCTCTCTTTCAATGAAAGCATTTTTTTTTCCTAAGCATTGGCCTTAGAAGCATTGTCCCTGGGCTCTTACGTACGTCGCAGATTTTGCTCCTTTTTTCCCCTCATTCTATTTATTTTTCGTCGTCAGCATTGGTTTTTCATGAAAAATCCGTTCGGAATTTAATTTCATCCGAATGCATTCTAGAAGTGAATTCAATCTCCTTGTCTTTTTATACCTCGAACCAAAGAGCAAAGTATTATTATTTACATTTTGGAGAGATAAGATTTGAACCCGGGTCGTCCATCTCTCATCATTATTACTCACTATTAACCCTTTTTTTAATTATCAGTTTTATAGCCTGGAAGGTAACATTCATATCATCGATTGATAATAATTCACTTTTAATATAAAAAGATATATTTATGGTTTATTAAATATCAACTAAGGAATCTTAAATTATATAGTTATTTTATAACTTATAACAATACCCAGTGGAAAAACAAATACTGTGAACTACATGTAGTTTTATAAATTAAACTAGAAAATACACGTTGTTATGCATTTAGATATGTGTTAAGAACTATTACACAGTACTACGATTTTTTTTTAATGTTTTTTAAGATGTAATAATGCATGTTAGTTGGAAAACATATTTTTTCTAGTTACCATAGACCCTATGTATAATTATAAATAATATTTATGAATTCTAATTATTATATGAGCCATTCAGGATCAAACTCTAAATTTCAAAAAATGACTTTTTCACATTTTTTTATAAGTGGTCAGAGACTAGACTCTCAATGTAAAATAAACCTAGTAGTATCATGGCTATACTATTTTGTATAAAGAGAAGCATACGGGATACCAATATATGACGCGTTTGGTTTCGAAACCAGTAACATCCCCAAAACTTTTCAAGACTGATCAAAAAAGATTCAATTTTAGAAATTAATCATTTAAAAAAATTGTCATTATTGTTTTTCGTTATTTGCAAACAATTTACTTCAAACAATACACTATATTGTAAAAAGAGAAGGATAGGGGATACAATATATGACGCGTTTGGTTTCAAAACTAGTTACATCCCCAAAACTTTTCAAGACTGATCAAAAAAGATTCAATTTTAGAAAATAATCATTTTAAAAAATTGTCATTATTGTTTTTCGTTATTTTGCAAACAATTTACTTCAAACAATAATTACTAAACATTTTCTATGATGTTCTCTTTTTTTTTATCTCATTTAATATCAAAATTTTTTTTAGGAATACTTGAATTTGATCAGTAAATATCGATTATTGATCTGGTTAGAATATGGTTAATAAAAAATAAACAAAAAATACATTTTTAAAAACAAATCACTTTAATCAGTCTAGTTAAACAATATATATATATACATAGTTTTAGGAAGTGGAGTTGAACCTAACACCTCATATATAAGTGCTTATAGAAATCATGTTGAGTTATTCTGTAGATACGTATTGTGATTCTATCCAAAATCCCCCATTTTTTAATGTACGGACTCAGTTTAATTATAACTTATATATATATATATATATATATATATATATATATATATATATATATATATATATATATATAATCATCATAATCTTTGATCCTCGCCTGCCGCCTAAGCAGTGAGAGGAGTATATATACTAATAATTCAATCACTGAGCTCTTTATTAATCTATATAATGAATATATAATATATAAAGTACTTGTTATGGAAAATAATTGGGTTAGGTAGAGGAAGAGGTGAAAGGAGATGAAGCACTTGCATTTAAACGGAAAGGAGAAGACGTCTCTTTCACTGATGTAAATATCACGAGGCGAGCTATTTCAATGGATTCTTAAAAGATTTGAAAAGCTTTTGACATTTCACTCAAACCTCAAGCCTCTTTATTACGTTCCCTAATGGACCTACCAAATAGATTTCATTCCTCTTCTCTCCCCTATCTTTTATTTCCTTTAAATTTGAGTGGCGTATTAGGTAGAATTGTGAATAAAAATAAAATATATTATGGCGGGGTAAAAACAGATTAATTATTTTCCGTTTTTTTATAATTAAATAATAATTAGAGTACTGTGTTAATTCATTAAATAGAATTAAGAAAATTAATTGAAAGATTTTTTACGCTTAAAGAAATATTGAACTATACAATGATGGACACTCAAATATTTTGAAATAAGATATACTTTATTTTGCAATGGCATCTGATCCCTTTTTATGGGATAGGGTACACAATTACCAGTACACAGTACTGGTATAGTGAACTGAATATTAGGTGAAGATTGTAATGAAGATGAAAGGGCTTATAAATTAAAACTTAAAATGATAACAACAGAGATATGATATTTGGTTGTGATCTTGGATGTTGTTATAACATTCATCTATGTTGGCTTGCTGGTTCTCTTCTTACTCTAATGGCTGCTTGCTGAGGGTTATACTCCATATTAAGGTGATAAACATGGCTATGCTTAGAGCAGGTTCTCTTGGTTCACTTCCTGGTCTCTAGTATTAATAGGTCATTTTGTATTATACCGCTCTACTTCATTAGCAAGGAGAGGAGTAGTGAGTAAAGAGAGTATTTAAAATAATCATCATACTTAAAACCATTATTCTTTCGTTAATCTTTTTAAATTTACATCCTTTTTGGATCTTGGCGAATATAACACCCCATATTATTTTACTGACCGCTGCAAGAAAAAAGCCAATCGATGACCATCACCGCCTGGGGGTTTTAGACCAGTAGTGACGCCTTCGACCTGGACCTCTCTTTCCTTCAATCGTGTCCTAAGCTAACAGGTTATAAGTTGTAATTGACATGATTAAAAGACTGGGTTGAATACCTAAGGTTATTGTATATACTTGTGGGCTCCTAACCCTAATGGTGTGAAATAACTTCCCTGACCTTCCCTCTTATTTTGTGTACCAGCTCTAAGTTATAGAGAGATGAGAGTGCATAGAGAGGGGATGGTATGGATAAAATATACTAAGTTATAATGTTAGCCAATATTCAGCCTATGAGATCATAAAAAAAGTCACTTATAACATCTAAGTTATATCTAATGTACATCTAATGTCATAATGAATTATGTCTTAGGAACGGTAATGTCTTTATGATGTAAACCCGTACCACTACAAGCCGTGTACGGGTCTTGGGTTCAGTACATGGTAGAGACTGTACTGTTTTATGGACAACGGTTCGGATTTATCCCCCTTATTTTGGGTACTCTATTTTTATAACAGATTATAGAGGCTGGATGAGCCCAAGGGGGTCCTAGATCCCATATGATCAATCTACGGCTGCAAACAGACATAATAAAAGTCTTCCCTACAGCGGGATTTGAACCAGAATTTCCTGCACGGCAACTCAGTGCTCTACCACTGAGCCACTCCGCTCCTTCTTTGTCATGTAATGAACCCAAAATCCGTCATGGTCTGTAGAGGTAACTTTGTTTTTCGTCGAGCACATCAATGCAATCTATTATTCATTATGTCGTCGATTAACTCATCAATGGAAGCAAACTGGCCGTTGTTAGACTGCCTTCATTTAATTATTATTTAAATTAAGCAACTACTACCGATTGATTAAATTAATAATACATATCTTTCTTTAAAGTCGTCTACCGTTTTTAACTTCCTGTATAAATAACTGCAGCAGATGGTACATTTCATCTTAGTATCACAAGACCAAAAAATGCCGATCTATATCTTTTAAGTCTATATACATCTTATAAATCTATATATGATATCCCTTATCTCGAAGGGCTTCTGTATTCTTTGTAGTATAGTTACGTTTCCGACAAGGTACATCCATGAAACTCTGAAAATACGCCGATATCACCACATCTAGTATTCTTGTAGGCTTTTACTTGAAGCAACCGTAAGTGCCCACACTTCTGATCCGTATGATAACACTGAGAACACATAACATTAGAGTACTCTTATTCGAGTCTTTTTCGTTAATTAGTAGAATAGTGTATATAAATTAAAGAAGCTCAATTTTTTTTCCAAAACTGTCATGCCCTTAAGCTAATACGGATACCTGAAGAGGTAACGATACATGTTGTTGCCAAACAACATCTGTAAAGTTTTGTATCTATTTCATTTCAGGCGGTCTTCCTGGCCCTGCTCCGCTTATTTTCATATTTATTTTTTCGGGTTTGGTGAATTTACTGGAATGTTCCCGCCGCCTTCTTTATAAAATATCCATGAATAAATTTTTTGAGCCTAGGAAAATTTTCTTCAATCGACTAGCGAAGCTCTTCCCCAGTGAGATGGTAGATTCCCGTAGGCCTCATTATCCCACCCAGAATGCAGTTCAGGTCGTGAACACATGCTCAACAGATCCCATGGGGCATTGTGATCAATATCAATGTCCTCATCAAGTCTTTGATTATGATAAATAGTAATAGAATCAGCGATTAGCAGAATCAGATTTTGGTGATGAATACAATAAAAAACTAAATGCCTCTGAACGTATTTATTCTTCATTCTGTTTAGAAGTTTATGTGAAAATAAGGTCTTAGAAAAATTTGTTGTTGGAGTAGAAGACGCTAAATAAATGAAGATTAAATTAATATAAATAAAATACACAGACACACTATATATATGTAAAAAATCAATTAATTAATAATAATTTATTATTGAGAATATGAATGTTAAATGATTCAGCGTGACTCGGATGATGTCTGCATTGGAAAAAACTAGGATAAAAGCATATGAGAGGTTAGAGGTATTGTCTAGAGTTTTAAGAGTTTCAATATTCTTAAATAATTTTTTTAATATTAGTTAAAACATAACTATAATAAAATGATAGAAGATCCGGCTTTTTATATGAATTCCTAGCACACAATTATTAAAACACTAAGGAGTACGTCAAGAAGTTCTTTTACATTCGACAATTTATATTTAATTGTTTAAATTCCTCAAGGTAGTATCCTTGGCCCAATCCTTTATACAGTTTATACAGCTGACATCCCAACTCATCCTAATACTATCCTAACCACGTATGCTGATGATACATGTGTATTATCAGTCAATACCAATCCAGTTATTGTATCCCAAAGCCTCCAATCCCATATCACTGATTTTGAAGAATGGTGTCAGAACTGGAGAATTAAAATAAATTCTCAAAAATCCCATCAAATAACTTTTACCTTACGTCGTAAACCAATGACTTCCTGCCCTTCAGTATCCTATAATAATATCTCACTTCTGCCTGTAGAACAGATCCGATACTTAGGGTTGCATCTCGACAAACGATTAACCTGGAATCCTCATACAAGACTGAAAAGACAAGAAACCGCTCGACGTTTCAGGCTACCTCAACACTTACTAGACAAACGCTCTACGCTCCCACTTAATTACAAAAGACTCATTTACATTACCATCATACGACCTATTTGGACTTACGGGGTAGAGTTTTGTGGCTCCACTAAGCCATCGAATTCTTCTCGTATCCAATCCCTACAATCCAAAATCCTTCGTAAAATCCTCAACGCTCCTTATTTTGTTAAGAATAAAGTCATCCATAACGACCTTAATGTCCCATTTGTTGTTGAATTGGCCCGAAACCGGTATCAATCCTTTCATAACAAACTTTATTTCCACTCAACCCCTCTAGTTTCAAACCTAGCTTCCTCTTCAATTCCCGATAATCCTCCGAGGCGTATGAGAAGAAGATGGCCACGTGACCTTCTTACTTGAACATGCGATTTGAGTTCTACCAGTGGGTAGTTTCTCATTATATCATGTCATTATGTATCACTCAGCCAATTTACTTGTTATATTACTGTAATATAGTTGTAAATATCAATAAATAAATAATAATAAAAAAAAATATGTTTAAATTAAAATCTAGATCAAACAAGTAATTATATTTCTTAGTAATACAAAATAGTTAATTATTCAGTTTTATTTAATTATTTGGTCTATTTATTAATATAGTAGTTAATATATAATATGAGGCCTATTAATTAATTTCCGGCCTCACCAATGCCTGACAGGACTTAATCGGATTGGACTTAGGATTTGATTTGATTCAAAAAAGGAAAACGCGATGGAATTATGATTAAAAGTCCTACCTCTTGTGAATAATAATTGATGCTAATTCATATATTTGTTCGTAATTCCCAATACAATGCAAATAATAATATCATAATTCCTATATTTGTGGTAACAATAATGAAAATATTACGGCTATGGCTATACTTATATTTCATGTGAATTTATAGTTACTTGAATTAATTAAACCCGCTCGTTAGGAGCACACGTGTAGAAGTTTTTGAATGAATTAACCAGATTAAACTTAGCACAGGGAATTCAAGTAAAATATCTAACAATTGCAGTATATTTGATGACATATTGAAAATACAATCTTTTATTTGTATATATAAAGCCATATACTATGTTTTTCGAATATGGCTTGAAAAAAAAATTGGGATTAAAATGATATATTTAATCATATTTTTAAAATGTGACTCATATGATTATCATGAAATACGACCGATATGTTCTTATAATATGTGTGGGATATGTAACAATCTACTGTTAAAGCAAATCGTTTTATGTTCTTTGGGAAACCATCTTTTTGAGGTAAAAAAACAAACAATCACACTGATTTCGCGAAATTCAAATACACTTCAGATGGAATTCAACATGATTTTTAAAATAATGAAACTTTTTGAGCTTTCCGGGACTAATAACATAAACATTATATTATAAAATATTTAAAAATCATTTGATGTTCATAAAGAAAAAAATATTTTAGTTTAAAATTCAGATTGGTTTTGTGACTGTTTCATATACATTTTAAATTAAAGTTAACGTGGTTTTGAAACTTATGAAACTTTTGGGATTTCTTGGATTTATCCGGAATCACGGATGAATACTCTTTAATATCCCAAGTTCTTATACTGTCCTTCATCTTGTCAAGTCTTTATAATGCATTGATAATTAGGAGGCATTCCGGAAAGGTTTTTATTAATACGTATTATAACATTTTTTGTATTTAAAATCAACAACTGTATGTGTGGACCGAACTATGGACCGTTGGATATGGAGGAAATTTTATAGTTAATAATTATGTATCGAGTTTATTAATTTTAAGGTCAAATTATTGTATTTAACAATCAAATAAGTTAAGACGGTTTCATCTTGGTAATGGAAATGAAATAATAATTCATATTGTATATAATTGATATTTCCTGTTCGATAAATCAACTTTTGATAGACATAAATCATTAATAATGATTTAAAAGGTTGTTTTTTTTGCATTATATAAAATCAAAAGATTAAATGAAGTAGAATTAGAAAAATAAAATATAATACTAGAAGCCATATTATTTTCTCTCTATTTTGAGTATTGGGAAGAAAAGGACAAATTAAAATTCTGGGATAATAACTTTTCTTTTATTCTGCTTAATCTCCTGATATTTAAAAAATATACGATCTGAACCACAGATTAACATACTCCCGTTGGAAAATTTTAGTAACGAGTAATAAAATACTATGAACAGTATAATATTCCAAAGGCCCTGGATTCAAATCACACTCGATGGTAGACTTTTATTTAATATGTTAGTGCCCAGAGATGGAATATATGGGATCTAGGACCCTTCCGAGGCTCACCCAGCCTCTAAAAAGGGGATACCCAAAGTAAGGGGTAAAAAGTTGGGGTAGAGCGTAATCTGGGAAGAATCCCGTGTACAACTATTGTTCAAGAAACAATACAGTCTCTACCATGTACTTTTTTTTTCATTTTATAAATTTGTAAATTGTCTATAATAAATGTATAAATTGTAAAACTCCGTTAGGTGGACAAAGGTTACACTCTTATTAATTTTAGAGACTAAATTCTATAATGTTGTATACTCTATAATTTAAAAAATAAAAATAAAATGTTTATTTTTATTGAAAACTACTCCATTCAAGTAATAAAAGGATAACGGAAAGGTAATCTGGGGCATCGTGTACACGGATAGTGATTGAAATTTAGTTTCTTATATTTAAACAATAGAAAAATGAAAATTTACACACAGCCAAACATTATATGAGTCATGAGTAATTGGTTTGCTCCTACTGGTGTTGGGAAAAGCAGACTGTAATAAGACAAGATGAGGTAGGCCCGGGAGCTAAGACAGTAATGAGTGAGGAAGGCGAGGCCGTAAACTCTTCCTCCGTGATTAATACCTCCACAGTTTGGTTAATTAGTGGCTAGCTGGGATGACCCCCACCGCCGAGTTCTAAGTCCTTCTGTACACACTGGGGGAGGGGGGGGGGGAGGTGAGGGTTTGCTCCCGTCGCTCTCTTCACAACTTGATAAATCCATTACGTTTTATTAGATAGCCCAGTGTGTAGAGTGCCAAGTTGCTGTGTAGAAGGTACCGGGTACAATTCCTGCTGTAGCAGATTTAAAAGTCATGTATAATTTGTTAATAGATGGACCCTGTTAGGAATAACTGGCAGTTAACTGTAATATCGGATAAACCACCTCCCTGCACAACCGTTGTCTTAGAAACAATCCAGTATCTAGTTACAGTTGCACCTAATATTCCTGGTTCCGCAGTCGTCGTTTTCTTAATCTGATTTTATTGGCGGGAGGTAAATTCATGTTCGAAAAATTCATTAGAATGTTTTATTGGAGAGCTGGGTATCTCACTACAGAGGGTACCGAGATCCCTTTTTACTGGGAGAAAACCTTGTGATTAAGTGTGGTATCGGATAAACTACATCTCTGCACAACCGTTGTCTTAGAAACAGCGTAGCCTCTATCATGTACAAAACACAAGGCCGTTTATGGTTTTTAGTACTACAGTATTTATTAACTCCTTTAGTCACGTTGGGCGATTTCCTGTTGGGGAAAAATCTTGGGTTCGCGTCACCTACTAGCAACATACTCGTGACGTGTTGTGAGAATGTGTGAGAGTGGTGAGACTGGCGATGTGTATGAGTTATACCTCTTGTCTTAATCAACTTTAGTTTAAATGTTTGAATTCGATTGTTATAATAATAATAACTAAAAGCTCGCTTAATATTGTGAAATTCATACTTATATAACTTAAAACATCATTTGTTTAAAACATCCCCTAAAAGATTTTCTCATAGTTAAATGTTTAATTTTAAACTGCTAATGGATACAGATACACAAGAATTTCTATGATGTAAATAATTCAATTGTATCTTAATTACTATTTCAATTAAGTTTTATTGAGCTTGTGCAGCCCATCATATGTTTTGACTAATAAATAAACTAGTTGAAAATATATATAATTATTGCTCAGGGTACCAATAGATTTGAAAACAAGACTAATGTTAATAATTTAAATTTATAAATAATTCAGACGATAATTGATTTGAAAATTCAAAAAAGAACACAGTTATTCCAAACTTTTGAGATTTAACTTCTGTCGGCAGTTGTCATGACTGCCTATTTAAATTTTGTATTAGTTTGTTTATGTATCCAGAGATATAAAATTAACACTAAGAACCCTATAGTCCAGGATCCGTGGTCCATTTTTTCACTTGATTAGTATCAAGCTGAATCTTCGTGAATAGCTTCGTTTCGATGAGACGCCCAACAATTTCCTGTGCGAAAATTCTCGATTGTGGTAGCTAAAAGAGGTAGCAAGGATAAAATATGCCGATTTGATGATTTTCAAACAATTATTACTAACTGGGTTTTTTTTTTTGTTAAATCTCAAGTTAATTATCTAAATTATTTGAATAAATGTTTGTCCTACAAAATGTATGGTTTGATCAAAGAGTCCCCTCCTTCCAATATGTATCGATAACGAAGTCAAAAAAGAAGAAGTAAAAACAAAAACAGCTGGTTAGTAATCATTTTTGATGACCTCGTTATCGATACACGTTGGAAGGAGGGGACTCTTTGTTCAAACCATACATTTCGTAGGATAAATATTTTTTTCAAATAATTTAGATGATTATCTTGTGATTTAACAAAAAAAAAAAAAACCCTGTTAGTAATAAATTTTTGAGAATCATCAAATCGACATATTTTATCAATAATATCGAACCTTGCTACCTCTGTTAGCTACCATGATCGAGAATTTTCGCACTGGAAATTGTTGAGCGTCTCATCGAAACGAACCTATTCACGAAGATTCAGCTTGATACTAATCAAGTGAAAAAATGGACCATGGATCCTGGACTACTATCTACCGAAACCTAAAACTAATAAAACAATTATATTTATAGTCATGTGCAGTTACTGTCAATATAATTCTTTTATTAATTTATTATAATAGTTGCCAATAATGATCTGTGACGTTATGAAATAAACCTATCCGGTCTAAAATAAAAATCAACCATACATGTAAAGGCATTTATTTGAATAGAGAAAATAAGTTTCTCGGTTATTTGTTGTATTTAAGTAAAACGATTTTATATAATCCGCAATATTATCTCAAGGTATTTTTACAGTTATAATTATAGCTCTTAGTGTTTTTAGACTTTAATATTTAATATTTTTATAGCCGTTGTAGTCAGGAGACACCTTCAAAGCCTCTAAAAATAACAGATAATCAAAGGAATAATTGAATTTAAACTTTTTGGTAGAGTTTTTCATTATAATCTATATTCATCATATTTATTTTTTTTCTTCTTTCATCTCCTTTCAGAGACAGGAAGGTGTTTAAAGTTGAATAACTGCGCTTTAAGTTCCTCACTATGTCCTGGCGATGGACCTACTCACGATGCGCCCAAGAAGTTTTAGCATAATTGGGGTCTTCCGCCAGGTTTTTCCTCCCCCCTACTTTTTAATAGATCCGTGAATATTTTATCTTGATCTCTGAATAGTACCTAGATTGGAGGGGTTAGATTATAAAATAATTAAATATTCCAGTTCTCAACGTCGAAATCTAATAGAACATTTTTTCTGATTAATCCCCATTTATTAGCTACGGCTGTATGTAAAAAGGAATCTTTGAAAAAAAAATGTCGGCCACTTCAAAACTTCGAATTAAATTGGAACTTTGCATCCTTCTCAAGAACCGATGGTAACATAAATATTTAATAAGTTTTTCGCATTACCCTATCAGTATCTTCAGGATTAGGGAGTTTTCATTTCCGAAGACATCTAGTGCCAAGTAATAAGGCATGTTCTGAGACATACGTGGCATTGAATGAATTGGCATGAAACATTGAGGCAAGCATATGACTACTGTCAGAATCAACTGGGGATTTGCATATATTTTGCTACAAAAAATTAATATTAAAAAATAAAAATAAAAAACACGCTTAGCAGTCGAGCTGAAGATTAATAAATAAATAATAGTTTAAAAAACAAACTTAAATAGGAATCAAAACTGAAAAGAAGAAAATACCTTTTAATTTAAAATAAGAATAGAATGATGAAAAAATAATTCATATTACTGTAAGAAAGCGTGGGGTGCTTGATGTTAATTGTAGTAAATATTTTATCGTCTGATATTGGTAAAAGTAGAGTCATTATGAATATATCTTCAAAAACACTCCACGCTTTTTTAAATGTTACTCCACGCCTAACTTGTCTTTAAAGGAGGGAACATTCGAGCGTTCTTTTCTCGAGCGTTCCACCATATTTTGGAACTCACTCCCACCTGATATCCGCCATGCTTCTTCCTTATCCATATTCAAACTCACGCTTTTCCTACATCTCCTTAATTCCCGAACAGATGGCATCTTAATTAATCGTCAGTTACAATTGATATTCTGTTATAATCATATACATCAGAGGTAATGGATGACTTGCTGTTAATTTTATTCACTTAACGATATTATCTTTTATGTATGTTAAGTGTTATTAATTATGTGTTTTTTTTAGCATAGTTCTTTTTATTTTAGATTTTTTAACCTGACTAGAATATATATTTGTGTTTATATTTATTTTCTAGCACTTATGTAAATACTGTATAATTCTTAGAATGTGGTCTCTTGGCCAGATATATTATTTTTGTACACATCTGCTTTATTATTAAGGGACCTGGTCCCAGAATAAAATTAATTTTCTATTCTATTCTGTTGTAAAGCGCGTTTTTAATTTTTTTTAATTAAGTATTTTTTAAATATTTCTGACAAAAATGTGTTTCAATCAAGCGCATGTACTTCCGTTTCAAAATAGACATATGTATTTTTAATTTAGAATGTATATTTGGTTCAATAAAAGATCATTGATCTTAAATGTATACAAGTAGATTGCCTGTTCATGACTGCATGTCTATTCAATATTCCAATGAATATGTAATTGAGATTTGGAAACAGGCAATAATAGAGAGGAGCTAGGTCATGTAGAATTGATTAGGCTATATGCTAATATAGTTTATAATTTAACATTCAAAGTGAAATTCCTTAAATAGCCTCATTTACTACTAATACGTAGTATTATATATATATATAATTTCAGTTTAAAATTCCATAGAGTTTTTGAATTTAAAATAAGGAACGAGATAAAACGAATAATGTTTTTTTTTTCTTTAATGATGTCTGTGAAAAAGTTATATAGAAAACTCAACCTCTTGATTGTTCTTAGATGCTGCTTGGATAAAAATTGATGCAGATATATCCATATTCTTAAAGTAGGATAAAATACATGCTTATGGTAAAGAATATATCAATTTATCTTGAAGTTTAAATAGAATATTTGGCTCATCTCTTATTTTTTATGCCTGAAGAAAAATTAATTATTTAAAAAAAATATATCTTTGTCAAGACTTTAACTAAAGGTCCATCCTCTTGACTATTTTATTTACAAACAACTAAAATACTCTTTAATAAATTAGGAATGAGACGAAACGAAAAGAGTAATGCATTTCTGTATCTCTCGCGATATTTGTGAAAATATATATGAACCATGTCATATTCACTTCCAGAACCTCTTACTTAAAAATGCTGCTTAAATATAAATTGATACTTTAATAAGAAAAAAATAGTGAGATAAAGTAATAAATAAGTGTCTATCTTGAAAAATTTAAGTCATCATTAAAAAATATATTGAGTTAACTTGAAATTAGATTCTTAAATTGTATATTTCCCTCATCTCTTGTTCAAATATCGCTTGAATCGAAAGAAAAAAGAAATAATTTAGGGAAAAAAATTAGCTTTCTAGAATAATAAAAAAAAATGTGAATAATGTTCATCATCATCATTGTATTTATAACACAAAAATTAAAATAAGGGATGAGATGAAACGAATAATGTGTGAGTTTATCTCTAATTTATCTCTGAAAAAAAGTTATATAAAATTTATCATTTCTCTCCTCCGAACATTTGCTTATTATTAGATGCTTGTAAAATAAAATTTGTCAAATATCCATAGTAAAATATGACAGAAATATCCATATTCATACAAAGTGAAAAACTAAGTGAGGTTAGGTAGGGAATAAATGTTTATCTTAAAAAATGTAAACATTAAGAAAAATATCAAGTTAACTTGAAATTTTATTATATATGGTATATTTTGCTCATATTTTATTCTATTAACGCTGGAAAAAAATGTTATTTATACAACAAAATAATTTTCAAGAGTAATACAAAATGTAAATATTCATCTCCTTTATTTTATCTGTAAAGAAATTAAAATTTAATTAGAAATAAGGACTGAAACGAATAAGACTTGAACAATAGACAACTTTAATCAATTATTAAAAAGTGTCCCAAGTCAACTTGAAATTTTAATTTAAAATAGAATATTTTGCTCATCTCTAATTTTATTAGTGTCTGAAGAAAAAAATATATTATTTCAAAAATGTTTTTGTCGAGACTGTAACTTAAGGTTACAGGTTAAATTTAGGCTATTTTATTTATAAAACTTTATAAAATATTATTAGTTTTAATCATAAAAATTAAATCATTTTTTCTTAAAAGAAAGAACATTATCTTTTCTTATTTTTCACATTTTTTATTTAATATAATAATTTAAACGTTTATTTCATAGTTGTTTAGAATAATTTAACTTAAAAGGTAATTTTATTTGTTTAGTAATAAGTGTAATATTTGTAGTAAGTATAACATATGTTATAAAAGTGAAGAAAGAAAAACAAAAGAGAGTCGAGCGGCTTTTGTTCGCTCCAGCGAGACCGATCCTGACAGTGTTGACGCGAGCCCTTAGCCGTGCACATCTTATGCTCTATAGGAGCCCAAAGTTGTTTTTGTGAATTTGAAGAAGACACTAATTTGCTGCCCACCTGCAGGTGTAATTAGTTTAAACTAAGTCATCGATTCGACCAATTCGAATTGACCCAGTCGATCATCTCAACCTCTATTGTTTCACCATTTTCGCTCGCCCTGCCGACGAAAATCCTCTGTCGTCTCAACATCCAGCTCGCCCTGCCGAGAATCTACCATCTACTGGAAACTACTTCGACAGACAGATAAGAGTTCCATTATCATATCATTTCAATTAGAAAACCGCATAAGCATTCATTATTTTGTAATAGATTTCATTTGAACATTTTATTTATTTGTAATTTAATAGAGTTAAATTTACTATCGTAGGATTAAATAATAATTGTTTTCTTTTGTTATTAATTAGTTGTTTGTAATTTAGTTAATTTTCATAACTTCATTTTCTCATTATAAAAGCGTTTAAATTGTTCTTTTAATTTAATTAATTGGTTTTTCATTATCAAAAGTATTAGTTATTTAATTTATGAAAATTGATTTATGTTATTAGTTTAATAAAAGGTGACTATCAAAATGACATGCGATCTGGTATAATTGAATCAGAAATTTATTTTCCTTATCCATTTCGGAGCTCTCATCGAAAGGTCCAATAACTATTTCGAGGTTGCTCAAACAATATAAAACAAGTAATGTATTTCTGTATTTCTCGTAATACCTGTGAATATATATATATATATATATATATATATATATTAAATTTTTATTCCCTCGTCATAGAAAAACTAGATTAAGCGAAATAGTAAATAAATGATTGTAATATTAATATATATAAAATGTAAACCTGACAAGCTGTCATTGAATAAGTAAAATAAAATAAAAATAAAACACCTGACAAAGGAGAAACAGAATCGTTATAATATGATGGTACTTACGACAATAATTAATGACAGATGCCTGTAGCATACAAAAGCAGAGCCCTCAAAAACAGATCGCATGTTATTGGAAGCTGCCAATAGCAGGCGCGGTCGGCGACTACATCAATCTTCTCCTAACTGCGCATTCATAGCTCCGTCTCTTTTCCTTCGCCGGGTTCTACTAATGTAATCGATTAGGGTTTTGTAACAATGTGCTTTCCAATGTGCTTCTGTCAGCTGTGCTTCCTACGGCTATTACTGCCCATTGTCTTATTCCTTCTCTTCAGCCGTTATTCAACTACTGTCAGTCTATGTTTAGCTGAAGAAAACACTTGTTATATCTTGGGTAATTCTTAACGGGTTTGTTAAGATCCTTAGACTTTGTTTTGTTTTAGAAAATTCATTTTATACAAACAAAAATATGAATGCAAGAACTGAGATATGCTCTCTTTTGAAAAAGCAAACCGTGAGAATTAAGGTTATTATAGTAGAGATTGTTTTGTCTATAGGAAAACGATTGTGTAGGGAGGAGGTTTGTCCCAGATCACGTCCAACCAACAGGGTATTCCCCCAATTAGTGGTTTCCGCTTCATAGAAGCTCGCAAAAAGAAAATCTTTTTGGAAGATAAATCCATAAATATTAGATTGGATCCATAAATATTAGAAATAAAAAAGGACTTAAGCTGCCTCCCTGCCTCACACCTCTCTGTATGAGAAAGGGTTAGACTTCGTTTCATTAATCCTCACTTACTCTTTTTGCTGCCTGAAATGCTGATTTAATTGCTATGATTAGATCACATGGCACATTTTTAGCTGCCTAAGCATCAATTTCTTGTCTAGAAACAGAGTCGATCGCTGCTTTGGATCAAGAAATGCCATGTGCATATTCTTATTTCTGCTCAATGCATTCTCTATGATGCTTTGCAATACAAATGGTATACTTTTTTAATCATAAAATAGAAAAATTATTCTATTTATACTATTAAAACAATCATAAAATTAATATTTAAAATAACTGCTTTTTACAAAGCAAAACATATTACTTTTAATATGGGCGAAAATTATATTACAAAATAATTATATTATGTAATTATTCTCATTAAAAATTTCCAATTTTAGCATACATTTTTTATCCATTTAAATAAAATCTGCAATTAAACATTTTCAGCATGAAATTAATTTGAAGTGAATGGACAAATAGGATTAGCGATAAATGAATAATTAACAATAGTATAACGCATGAAATATTTTTAATGAAGATTTTTGATTGATTTTATTGAATTAATGAATGACAAAATATGTTTAAGAATTTCCTAGAAGAAGGTTTTCAGCAGATTTCAATATATGAATAAATTGGTGAGTTGAATTCATAAATTTCTAATGTAGATTAATAAATTACGATTCAATTGCACAATGGTTCAACGGGTTCTTCCATCTTGTTACTTGGACATTTTCGTTCCAGAGAACATTTCATGTACGTAAAGCTTTTGTTCGAATGTTTTTTTTTCTCAGTTTCAATTAACATTTTAATTCCGAATATATCCCAGCCACTCACATAAAAATAGTTTTTCGATAAACCTAGAAAGAACCCAGATTAATTGCAGGATGTTTTCTCAATTAACAACATTCTCTATTGATGATAAATACAAATAATTCATATGAATACCAATAAATAGTTTTGTAAATATTTCTAATGAAATTTTTAAGGCGATGATTAATAAATCAATAAGGAAGAACGAAAGCTCAAAAGAGGCTTGAAATAGTTGTTCAGGCATGATTTGAAAAATTCCAACCACAAATTTTAGGTCTCAAGTGTAAAAATCAGAAACATAAACATATTGAAAGGATTTTTTAATTCATGTTTTTGGTTTGATTTTTCCCAATTATGTCTTAACAATGAATAATCCATTCAATACAAAGTTTGTGATAAAGGAATAAATCGAATTTTGAGCCAATGGCCTTCCACATCGCTTTTCTTAAATACTTCTATTTAAATGTTAAAAGGGAATGATTAATAATTAAAAAGAACAAAATTTCAAAAGATACATAAGATACTTATTAATTGGGAAAATTCCAATGAAAAAGCATTAAGTCTTAAAACTAAAAACATTGATATTGACATTTTTTTTCCAATTTTTAGTTTTGAGATTTAAAGCTTTCTGGTTGAAATTTTCCCAATTAATTCTTAACCATGGCTAATAAATTTAATATCAAGTTAGCGATGAAAGAATATGTCCATTTTTTTTCTAGTTTGGATATGGATTGCCATTTCAGTGAAGAAAAAAAGAAGGAAAGCAGAGCCCCGATAGTGCCCTAGAAGAAGAAAAGAGAATAGTTGTAGAAAGACCATAAAAACTGAAAAGGAGTTGAAGGTGACAGATGCGGAAATAAAATTGGAGGGGGTTGGAGGAGGAGTTGTTGATAGGCAATATGGCGTGCATACAAATCAACCTCCGGCATCTATCAGTCTATCGTCGCCCGACAAATTAGTTTTTCATCAGAGCAGGTAGGGCCCTTTGACAAATTGCCACCCGCCCTGATAAACATCCGGGGTAATGAATGGGGGGTGCTGTCCCCTTTATCGCGTCACTTCTTTAGCGTTTAGTAAAAAATAACTAGCCACCGCTGACCTTTTAGCCTAAAATATGGGGATTAACATTTGGGATTGATGAAGTCAATGGGTGGTAGTTCAAAGGGCGAACCTTAGGTCGTAAATCCTACAGAAGGCCTGTATCAGATTGGACCAAAATAAAACGGAAGTAAAAACATCTGAGAATTTTTTTTTTCCGTACAAATATTTTGCCTATATCATCAGTCATTAAATTAACAGTTTTTTTTTTACAAACAGAACAACAACTCATGTTGACAGGTGAGGGAATGACCTCAGAAAAAACGGTTAAAGTCATCCGATAGGAACTATATAGAGCAGTCGTTCCCAACCTGGGGGGCAGGCCCGAGACCGTTGAAAATAAAAAAAAATCTCACTTAGTTTTGGTTATTTTTTTCTTACCAGTACATATTGACACATATAATGCTGAATATTCTTATATTAACATTTAATGTTTTGTTTTCAATGTAATACTTATTTTTTTCATATGGCCATACAAATTTTGTGCAAGGGGTTTGTGGGAGGTTTTCATTTAAAGGAGGAGGCATGGTTCAAAAAAACGTTGGGTACCACTGATTCACAGTTTCTCAATCCACCATCAATTTTCGACTTCATAACACGAGCAGGCATGGAAACAAATCTACTTTAGCAACGATTCTTATGATAAAAATGCCCCCAAAAATATGAAAATAGCTCTTCTCATATCAATATATCGAGAAATACATTTTTCCTCTGCGGTTCCGCGCATTGTTCATTACATTATGAACATTTTGGTGATGAGAAATACAATTTTTAGACTAAGAAATGCAACGAACGCACTATAACCTCTTACAAAAAACAGCACTCAATATAAATCCCAATAGAGAAATAATATTAGATGAAAAAAAAAAATTTACCTGAAAACAAAATGATGTTTTGGAACGACCCTTAACCACAGCCATTCTTGTTAAAAACATTGATGACAGAAAAATGTTGTTCCAACCTTGGTACAAACTCTTCTATAAATAGTAAACTTTGTAATGTAAACTAAATCATTACCAATTTGTTTTATTAAATATAACGTCAATTTAATATATGTGAAAATTTATTTACCCAAAAGAATCTTTAGAAAATCTTTTAACCTCAGAATAGTAATAAGTCCATGTAAAAAAAAGACCCCCGTCAGATTCTGATAATGAGTTAGAATCTTTTATACGTATGTTTCAGTAATCTTACATGGTAAAAATAAAACTAAAATACACAGGAACTCCAACTCGTGGTTATCTGATGTACTAAAAAGATATTTGTCTTTCTCGTAAATTTTGAAAAAACGGTTGGTTGCCTTACTGCAGTTAGCAATTCATCATCTATGAGTAATGATTAAAACTACATTGGTTTATTAGCGTTAATTATTTTTATTTGTGCAACGTTTTTATGGCATTTTTAGTCACAACCCCACCCGCGGGATTTCAGCCATTCCTTAACCATACCGTCCTATTTTCCTAATTTTTTATCTCTCTTCTGCCTATCTGCCTTTAATTTTTTCATACTAACCTAGTGAAAAACGAGTTTTATTTGGATTGATAATTTAGTTAATAATCCTTAGAGTGCCATTGTTAAAAGGTGTCCTGTATTATGAAACGATCCTAAGCTTAATCTTTGAAGTTTCACAATATCCTTCAACCGTTATTAACCAGTTAGGAACAGTTATGGAGGCCAGAAACTAATTAAGAACACGATAATCTCTATCAAGCCCATACCATCACTATCAAGAAGGTGATAAGAGATTTAACAGTTTTTCCTCAAATCTAATGATGAGTTGACAACCTACTAGATAGAGACTGATTGCCCCCAAGGAAAATCTGAAGATATATATATATATATATATATATATATATATATATATATATATATATATATATATATAAAATAATATATATTTATTATTTATTATAATTATTTATTTTTCTTACAAGTCACATATATTTTTCACTAAATCATATGATAAAATATATAATTTATCTAATTTTTTCAACTACATGGTATTTCAAAAACTTAATTTGTAATACACACACACCCACATGCTTTGATTGTTGCAAAATAAAAAACGACTAAACGTATTTTTAAGTAACTTCTTTCAGATATCTAACAAGAAACAAACTGTTCCATTTAGGATTTCTGTGGGTTGTGTATGAATATTCTTTTTAGTTAATTTCAATTGACCGTTAAAAAAAAATGAAAAAAACTGTTATCGAATTTGAATCTCTATGTATGAAACAGCAGAGAAAAGCCCGATATGTCAGAAACAATACATCCCTTCAATGAGAGGTTTTATCGACACTGCTCAAAAACGATTTTCGTGTCCTAGTAGGTCGCTATGAAAACCGATGGTTTTCACCACTAATAAAGCAGATTTTTCACTGGTTCTAAGTGACAGTTTTTCCAAACGAAAAACGCATTAAGTTTTAGTCGTTCAGGTAGGGTAGATTCGTCTTTTGTTATCTTCAAAAACAGTATTTTCAGATATCTGATAATTTGTTTCTTGATGGAATATGACCTATAAATATCGAGTATTTTTCAAAAAATAAAGCTTTACAGTTCTTTTATAAAGTTATAAAAGAATATGAAATATAAATATAGAATATGTTTCAAGAAATAAAGTTTTTAAAACTGGCCGAAGAACTGTACTATGTACGCGATAACCATGACACTTAATTTTCCCTCAGATATTTGGAGCAAGTGCTATAGTGATCTTGCTTGGTTTATCGAATAGAACCCGGGCAACAGTAGTTTTGGTATACTCCCATCAATGCTTTGGCTGACCAACTCTCCTCTTTAAAGCTTTGCTCATTATACTCTCTTGACATTTCCTCTAATTTTAGCTTTATGACGCAATCAGACGACCATGGTATGTCTCATTATGTCAGTTTAAATATATCTATGTGTTAAAAAAGATCCTTTTACTCATTGCTTATCTTTCTTCCGGTTTGTTTTGCCAGAATAAGCCGGGTTACTAGCCTGGTTTATAGCTATTGTACCGAATATTTAACCGAATACTCATGATAAAAACTAAAATAAACCCTGCCCCCCTAAAACCCAGGAAGGGTCTTGTGTTAAGTACTTGGTAGAGACTGTACTATTTCAAGAACAAGGGCTGTGGTAATTTGTCCGTTGATATGTCCGAATAATATGTCGGCAAGATTTCGGAAATTTCTTGGTTCCTTCTTTAGAAATTCAACAATTTCCAAATCAATATCACTAAAATTAATTAATTTTCAAATCTCATATAATTGAACCTAACGTTATACAGAGTTTTCAAGGTTAAATAGGCAACCTAAAATTTTGAACTAAGGACCTCAAAAAAAAAACAGATACCTCATGGTTTGAGATCTTTAGTTCAAATTTTCAGTTTGGCTACTTAACCCTGATAATCAACAAATAATTACTATATAATAATGTATTTATTAACCCTAATTGCAGTTCTGAAGAAAAATAAAACCCTAAATCCCTCTAAGCGCCATGTGCTCAGTATATGGTTGGGACTTCATGATTTCAAGTGATGTGATTATGTGATGTGTCCTAGATCATGCTCAAAAGCAAGTATTTCCTCCTATTAAGGGTACCCACTTTATAGTGGCTGTGTGATTCCCAAAAGGTTCTACAGATTCAGTAGGATCTATCTCCGGATAACAACCAATAAAATAAATTATCTGCCACAGCCGGATTTGAACCCGGGAACTCAGCGCTCTACCGATGAGCCATTACGCACCCAACGTTTAATAATATAACACTATATTTAGACTCAATTTCGTTACAACATCACAGCATTAATGAGGAAGCTGATTTGTACAATTGTGGTTAAGACGAGATGAACTTGAAGCCTGCATTGTTTTCGCTCCTCGCTGAAGCTACCAATTAACCTTTCCGGACCAGAAGATCCGGATCCGCTAATGGAACAACGTTTGCGAGGTGACGGGCTGTATCTCAATCTAATATCGGCTATCGAGAGCTAACCGCCAACAGGCGGCTCGTAATCACAAATCGTCCCCAGTGCAGCCTACACATTTCATAATAAGCGGGACCAATTAGGAGCTCGGCGCCGGCAGCTGTAATGTTCACTAGGGCGTAGTGACGAGGAGATAAGAGCCCCTGGCCCGAAGCAGATAGCAATAATATATTATTGAGCTGAGAGAGTTGCTTAGTTGTTAATGGCTGAGTTAGCCGCAATTAGACGGGGCTGCCCCCGCCCTGCTATTTAACCACGATAACAAAGATACACGACCCCCCACCACCAACAATGGCAAAACCCCTTCTGATATATAGGCTTCAGCTATAAGGAGCTATTACCTCTTGCCGACAATGGCGCTACGTAAAACTTGCTGTATATTTCATCCCTCCGTCTAATATGCTGTAACTTTTCGGCAGTAGGCCCCCCGCTATCCAACAACTTGCTAGATGGTCCGAGTTGAAAAAAATTAACAACTCGTGCAATGTTACTTTTTTCAGCTTCTGTAGAGTATAAGTTAAGCTTGATTTCCATTTTTTTCTAATAATAAACAGATCTTATATACCGTTAAGATAAAACGTAAAAAAAATGAATTATTAAAGAAGAGGTATAGGAATGAGCTGTGCAATTTCCTAGAAACTTTGACTTCTTATATATAGTTTCTCACCATTTAACCTATGACTTATACCACTACAACTCGTAAAGGGTCTGTGGTTCAGTGCATGGTGGAGACTTTACTGTTTCATAGACAACGGTTGTGCAGGGAGGTGATCTGTTTTAAATCACGCTCAACCGCCAGAGATTCCTCTTATTTTGGATACTACTTTACAGAGGTTGGGTGAGCACCAGGAGGGTCCTAGATCCCATAGGGTCCATCTTCGGCTGCTAACAGATTAATTAACACTGACTATAAGGAATTGAGAACTATGTGAAATCACTTAATTTTAAATCGACCTATCTTTGTTTATTGTAGTTTTTTAACCCTCAATTACTGTCATAATTTTCCTTACGCTAGTACTGACACCTGGTTCCACGGAGCACCTTATTTAAAAACTTACTGGTATATAAAAAATAATATATATGTTACCTGAGGTTTAGTCAATTGCACCAGTCGTTGTTTATATTTTGTTAACAAGCTTTATAACTAACCTTCCACTTTCACATTAAATAATGACAAGATAGGAGGCTACTGAGTTATACGGGGTTTTCCCATAATCGTTAAGGTGAGAAATTTCAGGAAATGGCTACCGTAAGGTCCAAGGAACCATGCCTCAGTACTTAAGGGTTAAGCTTGTAATTGGCCTATCTGTAATGGTAATGGGGGGTGGAAGATTTTTCTTAGATAAGTTTATATTTAGGATTAAATATTCATTTACCTATGAATAATAGTTTTGAGGTTATTTCTTTTGGTGGTTTGGTTTCATTGTGCGCAAGCGGGTTGACCCGATCTAGCTTATTCTTTATTCCAGGTCGTTTATTGTTCCTGAACCTCGCTAAAAGAAATAACATAAAACTTCTGAGTCTGTATTTATCAATAAACTTTAAGAATATTCTGGGTTTTAAAAGTTCTTTCATTTTTACAATACATTAGAACATCACAGAGATAAAGCAATGAATGAATTTCGTAGTGGATGAATTTTAGGTAGAAATTAAAAATCTCTGATTAGGGCACCTTATATATTTTCTTTTCATGGTATTGTGTTTTAGAACAATAATTTCCGAGAAACGCAGTAATGATTCTAATCCTTTAAAAAAAACAAATGTGCAGTAGATTGTTTTACAAGTGGACTTTTACAAGGAACTAATTTTTTTTCAAAAAATTAGACTCCTGTGGTGAATTATTCTATTTTCGATTGGAATTCATATTGTATTTTTTTCACACAAAAAAAATTACATGTACTTATTAATGAAACTCAATTTTGAATTTTGTACTCTATTATGATCGATCTATAGCATACTGCCATATAATATTTATTAGATATATTAATATATAATAATTAAAAAATACTACTAGGTAAAAAAATAAACATTAATTATGCAAAGAATCAATTAAGTTGAAAAGATAAATCCCGGTTTTTAATCATCATCTGAAGAATAACGACATTTTAAGTTATCTAAATTTTACCGATTGACACTGATATATGAGCTGAGCCTCTTAACTAAAAGAAGTTCTTAAGCTAAAAGTTATTTTAACTTTCTCTGTAAAAACTTTAAATGAACTTAAAGGTCTTAGAACTATCAGCCATCTTGCACCAAGTCGAGGCAGACCAACTGGGGCTTCAACTGAATACGGTGTGGTCCGATTTCTTTCAAAATCTAAATACCGAAAAAAATTAATAAAAAGACTTAGCGAAATCGAAGGCTTGATGCCGATATCACCAATCCCTGCTTACAAACCTCTGGCCAAGAATCACTATCCAAACACAAATCATTCAGATCATTCTTAACGCAATCTTCTCACCTACGTCTCGGTGAGACAAACCCTCAGACGCTTCCCGGTAGGCACAGAGTTATTAACTTTTTAGGAATTGGTTCGTATTCAGCCAAACAATTGTACAAGCCCATCTTAACCTTCGCGACTTGATTAATATTAATGCTGCGCAATTCTGCGTTGTGTTATATCCTAAATTTTTCAGAGGTCTCATCCTTTTTAGGACCGAATATTTTGCGCAGAACCTTATTTTCAAATAACTTAATACGTCGTTCATCCCTAAGTGTTAGCGGCAAAGTTTCACATCAGTTGGAAGGATGGTGATTTTATAAATTCTAATTTTTAGATTTCGGGACAAAAGACGCGTGCTAAGAAATGTCGGGACCGAGTAATAACAAGCATTTCCTGACGTTAATGGCGCCTTTATTTTCCCTTGAATTTCGTTTTTTCTAGTTATCATTGACCCAAAGTGCTTAAACTTCTCGAAATGTTCAAATTTATTCCCCCCTAAAAAATATCCTTAAACAACCAAATTAAATAAATTATAGAAATTTATTGTTGAATGGCCAAATATGTTTCCATCAAATGGTCAACCTAAGCTAAAGTCCCATTTAATCCGGATTCAGTTGCTTTTGAATTAAATGAAACCTAGCATTGAACAAGCATGAATGAAAACGATGATGGAAGCTTAGTAGCAATTTTTTATTAGCAAATAATTGTGCTATATTTTTCATACTTATTTATATACCACTTCTTCTTGCATGACTCTAGAGTCCACTAATGAGCCTTGGCCTCCTCAATACGTTTCCACCAGTCTTCCCTGCTCAGTGCAGCGGCCTTCCAGTTCTGGATGTTGAGTAGGCTCCTGGAGTCCTCACTGACTCCATCCAGCAATCACAGCTTGGGTCGCCCAACTCTTCTTCTGCTCTGAATATTATCTTCTATTACTATTCCGCTTCTATTACTTCAACGCTTGTCATTCTGGCCACATGGCCAGCCCAGCGCAACCTATCAAGAATTATTACTTTGACCACGTCCGGGCTGTAGAATAGACTTCCCAGCTCCTCATTGGTACGTCTTCTCCATGCTTCCGCCTAACTTCCCCCTCTAATAGGTCCGTAAATTCGTCATAAAATCCTCATTTCCAATGCCTGAAGCAATTTTTCATCTGATTTCTTTATGACCCAGGCTTCTGACCCACATAGAAGGACAGACCGAATAGGCGTTTTTTATAGAATGATATTTGTATTCCAGGACAAGAGCATTTATATACCACTAATACGTATTAATTTTGATATCCAAGTTTTACCTTAACGAAATCTAATTTTAGGGTGATATTCACTTGTATTTTTTTCAAGCACATACACTAGTGACTCATTATTCTGTTTTTGATCTCACTATATTCATTATGTGGCAATGCGCTAAGTTCTGTATATATATGATGGACATTTTATGAACATTCTAAAATTTCTAACAAACAATTATTCTTACTGCAATGAAACTGTTTTACTTTTATTCCACAGTTACTCCTTTTTGTTTTTTTAATGTTTTTAACATCAATATATAATAGTTTAAACATGAAAATTTACATAGATTCTATAAAAATCAAATCGCATCACTATTATTACAGTTAATTAAAATGGAAAAATACCTATCTAATGTTGTGTAACATTCCTGTTATAAAGCATTACTAGAACCAATTTGGACTTACGTAGCAGAACCCAGCGATTCAGCGAAATTCAAACACAATAAAAAATACACCGAACAATGTTTTCCTCTTACCCCTGATGGGAACATTTCAGATTAAACAATACACAACAGTTTACAAAGACCAAACGTTGATAAGTACTGAGGGAAATAGATAAAACTCATATCTATTCGACATTCACATACTCACGTAGTTATGAATTCATTTTTATTCACTGTGAACAACAATTCAAATCCAAAAAGAGATTTTTACTAATTCTTAATTCTAATTATTTATTTTTTGTTTACACGTATTTTAATTTTTTTTTTAATTCTAATTTGACATACATTTATTTATATCAAGTAATAAGTTTGTAAAATTAACCCTTTCATGCCCAAAGTGTCAAAATAAAAAAAAAAAATATCTCCTTTGACTTTTTCTGTTAAAAATGGCCTAAATAACTATACATTTTTTTTCGCCCTACCATTTTTTTTTTAAATAATCCAATATTCCGTCCAAAGTGAAGTTAGAAAGACTAGCTTGCCCTTGCTGCAATCTGTGACATATTCTGGAACTATTCATGTAGAATACTGGCTACACTGAGCATTAAAACGCTAACAGGAGTACATAACAGATGTTGTAGTCAAACGGCTACATAACGCATGAAAGGGTTAAGTAAATAAACTTTCCTGTATATAAACTCGATGACTTTTAATTAAAAGCATGATTATATTTAATATCATTTTGTAAGTAAATAAGTATTTGATTAGTTAATTTAGAATATTCGTCTAGGACTATTAAATGTTTACAAGCATAAGTATAAAAATGTACTGTACTTATTCAAACATTATTTGGCCATTAAGAGGACTGGGCAGCTCAGTGATAGAGCGATGAGTCCGTGCTGTAGGTCCTGGCATCCTGTAGGATCTGGAGACCATCCTACGGCTCATCCAGCCTCCATAAAGAATGCCTCCTTAATAGGGGGAAAACCTTGTTATTGATCGTGATTCAGGACAAATCATATCACTGCACAACCTTAGTCCTTAAAACAGTACAGTCACCACCACGTTATGAACCCAAGAGCCATCATGGGTTGTAGTGGTTCAGTTTTTTTATTTGGACTTTTATTCTTCCTTTTAATTAGACGCCATTATAAATAATTATGATTTTTAAATTGTATTTAAAACCATTTCCTATAAGCTTTTTCCCCTAATTTTTATATGAAAAATTAATTTGTTTTTTTTTATATAATATTATGGGTTTTTTTACCTGCCCTATGGGGTAGGTACAAGTGCATTTAATACTCCAGTTCACCCGGTCTTTGTCTTCGTCCGACTTAATCTCGATAGTCTCTTCCAAAATGTTAAGGTCTACTACCCTTCTGACTCTGTATGTTGGTCTTGAAACGTTGCAATTTCTTCCCCCCATCAATATTGGAATTTGAACTTGTCTTTATAAAAGACAGGCACTAAATCGGGAGTGATGTCCTTCTCGTGCTTTTGTAGCTTCTCTCCTAAAACCCTCATATCCAGTTAAAATCTGTGAGGTTCAGGACCATGGGCGAACCCATTTCGACGCCAATCTGAATGGAAAATGGGTAAATATGTCCTCCATCAGCAGCTTCAAGGTTTCTCGTCCACCTTCTACTGTTATCCCTTGGAGGCTTATCTTTTTCTTGAACCTTAAGGTCGACCTCGATGGCATCCTCTCGCAGATCGAAATCTAAATGTATCTATCTTTTAATTCTCACACAAGTCCACAACTCTGTTTTCACATCTCTCTGTTCGAAGCTGATGACTGCCATGTTATACAAATTCTATGTGAACCGTCCCCCAGAAACCCCCGCATGTCCAGCCCTCTCCCATAGACTTATCAAGTACGAGTTTTTTTAAAGAAACTTACGACGTATCTATATTGCCATCCCTTTTAGAGATGATCTGAAATATACATACATACTGAAATACATAGATCAATCGAAAACCTCTTATCGAAAATTTGACCCGATTACAATACTTTCCCCACCATTGAAATATTAGGAAAATAATAACAACTGTTAAATAAAACAGTCACTACAGTTTTTTATAAATGATTTTTTTCCTTTTCTAACATCAATATAAATTTAAATATGACTGGCATAACATATTGCACTAAGATTAATAAAAAAATAAAAGCTTCCAAATAAAAAAAAAAAATGTGCAAACTGATTCTGTTAGATCCTGTCCATCTTACTCACCCCGAATATTTCTTCTTTTAGTGACCTTAATACTTTAACAGAACTTTTTTAATTCAAATGAACTAAGTTTAATACTTAAAACTATTTCAGAGGGGTTAATTATCAGAAATTAAGAAAAAAAACTTTAAGCTCATTGGATTTCAAGAAAATTTTCTCAACTGATTTTTATACCGGCCAGTAAAATTTTTTCATGTGCTCTATCATCGGCTCCAAGGTAGGGAAGTTTTTTCATTAAGACTAGCACCGGGGACCATAAGGCGTAGGAGTCGTATTCCCTACATAATTAGAGAAGTTGTAAAAAGAAATCTGCTAGGGTCTGGGTCTTTGGTCCGAGGGTTGGTATTACATTTTTATGAATAATCATTCATAACTCCGAGTTATTATCAGAGAGCTCACAGTGTGTCTGAGTTAAGGCGTAAAAAATCCATTCAAAGGGGGCAAGATTACCTCTACTCCTTCCAGGCGAATAACTGGAGAAAATCTCTGGAATTTAGAAGACACAGCCATTCCTTGGTCTCATTTCACCCTTTTCTTCCCTTTCTTCTAACTAACTTCCCCAGCTAGGAATAATTATTACTGAGCTAAAATTAGGAATACCCCGGTGTTAAACCAGGTGCGGTCTCCCTAATCGCATAATTACCCAAACAATAAATACTAAGATATTAAGAGGCTTAGATTTTAAACAGAATGATAACTTAATGAAATATTGTAATAAATTAATTAAGAAAACGTACCTTTGTCCTCTATTTAGTTCTACGATTAAAAAAAAAATGTAATAAATTTAAAACTATAATTAATAATTAGTCGTGGTAAAATTGATTTTCCACATTATTATCTACCAGTCTCAGTTTTGTGACTGATGGGCTTTGTGATGACAATTTGTAACAATGGATCATCGGGGAATAACTGGTGGAGGCAGGAGGAGATATGGGTCTATAATACCTGAATAATATCTGAATATAATACCAAATACATGATAACCTGTGAATATCCAAGCAGTGGAGTACATGAGTGTGTAGAAATATATTAGGTTCTTCTATAAGTATCATACATTAGGTAGGTGAATTGTCATATCTTCAAACCATATATCCTTTGAGATAAACAGGAGAACAGCATAAGGTATTAAGTAAGATCCATCAAACTCATGGATGGAATTCAAAAGATTTAAAAGAGAATAATTAAAGACCTAGACCAGATAATGAGATAGACAACTCAATACACAAGGATGTAGCTAGGAAATGAGATAACTAAAGTACAAAGAATAAATGTTGTAGAACCTTTAACTGTCCAGGTATTAATTAAGAAAATTTTTAAATTCGTCCAAGTACACTTCTCCAAAAATCCAGGTAATCATTTCCAAATCCAGGTAATATGCATGGTGGCAGAGATTTATCATTTCGCTTTCAGATGCATCTTATTTCATACATCAATTATCTTTTCTAATAATGGAGTAGTTTTTATGTTAATTTCTGTATACACTTTTGTACAAAAATCAATGTTTTCTACGACCCAGCGCGTTATTGACTTTCTTTGAAATTTCCTTAGTCCGGCTTTTTCTGCAATAGCGTGGACCAAGTAAATTTAAGGTCAATAACAGTCATTAAAATTTTTATATAACTTAAAATTTTCAGCATTTTTAACATGTTTGAAAATTCTGAATAGCTACTGAGATCCATGGTATTAAAAACATGCAAAAAAAAATTTTTTATTAAACAATTTTGTACAACTTAGTTGTTTTTTGTATCTAAAAGGTCGCGACTTTCCATAGGGCAATAATCGAAGATCATTTTTGGCCATCGGTCCTCTGCCATTCTTTTTAAGTTGCCATACCATTTCAATCTTCTTGTTTCTGAGCACAACAGCGTCTCTCGAATGACATAGATATTTCTAGTCATTTTGATTTAGATATAATATATTTTACACACATATAAATCTGCAGAAAAATGAAAAAAAAATGATAAAAAGGTTACCTGCCAGCTTTAGAAGTGGACGTTCCACCAAGAGACGAAATTCAAATAGCCATAACTTTTTAAGCGGACAATGTCCTCAATGAACCTAACAACCTCCAATTGTTCATATTTTTCGATAAATCAGCCATGGTTTTTGGTGAGGTTTTCACAAATTTTAGATATCATGGTGGTGAAGTTTTAAGGTTTTTTTGTTAGGTTTCGTTGGGAGAAATAGCAATTTGCCTATAATTAACGAGCAACATTAAAAAATAAAAAATAAACATGGAACCAGGCAATTGAAAAGTGTCCCAAAGTTGTTACTATCATATAGTTATCATACTATATCATATAGTTATAGTATCATATGCATTTTAATTAAATCGTATGTAACTCACGGACAGCTTCGAACTGTTTCCATTTAAATTCACGGCCCTTGAATCACAGTAGCTATTCAGACTTTAAGGATTTCAAAAGGAAATCCTTTTATTGTTTTTACTCTAAACTTGTTTCTTCTCTTGTCTTTCACAGAGTTAGTTGTGACGTCTGAAACTTTCTTATCGAACTCTAGCCGGAGAAAATAAACGAAACAAACAGAAAACTTTCTAGATGATGGTTAATATTTCAAATCCTGAAAGCGTAGGTCCAATGGAAGCTTCATCGGCTCTTATTTTGTGTTCTGTTTTTTAAAAATGCGAATACATTTTATTAAAAATATTGTAAATAATCAAGTTGCAATAACCAAAGTAATTAGCAGAGCTTTTCCTAAGGATCTCAACTCTTAGGTATTACTACCCAAACCTCTGTCGCCAATTTTATTTTTCTAATTACAATGATTATACTGTATTGTTGTTTTATGATATTATGGATAACAATCCTTGATCTCTATATAGACTAGTTGTATTATTTTTTTTTTTATCTTAATTTATTTTTCGCATGAAAGAAAGGACAATCATTTAATTCTTAAAAGAGAGCGTCTTTATTACACACACACACACACACACACACACTTATAAATATATATTAATATATAAATTTGACCTTATATATATTAATATATAAATTTGACCTTATATATATGATATATATATAAGGTCAAATTTATTGAAAACCTGTTATTATTGTTATTATAAATATCTTATTTTAACATACCTTCGACCGAGCTTTGGAGAAATAAAAAGATGTGCAGGACGAAAATCATGTTCATATTCACTCCGTTTCCTTCATCATGAAGATTCCAGCAATAACAAACAATCTGTAATTAAAATATTGATGAGATTTTTAAAACAAAATAAAATTAATTTAATTTAAAACATATGTAAAATTATGTTGGTAGATAAGTGTATAAACAATTTGTGCTATTACTGATTAATAATTAATGACAGTTCTCTGCTTAGAAACCGGCAATGGTGCATAACCTATCTGTTATGTTATCAGCCAGCCATGAACCAGTCATGAGGAATACGGAGAACCTCCTGTTCTCCACACATCGTCTGAAATCCGACTACCGTTAATTGAGGTAAATCTGGAGATTGAATGTGATCACTGCCAAAGCATTTATCTCGCTTCACAATTGTAATCTTAGGAACAGTGTAGTCCACAACATAAACTATCTCGTCATGGCGCTACCAGTACTAGGTTTGAAACTAGTGGATTTGAGTGGAATAAGATTTCTCATGAAAAGATAGATATCAGATTCGGGCTAAATCAGTGACAAATGGGACATCGAGTTTTTTAAAATTAATTGGGAGTTTAGAGCGTTTGTCTAGTAACTGTTGAAGTAGCCTGTAACGAAGAGCTGTTTCTTGTCGTTTCAGTCTAGTGTGAGGATTCCAAGTTAAACGTTTGTCAAGGTGGGGTGCTAAGTACAGGCTCTGTTCTAGAGGAGCAAGTGGAGACGAGATTTAAACTGATCATTGCGAAACGGATCGAAATACAATTTATATTAAATTATTGTATTATTGTTAATGATGGAGGCGGGAATATTTTTAATCGACTAACGCAGGTACTCGCCTATGCAGATGACGTGGTAATAATTGGAAGGACATTACCTAGTATTAAGGATAACCTGCAAAGGCTTGAGACGGAAGGAGAAAAGTTAGGGTTAAAAATAAATGAGGAAAAAACGAAAATGATGGTTCTGAGAAGAATGCACATCTGGTGGATAGATTCGAAAGGCATATCCTCAGACGCATCGTAGGGCCCGTCCAGGAAAACGGTGTATGGCGCAGAAGAAAAAACAGAGAGTTATATGAACACTATAATGACATGATGATCTCCTCTTTTGCCAGGTTACAGAGGATGAAGTGGCTGGGTCACTTGCTGAGAACGGGAGAAGAAAGAACTGTTAAAAGAGTCTATGAAAACTGCCCTGATGGAGTGAGGCGTAGAGGGAGACCCAGGGGCAGGTTGAAGGATAGCGTCCTGGGAGATCTCAAAAAACTGAGAATAAGATCCTCACATGCTCAGGACCGAAGCAGATGGAGCTTGAAAATTGAGCAGGCCAAGGATCGTTTTAAGCATTGTATATTGATAAAACATTACCCCTACGTTTTTGACAAAATACCTTGTATAATGTAGTGTATGGCCCAGATGGTATCTTTTTCTCCTCTGTCTCCTAAATTATAATAAAATATACCGATAATGTATAAATAAATGGTCCGTGTTAGATTGGCTTTTTATTACCCGAGGGTATTTATTCAACTAAAGCAAATAAGTATAATGTTAACTATGCTAACCTCAATTAATTTACTGAGAAATGAATCCTCTTTTTGCCCTGAACCCCGGCAGGAATAAAAGGGATATCCACTTGGATCCCACAACCATCCCAATAGGCTAATTGAATTAGGGTGATTCAACCTAACTCAACCTTATATATTAAATTAAACCTTTAGTAAATTAAAACTCCAATAAATTAAATTTCCCATATCGGTTGGAAATTTTTAAATTAAATTAACTTCTTAGTATCAAATTTAAAAAAATGGCAGTGCTTTCGGTACATATAAAAAAAAGGTATGCCTTTATTGATCATTCCAGACTACATTACATACATTTTTTATTATAACCTTTCTTTTGTTTTTAAAATCACGGATTTATATTTTAATGAGGAAAAAAAGGGATTATTATTTATTCAATTATATCTTGCATTTATTTAATTTCATAACATTAATTACATTTTTTCAACAGGAAAACGTTACGTCTTATTTATGATGTTATCAAACATTATTATTAAGTAAAAAAGTGATAAATGTTGTTATAACATGAATGTCATAATTTTTTAGGGTAAACATATTCAACATTTTAACAATCTATCTATGTTACGATTCTCTGTCAATATAGTTGATACCAGAAAGAATAAAGTTCAGGAAGTATCATACAAAAGGCAAACAAATAATTAAATTAATATTCAAAAAAAAGAATCTTTCATTTTGTTACAGGTATATGATGAAAGGCTGCTAAATATGTGGGGAAAAAATCCTCAGAAGAATGTATGGCCTTTCAAAGGAAGAGATGCTGTGGCGTATAAAGACTAATGAGGAAATAAGAAATTTTTATCAAACACCAGATATTGTTTCCATAAAGAGGGCCTGGATAAGAGACATTTCCGAAGAATGGAGCGTGGTAGACTCTCTAAAATGAAGATGCAGGGATGTACGGGTAAAAGAAGAATCTGCTGGTGGGCCTAGACTCTGTTGGCTGCGAGATGTTCAACACGAAATTCGGTTGTTGGGAGTCGAAGGATGGAGAAGGGAAGCCGAAGATATGCCATTGTAGAGGCGAATTGTTGAGAAAGCCAAGGTATTGCAGGAACCTTAGTGTAGTTAGAGTTGAGGTATAGGATCATTTGTAAATACCAAAATAACAAAGTATAATCACACTATTTCAAATGTCCTTAATTTGTGAAGGTTATAAACTTAAAAGCAGAATAATGAGATTTTCCTTCGCGTCGTGTGTTTTTCCTGCAGAAATTTATTTTTCGTTACTTTGTCGCATAACTTTTGATAATAACTTAAGAAATACGAAATATAAATGAATACGAAAGTTATTGATGATTATATTGCCTGTCAAAGTCAAGTTGCAGCCAGGTTCAGTCAGTGTTCAGTAATTTTCAGAAAAATGCACAGAAGGTACGAGTAGTACCAAATAAAAGGATGGTAGTTTATGACTTTTTAAATCGATGCTTAATTATTGTAATATTTTGACTGTTCGAAAACACCGCGACAGATTACAGATTAAGCGTAGGCGTTCATTCTAAATTCATAATTCGATTTTTTCGATCGTTTATTAAAACCATGAGAAATAAGGGGGCAAACTGTCGTATTAGACAAATTTGTTTGACTAAAATACCGGAAAATGCAAAAAAATTTAAAAATTTTCGAGTAATCAACTTTTGATCCTGAACAGTTCAATTATTCATCAGATTTAGTGGGTACTTTTTCCGAGTCCATTGATTTTTTACACGTACCGCACAGTTTCAAGTCCACTACAGGCTCTTCAGGGACAATATATATAAGCAGCGGTAAGTGTTTTCTTTCGTTGGCTCCGATGAGCGCAGAAATCATAGACGATCAAACCCATCACACTTATTACCGAATGGATTGTTGACAAACGTCGTAGTGAAACGTGCACTAGCTGCTGGGCAGTGTGTCTCAAAATCAATGTGATGCCTACACATCCCGTTCTCAATATAGAACCGATTTCATCACCCACTTGCATAATTTCCACCGCCCCAGCTGCAGATTTACTGGCAACGTTGTTGATTCATTCTTCTCAGTTTTAATTCGGTCATATGGTGCTTTATTGTTTCATTTGAATTGCTAATCTCACTTAAATTTGTATAACGGAAAAATATAGGTTATTATTTCTTATTCCAAACTAGAGGTACAAGTGGGTGGTTTCCCTGCCTCAAGAAATAACATTCCAAGTCAGCCTTGAATAAGTTAGTTATGTGATTATGGACACTCAATAAGAACACTTCCATTGATCGATAACTTATGATCCAAAAACAAGCATAAAAGGATACTTACGTAAAAAAAAAGTACGGTTAAATTCGATAAAAAAAAATTGTAACAAAGTTTTGAGTTTAAAAAAAAAAGTACAAAAACTCAAATTAACTATTAACAATTTAGGGATTACGAGTTTAGTTTTTTTTTTCGAAAGTTCGAAAGTTACTGAAATCAACTATCCCATGCAAGAAATTTCCGTGAGCCTAAATATTTGAGAAGTGAACTCCGCGAGCTAAACTCCCATTTATCCGGAGGGGCCTTGGCAGGAGGATATACAAAAAGAGACAGGAAAAGGATGAGTATGGTTTGAAAGTTTTAATAAACTCCGGCGAAAACAGACGAGCCATTTATTTAGAACGAAGTGGCTGAAGAAAGAGGAGAGCTTCATAAACAAAAGGTGAGAAAATCTAACCGGCCCTGCATCATTAATATCCGGGCTTACCTTCCAGCTGGATTCATGGACCGCCCTCTGTCTAATGAATAAATACTTAGCCCTTCACTCTTCAATCATAAATAGCACCATTTTTTACTCTTTCTCTCACTCTCTCTCTCTCTCTCTCTCTCTCTCTCTCTCTCTCTCTCTCTCTCTCTCTCTCTCTCTCTCTCTCTCTCTCTCTCACTCTCTCTCTCTTTCTCTCTCTCTCTCTCTCGCTCTCTCTCTCTCTCTTTCTCTCTCTTTCTCTCTCTCTCTCTCTCTCGCTCTTCATCTATCTATCTATATCTATCTATCTATCTCTATCTCTCTTTTTCTCTCTATCTATCTCACTCCCTCACTCACCCCCTCTTGCTTACTGGCCAAATCAAATCCATACATAGATTGGATCTTTACGATCTCAAAGAGGCAATCTTCTTCATAGATATTTATATTTTGAGTGAATCTAATAGATTCTCATTCAAAGAACATTTTGATTTATCCATAGCCGATTCTAAATCTTCTGATTCCATCATGTTGCCTTAGTCATGAACTACGGAGCAACCATTTGATCAATGTTTTTATCTCTATAAGATTAGCGGTTAGGTATCTTGCAATCTTGCAACCTCGTATTATATATATGGTGCATGTTATATGAGCGTAGAGATAATAAACAGTAAACTTTGCTATATTAGAAATACATTTATTGCGAAATAGAACGTTATAACATAGATATACAAAGCGACTTTCTGGTATGAATTAACAAGATTGACTATTAAGTATTGACTTACATAATAGCTTATCAAATAACATAGTCTCTTATCTGTATTCTCAACTATCCATCTCCTCTTTCTTACACTATTTTAAATCTGAAATATATACACATAAAAGAGAACTTACGATAGTATACCTTTAAGTTTTCATTGTTGGCCAGTAGGAAGCAGTGACAACTTCCTGGATCTAAAATTCATATTATAAACAAATTACTTTACGTCATCCTGTAACTCTATTCTCTAAGTCGATTCTACGATCTTATCCTATGATAATTCATTTAGCATTATCCAGACCAGTTTAGACCAAAAGAAGAGTGGAGGTCAAAGAAGTTCACATTTCTGATAGAAAGGAAGCATTCATGGGTGACAAACCCATTTCATAAACAAATAACTTCAGGTCATCGACCGCCCTTTAACAGTAGTAATTACATAAACACTTTTTACTTTGTATTTAGCCAGTAGTTATGAACTCTGAAAATCATCCCTCAATTAGCGGGTAAGGAAAATTGCCAAAATTACGAATCTTACGGGTAAACATGGAAAGAAAGAGTAGAACCGAACCATTTTAACCGTTTATGATGAATGAAACGATTACGTGTATATAAAAGAAGTCGGCCTAACGATAGAAAAGGCAGGCATTCCTTCTGTATGACCGACAAGGCAAGAGGGATTAGAAAGTAAATAAATAATAGTTAATAATAACCAATTGATTTTCATGAATATCGAATTGTTAACAAGTTACAGAGAACATTTTTTTTTTTAATGGATTGTAATAAAACAAGTAAATAGAATGAATGATACGTACTAGCATGAGACAAAGGCATGTAGAGATACTGCCCAATGGTAGTACACTAATTACAATTTCAAGTTAGAAGGCCAGAAAGCCATCTTCTTTTCAGACGCCTCCGTGGAATACAGATTATAAAATGAATTGCGAAAATATCACATGATTTCCTGGAATGTAATATTGCATCAAATTAAAGAGCATCCATGCAGTAAAATTCTGATTTTCCGAAATAACGCAAACAAGGAAGTTACTCCGAATAACTCAAAATTCAGGAGAAGAGGTTGTATAATCAGTAAATATTTGATGTTAATTAATGATGTTAATTAAAAAAAACTTACATACTGTGTCTTTTTAAAATAAATAATGAGTCTGCCTTCCTTTAAGCAGAAACGTCAGCCTCTACACAACGCAACCAAGTACTAAAAACGAATAATGCATGTTCAGAGAATAATTATAATAATAAAAAAAAGGCTTAGCACATATTAAGGCATTCAATTAGTACACATATCATATATTTTCTTTTATTAATGGAATCTCGATGACATTTATCTTTTAAATCCCACATTCTTATTATAAATGAAAAAAACTTATGAATTTATTACCATTTGCTGCTAAAGTATCACTTAAGTTCGATCCCTAAGGTTGTCACTAAACCATAATTAGTGTTATGGTTTGTATACTGTTTTTATTTATAATAGGGAATGGAATTTCTCAGTGGTAGAGTACCAAGTTGCTATGTTGCAGATCCCGTTTACATATCCGGCTATGACAGCTGAATTATTTAATCTATTACCAGCCAGTTTATTGGGATCTACAGATCCTCCTTGGGCTCTTTATAGAGGGTAAACTTGATTGGGAGCAAACCTGGTGGTTGAGGGTGATCTGTTGAAGTCACCTCGATTCAGCTCCCTCTTAGAAAGTGTACAGTCACTACCTTCTAGAGCCGGACTGGGTTGTAGCAAGACAGGTATTTATGGAAGACGTATTATATTTTTTATCTTAGCTGGATATTACGGATTCGTCTTCCATAGTATAGGAAGATAAATTAATGAGCCTAAGAGTTACATACTCAAAGTGTCAGATAAATGGGAGTTGGGTAAAAGCAACTTTTGTAAACAAAGGCTGAGAAAATGGGTTAGAGTTTGGAGCCATTAATATACCTGAGGCAGTATGAAAATAGACCGCAAGGGAGCTTGGGCGAGGCCGGAAAAACTCAGCCAAGGGAAAAACGGCCTTTTTCCCAGCGACTAATGAATAAATGGAAGCGAGCCTCGGACCGGCAATAAATTACCGTAATGAGCCTCGGCCAGCGCCTCCTCAGACTCAGTGTCACTCCCCATCCTTCTTGGGCCACTTCTTCTTTGATCAGTCACTCATGAATAACAGCAGCGCTTTATTTATTAATAAAGAAGAGCAAAAACTCTAAAAGAGGCAGAACTCATAGGGTGATCTGTGGTCCAGTGGTTAGTATAACAACCTACAATGCCCATGATAGCGGATTTGCAACCCGGCAGGTGGCCCTAGGATTTATGAAAAGAGAGTAAAAAAAACATGGTTATGGTATCCTTTGGAAGGGACGTAATGAGGAGCCCAGAGCCAGTTTATTGTTAGGTACTCCTTATAGAAGCCTATCCTAATTATACTCGGATAGGCAACATTTATGACTTCCAATGTAGCATCATATGAATAGCAAGAGAGCACATAAGGTGACGTTAAATAATTAAACAAGGTCGTAAGATTTATGACAACACACTACACAAAGTCTATTTTTTTTTTTACGGCAAATTTAGATAATCCACGTACAGGTGATTGATCCGTCTACGCAAACCCCATTTGAAAGTTTCGACTCCACAAACACCAGTTTCTCCAAAGTTAAGGTCTTCTTTATCCAAATTTTACGACAGTATTTTTCTCCGGGAGTTTCGGTCAAGAGTGACTTCATTGAGACTGTATCCTGCCATGTCTTCCTAAACTTTGTTAATTCATGAGATCCTTGGTCGGCAACTTCTTCAAGACAGTACTGGTATCATTGTTGGTAGTCTTGTAGTTGTTTGTTCTGTTTGTTAGTAGTTTCTGTTTTCCATCTTCCGTTTGCATCGAAACCATTCTAATCACTTGATAGTGATTTTTTGAGAATGGTATTATGAGTACCCACTTTCAACTGTATTGCGTATCATGTCCGCTATAAGTAGCTTTTCATTTCTCCTCTATTCATATGTCCATGTTTCACGGCCACCACAATAGTATGGAAAATTTGTTTTTTTTGTGTGGTTTTTAAGATGGTATCACCCCAAGGTACTGGATTGAGCATACCAATAGCTTTTCTATCTTCTAGAAAAGCTATTGGTATTTCTATCTTCTCTAGTTCTTCGTGCTACGTCTCTTTGAATCGTCCATCTTGAAGGATAGATCTTAGATATTTGATAATTGGTAACAGTTTAATCCATTAAACGTTCACTACCAATGATTCGTAATTCCAAATATTCAGTTTTTTCGAGATTCATCCCCACCTGTTTTATTCTTCCAGACTTTTTGTACATAAATATGTATTCTGTTTCTTTTATGTCTACTATGTCTTTTCGTATATCTTAGGTTTTTACATATATTGAACGGAAAATAATAGAAGCTGACTTATACAGCATAAACAATGTTATACACGCTATGTAGCTTAGATATCAGTTTTTTTTTTGTTCTATGTTTGTATTAGGGGAGTTCTCAACAAACAAGGGGTACTCATAAATCAAAACAATTTATGGTTATAATACGAGGTGACTTCAGCTACTATCCATGAGGTTTTGATCGAGAAAAAATTACAGCAACGGTGAAGGTCTTTATAAAAATAACGCATCCTTTAGTACTTGGTGCCCGTGTTTTCGAGTATAAGGAAACTTATTTAGTTGGGTCGGGTTTACTTGTTTATATTTTACATAGATATCATTTTTTTTTTTTAAAATTTATTTATTGATATTTACAACTGTATAATAAAAAAAAATACATCCAGTAAATAGGCTATGTGATACAAAATGACATGAGTAATGGCAAGTTGAGAAACTACCCACTGGTAGTACTCAAATCACTAGTTCAACTAAGAAGGTCACGTGGCCATCTTCTTTTCAGACGCCTCGGGGGATTATCGGGAATCGAAGAGGAAGCTAGGTTTGAAACTAGAGGGTTTGAGTGGGAATGAAGTTTGTTATGAAAGGAAAGATACCGGGTTCGGGCCAAATCAGCAACAAATGGGACATTAAGGTCGTTATGGATGACGGTATTTTTAACAAAATAAGGAGCGTTGAGGATTTTGGACTGTAGGGATTGGATACGACAGGAATTCGATGGCTTAGTGGAGCCCCAAAGCTCTACTCCGTAAGTCCAAATAGGCCTTATGATGGTCATGTAGATGAGTCTTTTGTAGTTAATCGGGAGGTTAGAGCGTTTGTCTAGTAAGTGTTGAAGTAGCCTGAAACGTCGAGCAGTTTCTTGTCTTTTCAGTCTAGTATGAGGATTCCAGGTTAATCGTTTGTCGAGGTGCAACCCTAAGTATCGGATCTGTTCTACCTGCACCAGTGGGGTATTATTAAAGGATACTGAAGGGCAGGAAGTCATTGGTTTACGACGTAAGGTAAAAGTGATTTGATGGGATTTTTGAGAATTTATTTTAATTCTCAAGTTTTGACACCATTCTTCAAGATCAGTGATATGGGATTGGAGCCTTTGGGATGCAATAACTGGATTGGTGTTGACTGATAATACACATGTACCATCAGCATACGTGGTAAGGATAGTATTAGGATGAGTTGGGATGTCAGCTGTATAAACTGTATAAAGGATTGGGCCAAGGATACTACCTTGAGGAGATATCATATTTAAAATTTAAAATCACTTTTTTAGTTGTAATTTGGATTGTCATACTGAATATAAATTTAGAAGTCAACATAAAATTATTTTAAATAAACAGTTAAAATTTTATTTATAACTCTACAATATTGTTTCACAAGAGTTCTTAACAACTTTAGGTAAAGGAAGTGTATGTCACTTCATATAAATTATAAATTAATATTGGTAATTTAGAATGATTGAGTTTTTAAACATAGTTTTGCAAAAATTATGTCCATTTATATTATTAGTATAAATTATATTATGTTACATTTAATTATAATTTGTTATTTTATGACAAGGAACTTTACGCTAGGATGCTTTTATTTTACGCCATATTATACTACGTTTGAGTGATAAATAATAAATTTTAAAAAAAATTTAGGTTATATATTTTAACGAAACCTATTACTGAAGTTTGGCTTGAATAAATTCCATTGAATGGAGTGATATCCCATAAATTATAATTGAAAAAGTTATATTTCATTAAGCTCATAATAATTATTTTTTATTAAAATTGATAATGCAGACTTGCATTCACTGCCTTGCTTTGTTGAGAGAAAGGTATATTTTAACTGATTGGACAGCTAAAAGCTCTCAACGTTTCAATGGCCTCAAACCGAATTAAATGCAAAAAACCTTGAAAAGAAATTTAATGCCAGCCTGTTTAGAATAAAGATATAAAAAATAATAATGAAAAATGAGAGGAACATTTTTTTAAAAGGTGCACAAACAAATATAGTCTACTTATGTATACCATTAGGCAGGTCCATTAAAACATGATATCGTAAGCTAATTATTGAAATTAATACCCCTCATTTTTACACATTTTTAAAAGAGATATTAATGAAATAAGTAATAAATACATTTACATAGATAATGAATCAAAGAGGTACTTTATTATCGTCTTTTCGTTTATCCTAATTTTCCTTTAGTTTATCTCTAATGAATGTGGTTGTTACAACTTCCATTCCACATGATTCTTTCGATTATAAATGGTTGATTCGCCATATCGTTAATCCAGACAGATTGTTTTCTATACATTCCAATATATGAATTTATAGGCTGGAGATTTCTCCAAAATGAATCATGAAGCTTCTCAGAAAATACTTCATTTTGGGTATGTGAATAGAAAAAAGATACGTTGAGGGTCACGACCAAGGAGGGCAGAAGAAGTCGACTAGAATTCAGGTAGAATTGTTAGATCCTGGGCTTGATGGAAGTTGGTATAAGACAGAGAAGATTGGAGGTGACGTATTTATACGGCCAAGATACGCACTAGGTTGTAGACTCTGTGTTGTCTGAAGCATACCAATTATGTTAAGGAATGATTTGTTTTCGGATATAAATATACTTGACAGTTAAACAATGTTTGTGCAATTATATAAAGACTTCTAGTGATAATTAACTGATCTAAAAATCTCGAAACATGGTCGTGACCATTAACCATCATGAACAGACTATTAAAGGATTCCAACTGATTCAAAAATCACAACCTTTTAATTACTGATATATATTATGAGCTGAAAATATCTTTCTTCACGTGTGCAGAAAGCGTGTTTTGTAAATTTCTATTTATCAACGAAAGATAATTACATAATTATTATTACACAAACATAACCGATAAGGCAGAGCTGAAATATTACTGAATATATATATTCACTTTAATTTTCTTATATAATTTCTCAGAACAAGACAATGCAACGTTGTGTATCTTTTCATTTTACTATTGATTTTTTAACAGAAGTACCACAACTTTGTTTTCTAATAATAATAATTATAATAAAAATATTATTTTAACCCTTAAACTTTCAAAACTATTATAAAAACCCATTAATATTGGCTCGATAACTAACGATATATTGCTACAGGCATCATTATGCATGACGTCAACACAGACATAAGCAATGCGTGTGAGGATCATCATGAATATTAATTAATTACACGATTGTGATTAAATGACATCACTGGCGCCTTCATTCCAATGATTTTACGAATGTAAGCCGATTTTGTAGTTTCCCATGAAAACCAACCCTTTTTTAGCTTAAATAAATACCATATCTTTCCAATGAGATGGTATGAAATCGGTTTGATAAAATAAAGGATGAGAAATAGCACATTGCTTGTTACTATGACAACGTGTTAGTCTCACCATTTAAATTAATTAATTACATAATATTTGTAATGAAAAGCCAACTCGGGCACTTTTCCTTCATTAGAATAAAACGTGGCTCCTGGATTATTAAGGAAATAATTAATCCTTAATTATTTAAAATGGAATTTTGGTACGTTTTTAATGTTTATTTCCTAAAAATATTAGATATATATAATTAAAGAAACTATACATAATATGGGCTGTTATTTATTAAAGTGGTATTAATCCATTTTTCCATATTCGCGATACTTATAGGTTTCCATTTGAATTACCATAAAAATAAGGGGAAATTGGCTAATGTTTTTATCACTCAGCGCTTGCTAAAAAGTGACGTTATAAATCCTATGAAACTTGAATTTTATTAAGTAATAATAATTATTAAAATCACTTATAAGAATAAACAATTTTTCATTGAAATGGATTTATACCACTTTCAAACATAGCAGCTCCTATAATAAACACTATTTTATTGTATTTTATATATGATAGATATTCTATTATTTCCTATTTGAAAACATTTTTTAATACATTTTATAGTTTTTTTTACTGCTAAGGATGCCTAAAAAAATATGTAATGTGTGTTTAAATTTAAAAAACATTAAATTAGGTGAAAAAATTTACACAGACAAACAAATAAAATCTACATTTTTGTTTAATTGTAGGATTATATATGTTTTACAATCCTATAATTTTTTTAAAAACTTGAATAAACACTTCAGAAGTGAGTTATAGACTAGTACAGAAAGATGAACGGTTTTGACTTTTTTTTATTCTGAAATTCTTTTTTCTCTTCATAAAAAAAAAAAATAATGAAAACACTATCTATCATTCTCAATATGTAAGGAATTCTCCTAACCGAAAGGAAGAACCGTGCATATCGGTCCATAGGGTGTGAGGATGCGATTAATAGAAGACAGCAGCCTGGCACGTTTTGAACTGAGGAAAGAGCTGTAAATGTTAAAGAGCTGGATAAATCAGAAACAATCCGTAAAATTGGAGAACAATCCGTAAAAGACACTTTTAGAATGGACCCCAGATGATTAACTGGAAGTTACTTCAAATATTTAAAATAAAAAAGAATGCATTGTTTTTAAAATTGGAAAAAGACTTGAAGGAACTGAAGATTACACCAGCAGATATAGCAGTAGGATCATTTTTGAATTCTAAACCGTGCGAATCTATGGGTTTTCAGAAAGTGCCTAAGAAGAAGATGAAAACCGCTTAGACAAAAGAAAGGAAGGAAAAATACAGCGCAAGAACGAAGAAGTCTATAGTAGCAAATTGGAAAAATAACACATTTATTTTGTGCAATTTTTTTCTCGGCTACTAGTAAAGTATTTAAAGCATGATATAGTATTATGTAATAGCTCGCGTGTCATCGAAAAAACGATAAATAATTTCACTTGCCTAAATGGGTTTCAGTCCCGTCAACTTATATTGTTGTGTTCTGGATTAATTTTTTTAATAATTATTAGTCAACTAAACGTCCAGTAACTATTTCGTTCCATTTATAAAGATTACTTTCAAACTAAGAGAAAAATACACAATAAGATTATATTTGACTTATAGACAATGTTTTCAGCTATAGTTATAGTTTAAAAAAGTTTTTTAGTATAATTACATGGATGTAAATTCTTTCCATTTCTAGATTCATAACAAGACAAATAATACCTTTCAGCTACACAGTACTACTTTAACCCTTTACGTAATCATGGTTGATAACTAGCCATCAATACACTCTAAATGCGAAGACCATTAAGATTGAAGTTCCTCAACACTCCTACCACATAACCTGGAATTCCACAATTAAGTATTTACTGGATATTAATTAAGCATAACCGTGGCTGTGGAGAGATGCCTGGCTAATAACCATCAGCGTCCCTTGACCACATCGTCGATATAGCATTGAACCCTTCATAGCTTATTAACCTAAAGATATTTACTACAGGTTAATAACCATCCTTATCAGATAACAATTATTGTTTATTTATATGAAATAAGATTGACGTCCATAACAAATAATGGAACAGAAACGATGGAATCTTATTAGATTTTCAGGTTTTTTTTCTTTGTAACTCTTTTGTATAATCCATATAGTATTATTCTTATTTTACCCATCAGTAATATTAGTGCAATTTTTTTTTAAATCAGAGATTCGGATAAAATATTTCCTTGTTATTAGATTCGAGATAGAATAAATATTTACGAAAAAAATTGTTGTCTTCATGAAAAATACTGTCCCAAAATATTAGTGATACTACTGATAATACATATATAAATAGTATATAGCCATATTCATCAAATTAGAATTATCTAATTTTTAACTATCTTAAAAATTAGACAATATTTGACACATCTTATTCACTAGCTAGACCAAGCAGTTCCCACATCAACATCTAAATGCCCTACTATTGAGTGTCTTAAAATACATGGAAGCTACGGTATTATAAAAAAAAATGACACTTCATGCTCAACTGAAACCATTCAGTTTTTTTTTATTTACATGTATACCAACCTATCCGAAAATACAAAATATGTAAAAAACCTACGGATACATAAATTAAAAGTCATACATAAATTTACATAAAATATTTAATTTGTAATGGACCATTATATTTCTCTTCTTCATTTAATTCTATACAAAACTCATTTTGTTTTATAATTAAAGATAAAATAATAATAAATTACGATTTTAGGTACGACCATTGGTGAAGGAAACAGCAATCAAAGCTTATCATTCAGAGTTTTCTACTGTTGATATATTTGTAATGAAACAAGAAAAAAAATTAATGTCTTGAAATAAATATTGTTCTTGATTTATTTTTTTAAAACATGTTGAAAACAATCATATTAATTAAAAAAATATTCATGTGCCTCTGCCATAATCAAACGATGACAGCTGACGAATTTATTAGACCGGTTACGGTAACATGGAGCTATATCATGGCCTCCTGATTGACAGATTGTCATATCAATAATCCGACTTTGATGTTCAATTGTTGGCCATTGACTGCTATGTCCGGAATCAGGCTCTGCAGGTAATTAAATATAGAGAAATGAAAAGTTAAAATGGTCTCTAAACAGAGAAATATACATTTAGATATCGAACGGGAATCATAGCTTTGAAGGTTTCCTTGTACTGATTTCTGATTTCATTTAATTCGTCTCAGATTTCCCTTTCTACTCCAATCAGAGAAGAGTTGATAAAGCAGTTGTCAATTAAAGGCGGCATCTAAAGACATAAAAGATGTCTCCAGTAACTTTTCCATCAATAATGTTAGAATCGGCAAAAGTATTATTTTTTTGTCACTAATTGGTATCGATTAGACGGTGCTATGTATTAATAATTAATATTTTATAATTGTATTTAATTTAATTTTTATAGATATTTTATAATTTAATTTATGTTTTAAAGATTTACAGCAATATACACTTTTTCAGTGATATTGTGTTATTTAATTAATCTAGGTTTCAAAGAGAAACATATGACGGATCTGAAATGCATGGGTCAATCGAAAACTGCTTATCGATAATTCGACCCGATTACAATACTTTTCAAATCAACACAAATCATCTCCCTGCACAAACGTTGTCCTTGAAACAGTACAGTCCCTACCATTCAAGCCAAGGTTGAACAGTTCACGGGTTGTTTTAATTTGTTTAATGTTTTCTCACAAATTTAGGGTCTCCTTTACGGTTGTACATGGTTCATCATTCAAAATATGCTAAATTCAATCTAGTTTTTCTAAAAATATATGTCTCAAATGATTAATCACCTGAATTATGCATATTTTTTGTATTTCCTGAAAAAATTTCAAATTTGGATTTACCCCCTTTTTGATCTCCACGCCTCAATTTATATCTGAACCATCCATTTTTTTTTCGAAAAATAAAAACATTTTTTTTAGAAAACAAATAAAAATATATAGGGGGAGGTCAGGAAAGGATTGGGGATTTGGTTCACTGCGGGCTAGGGCTGGTGTCTGCATTGTGATCAGGTGGAAACACAGAAGATGCGTAAGTTTTTATTAAATGATCTCGGAAAGGATTATAAGATTGGATGTGAAAATGTTCGGCTATAATATTTCAATTCTGGGAGTCTACAGCCAAGATAACAATAAATTAGCCACCGAGAAGGACGGTCTCGACGATAGTCTCAGAGGGAATTTGGAGAAGATCAGGCACAAAGACCAAGTGATTATGATTGGTGATATGAATGCCCGAGTTGGAAAAAAAGCAAAAGGAAATCCGGTAGTGGGTACATGCGGGGAGGAGGATATAAATGATAATGGCCTCAGGCTGCGTGATATCTGTGAGGAATTTGATCTTAAAATACAAAATACTTTCTTCCAACACAGAAAGAAGCATCAGTTTACTTGGAGTAAACCGGGATTCAGACCTTCCATCTTGGATTACTGTATCACCACCAAGCAGCATAGCCTCCTACCAGTAGCCGATGTAAGAGTCCTGCGCGGCATGGAATGTGGTAGTGACCACTTTTTGTTAAGCGCCAAATGGATAGCACTGTGGAAAAGAAAGCAGATGGCATCGAAGCAAGCCAAATCCACACACTAAAATGTACGCAAGTATAAGCTTCACCTGCTCAATGATGAAAGCATAAGCAATCTCTAAAAACGCCTCCTGGAAGCCAAAATAAGCGATAATTTGGAGAGCAATGCTGTAAAACTATATGAGCACACTAAGAAATGTATCCATGAAACAGCTAGTGAGGCCTTAGGGGAGATAGAAACTAACCCTCCAAAAGAATGGTGGAACATGGAAATAGAAGAAATGGTAGTCAGGAAAAAAGGCTTATTCGAAAAATGGTTATGTAGCGGAAGCCAAGAAGATTGGACAGAATACCGATGCCTCAACACACAGGTAAAGCGCACTGTCGTAGAATCCAAAAACCAAGTTTGGTAAGCCTGTTGCAGGAGGATTGATAATTCCCTGGGCTACAATAATGTACGCGAATCATGGAGAGTATTGAAAGCGCTCAGGGCACAAGGGGAGGTAAATGTGATTCCTCTAACAGGTGATAAGACCTGGGTGGACCATTACAAGAAACTGCTCACTGAAACAAGGCCAGAATGGTCCGGTTCATATCCAACTGAGAATCATGCGCAAGGAATTATTATTGTAAAAAAAGATGAAGTTCTTGCTACACTTAGAAATGCAAAATGTGGAAAAGCTCCAGGACCTGGAGGTATTTCAGTAGAGCTGTTAAAGACAGGGGGGCCTGGATTGTTAAAGGCCTTCACAAAGCTTATAAATCAGATACTTATAGGGGAATAGTTAGCAAAGGACCTTAAGACAGGATTTCTTACACCTATAAATAAGAAAGGAGACAGGAATGTATGCCGAAATAATAGAGGTATTAGTGTCCAGAGTTCGGTATCAAGAATAGTGGGCAGAAGTGAAAATTAGAAGAGGAGTTTGTCAACAGTTTGGTTTTACTGCAGCCAGGTCTTGTACAGACAGCATATTTGTCCTAAGACAGCTCATAGAAAAGCGAATGGAGAAAGGAAGAACTTTACATATAGCTTTCATAGACCTAGAACAGGCTTATGACAGTGTGCCAAGACATAAGATGTGGGAGTCCCTTAAGAGTGCGGGCATTAGCGATGCCTTAATAATTGCCGTGAGATGTCTGTACAGAGATTCTAGTACAGATTGAAGCATGGCTCTCGCTTATCTGAGCCTTTTTCTGCCTCATAAGGTCTTAAGCAGGGATGCAGTATGTCCCCAACCCTGTTTAAAATGTATGTACAACAGTCAGTAAAGGAGTGGAGCGCACGTTGGAGAGGAAAGGGCATAGATATAGACGGGCATATGCTTTTCTCTCTCTTTATTTGGCGAAGACCAAGCAGTGGTCACATATAACAAAAATGGCCTGGAAGAAGCGCTGATGGCCCTGGAAAATGAATACAGCCTATGGGGTCTGCGAATAAATTTTGATAAGACCGAATAGCGGCAGTGGACTGCAGAGCTTCATATTAGCGGGAAAATATGCAAGCGGGTGGACACCTTCAAGTACTTAGGGTCAACAATAGATGGGAAAGGTAATTCGGAACCCGAAGTTAGGAGGAGATTTAGCCTGGCAAGAAGGGTGACTTAGAATGTTGCACCCAGTTCTTTGGAACACAGTCATCTCAACGGACAACAAAAGGAGTATTTTCAGGAGTATTGTTGAGCCGTCCCTCAGCTACGCCTCAGAGACCTGGACACTTAATGCGGGACTCTACTCCAGATTACAAGCTGCAGAGGTGGACTTTTGGAGGAGATGCCTGAGAATCACCTGTCTGGATAGAGTTGGAGAAGATTGGAAGGGACAGGCAGCGATGGTACGGGCACTACCAGTGGATGTTAGAACGTAGGTGGCCGAAGAGACTTTTTCTGTGGGAACAGCCAGGCGGACGAAAAAGAGGAAACCGCAAACCGGTGGCAGGACTGCGTGGAGGAGGAGAAGGCCGAAAGGGGGCTTGAGGAGGATGACTAGTGGGATATAGAAAAGTGGGGGGACGCTCTGACTTAACCAGGCAACCCATTGAGGGAAAACTGTAAAAGTAAAAGTAAAATAAATAAAAATATAGTTTTCAGTAAACTGTGTGGAATAAACTTTAATTACATGATGTCATACATAGATCCACGGATTGTGTCCAGGTCATTTAACTAAGTAAACTCATTACTCTTGCTAGTCTACTCAGTTGTCTATGAGTGTAGTCCTAGCATCTGTCTTTCTCATTTATTCTAAAATAAAATGCTTAACCAATAAAAATTATAACAGAATAATTCTCCCAGTAAACACCATTTCGGGATTCGCCATGTTAATATAAAATTGTTTATATAAATAATTAATTTATACGAATTTTGATTTTCTAGATTTAAAGCACACACTTAATTAATTAGAAGTATGTGTTTTTGATTCGATATATTATTATTTTATTATAATTCAAATCTGAAGGATACAGTGGTGAATTGTATGCGTATCAAACTTTATTTGTTTATAGTGTTATGACCTTTATCATATCAGCTTTTACATAGCCATAAATCTGGATATATAAATTCGTTGATGTTTTCCATCATTGAACAACTATGCACATATGGTAAGGTAAACTGTATGCAAGAAGTATAATTCTGTTTTAAAAAGGAGATCCAACGCACTGTAATATGTCTAATTAATCGCAAGATGATAAGTACAAGGAAATAGTTGTTAATCAAAAGGATGAAAAGAATGACGGGAATCTTAGCCACGATATAAGCCATGTTTTAAGTTTCAAAGATGTCAAATATGAAAACATTCAACTTCTACATTGTTGTGTATATAGAGGCAGTAGTATAGAGAAGCTTGATCATACTAGAGAAGCCTGAATTAGTTTGAGCCCTATGCAATACTCTTGAAAACTTACTGTGTAATAAACTTGAAATTAATTAAAAATTAAGTAATTTTAATTTTAACCAACTAAAAATAAATGAAGTTTGTAATGTAGTCGAGAAATGTTAGTAAATCATTTCCCATAGTCTATATTCTATTTAGTCTATGCCCTTCTCACGGGAGTGAAAGAAATTAGCCAAATCTGTCCGCTAGGACCCAGCACATTACGGGGAGGGATTATTGAAAACGTTTACGCTTGGAGGAATGAGCGTTTTTTTCCCAATAAGTCAAAGTTGAAGACGGGTACTCCCGGCATGTATGGTCGTGGCCCGGCTAGAAGGAAAATATACTGTCAAGGTTGGAATCTCTATTTTTCTGTAATATGACATGATTCAGAGCGTAGCCAGATGGTTCGTTTGATATTAGAGTCAACCAAGGGTGACTATTAATTTTTTTTCTTCTCTCTTTTTCTTTTTGCTAGTTACGTTTCGAACACAAAACAGATAGGAGGGCGAATCCTGTTATTGGAGTTATTATTTTTATTGATTGCGAATCTTTTTTTTTATTGTAGTAATTATTTAAATTAATATCTCTAAGATTATAATTATTATTAGTTGATGGGTGTCATTTTATTTTATTTTTGTTTTAATATAGTAGATTTTTATTTCTGATATGAGGATGTTTGGGGTTTATATCCTTACCAAATTTCCCATATGTGGCCTTGACTATACTTTGTTTCCCTACCCAGCCCTTGTTGGTGTCCGCGAAGTCCAAGATAGGAGCCGCAGGTTACAGAATGTTCAATATTTGATCTTAATTTACGCTAATGCAGTAAAAAAATAATCATAAGCTTCCTCAAACACGTGGATAAAAGTAACTGAAAAGAAATCGAAGGTCTCTTCGGATGGTATTGAAGGGCATTCTTCACTTTAGGACTTTAGAATCCTCCGGGTTTTTGAAGATGGACCAAAGAAAAAATAACCTTTCTAAAAAAATGACTTCATCTCGATAAAGTATAAAAAAATCTATTATTAATGATTTTTTTATCGAATTTTAACATTAATATGTAAGGAGGCAATTTAGAATTTTTTTAACCGCTCCTAAAATTATATAATTAAAAATAAAAAAGTTGATCAGAGGTTGTAAATTTTTCGTTTCCTTATTTATATTAAATCAATGTTTGTAATAAAAAATACATTTGGAGTATATGAATAATACGGAAAGTACCAAATAATTTGAAATGCTTTTTTAATCAAATAATTATTTTAATATATTTTTTGGCTCTTCTCACAGCCTTTTACACAAAAAAAAAGAGCAATGTAAAGGGAAACATTTCCAAAGGGCGAGACCTTTAAGAATACCAGAAGAGATTTAAACTAGATTTGAAAAAGTTAGCTTGGGCAATCTTGTTAATTTATGTGAGAGCTGTAATCTAGATGCCAGCAGTTTGGGTCCCCCAGAAAATGAGCCTCATTTCAGATTATCTCTTCTTTACTTTGTTATCACATCGGACTTTATTTTAACTTGCTAAGTCAATTACTAAATTGGGTCGTTAAGAAATAAGTGTAATATCATTTCACCTGCTCTTTAATGATATTTCTGAGCGATTTGTCACTTGAAAAAGGGCACGAATTTACATTTAGTTTAATATTCATTCATAGTGATTGAAATCGAGAGGAAACGAGAAAATTCATTCTACAACGTTTTGAAAACATTTCTAAAATGATTATAAAATATATTTGACAACTGACACTTATTTAGTAATGAATTATGATATATAAAACATCTAATTCCCGTTAAAATTTACGAATATTAAAAGATATTGACATTCGAACAAAAAAAGGATTGAAAAAAAAATTTTTTACGATTTTTTACCTTAAAGTAACTTGTTTTATATACTTTATATTAGTAAAAAAATTAAGGAGTGATTATGCAGAGAAAGTCTCTAAAGATTTAGTCAAATTAGAAAATATGAAATGCATTCTTTGGGGAAGAGAAACTAAGTTTTTTTTTTTTTAAGTAACAGTTTTTTTTTTCAAAAGTAGCATAGTTAATTACTAATTAAATAGGGAGCTCTGGTTGTAAAGTTGCCACGCTGAAGGTTCCGGTGTCTACCGACCCCCATAGGGTTCATCCAGCCGTTATTGTGGATAACCTCCATTGGGACAAAAACCTGCCGGTTGAGCGTGGTCTCGGTTAAATCACCTCCTGGAAACCGTTGTTCTAGAAATAGTACAGGCTCTACCACTTACTGAACCCATGACTCTTCATGAGTTGTTCAGATTTATTAACAGCCACGGATGGTTCCTGTGGGATCAGGAAAGCCTCCTGGGGCTCACTCAATCTGTATACAGTGGGTGTCCTTGATTGAGGGAAATACTTCCTCAGTTAAACCTGATCTCGGCCTAATTACTTCCCTGGAATCCGTTGTTCCTGAAACACCATAGTCTCTACCATGTACTGAATCCAAGACTCTTCAGGAGGGGTAGTGGTGCAGAATGTTTTATTATTGATTAAATAAAGAATACATTTAAATTGTTAAATACTAATTGTAAGTTTAAATAATAATCACCGATTACAATACACACGTGACAAAATGAATCAACATTCGATTAATAGTAAAATCGTACCTGTTCTTTCAAAGCTGTTTGAATTAGCCTGTATTTTTTTTTCATTTTCCCTTGTTCCCAATACGTTAATCTCTAGGAATAAACTCAGGCTGCCCGAACCGTTGATACGACGCCTTCGAATAATAATATCACATTCACCATTTCTGAGTCATATAAAAAACACTAACTGCTCTTTTAAAAACACACCACTATAATCTTCTAGTCCTGTGTAAGAATGGATATGCTTTTGTGAAAAATAGGGAAGCGAAGAGAGCAACTCGATCATATATCGGATAGGATTATACAAAATAATACATTTAATCCCCCACAAGCCCCCGTACCTATTGGAGCCATCGAATAGGATAAGTCACCAATACAAAACCTTTTTAGATTAATTTCTTAATTCAATTAGATGTATTTAGAGCTCGTAATTAGTGGCGTCGAATATTCAATCATGTACTTTGAATATTGTGAAGGGAATAGAAAACATTAAATATAAAAAAAAAAACTAAATTCACACTAAAAAAATTTGCTAGACAGTTCTAATTATTTTTATTTCTTGTTTATAAGGAAGGATTCATGATAATATCATGAAAACTTTTTTTATGGACACATGTGCAGTTTAATCATTATGATATTTCTTGCTTTCTTCGATGAAATCAACTTTTTGAAAAGATTTTTTATGAATAATACAAAAACAAACAATACTTAAACAGGATAGTAACTAACTGATGGGCTGATAGTGAATCAAATTTCTGGAGGGCTATATATATTAGACAAAAGAAAATTAACTTTTAGGCATTGTGGAAAGTGTTCAGTAATATAAACTAGATAATAGAATAGAATAGAATAGAAAACAAACTTTATTCTGGGACCAAGTCCCTTTAGAATAACAATAATGAACATATAAAATAAACATAATATTCATCTGGCCAGAAGGCTACATAATAATACAAATCATGTAGTAATCAAGATTGACAAAACATAATAAAATCAGAAATAGAAAAAAAAAATATATATATGAATAAATAAACAGTACGAAACGACAGGATTTTAACTAATTGTCGCAAATAAATAAAGGAATTTATATTAACAAAATAACATTAATACAACAGTTAACAACGAAATTGCTAAATAAAATAAGTGAATGGCAAAGCATGCGATAAAGTATTTACAAAGTCTGTATCTTCTTTGTCGTTGGAAAAATAAACAAAACACGTAGGTAACTGGATCGAGTATTCTATACTAATTTATTCAAGTGGAAGATTGACCGTCTGAAGACAGAGCCTGGAGAGCGTCTTTTTGGGATGCCAAGAGATGAAGGAAAAGCAGTGATTCAAATGAAGCCAATGAAGAAGAATGGCGGATGAAAGGAGGGATTGAGTTCCACACAGTGGTGGAGCAGGCGATGAAGGGACGCTCGAATGCCTTAGTTCTGTGGGATAGAATGTAGAGATCGGAAAGGCGGGATCTTGTTTTGTGGTGCTGGACAGAGGATTTGAATTGAAGGAGACTGTAGATATATGAATGGTGTTGCGAGTTAATGGATTGGTATAGAAAAACACTAAGGAAGTATTGTCTACGAATGGGAGGGAAGAGCCACTTTAACTCATCATAGTGATGGGACACCCGGGATTGCCTCGGAGTACCAAGCCCAATCGTAAAGCGCAGTTCATTATTCTTTTTAAGCGGGCCCCGTATACCACACTACAGTAGTCAAAGTGGTGGAAGATGAGGGATGATACGAGAAGCTTCCGGGTTGAATGTGTAAGGAGATGCCGAGATCGATGAAATAATTTCACGGAACAAATTGATCGTCGGGATATTTGGGTGACATGGGGCTTCCAGGAAAGGTTTTGGTCAATGGCAAGGCCTAGGTTTAACGGAGGAGTTGAAACTGATAGGGTGGTCGTTTAGGATTAATGTTGGGAGGGTAGGGATAGTTGTAAGGAGGAAGTTGGAACCTAGAACAATAGCCTGGGTTTTCATTGCGTTCAATTCCAGTTTGTTCAGCTTTATAGATAATCCTTAATGATTAAATTATACCTTACGATTACTATCAAGCGGTCGGAAAAATCATAATAAAATAACAACACGGGTCACCTGCGGTGTAGTGGTTATCATAACGACCTACTGTGTCTAAGATGGCGGATCGCAGCCCAGCAGGTGGCTCTAGGATTATTAAAGGGAGCGACAAATCCTTAGTTATTCCATTCTAAACTACCGACCCCATAAAATGGGGGTCCGGTTCTTGTGGTGTATCAGGTTAAGGATCAGTATCCTAATTATATCTGAATTGGACAGAACTTAGGAATCCCACTGTAGTATCGTCCGATTGGCCACAGCAGCATGAATAAATATATTAGTAAATGATCAGCTTTGTTGTTCTGAGGGGATTAGTTATGTGACAATTGTTTTTTATTCTTACTAAACACAAAATAATTTTTCATGTTTCTAAATATTTCAGAATGAGCTCTGATGAGGCTAAATTTTGATTAGTCGGAAGGAAGAAGATGGCGAGAGATTCGACAGTAACTTGCGAGCCTTCCTGCGAATAGCGGACCCGAGAGAAAAGGGCGCAATAAAACTGAATAGAAATCCTGCGATAGACATTTATCCAACAATAGCCTCCTCCTCAAAGGAGCCTGATGAAGTCATTCTCCTTCTGTCGCTAATTAGTTTAATGTCTTTCGCTCTATTTAATCATCGTCCTCCATGGCTGGAGAAAGAGTGGCCGTGGCGCTATATTCCTTCTTCCAGGCGGCTAAATGCTAACTTATTCATACTGATAGATCTCGACAAAGGGTTGAGCGTTGAAGGTAGCCCAAGATAAATAGTGTCATTCCCGACAGGGCTCTGCACCATTCGGCGAATGGGGCGGGGTTTGGGGTGGTGAAGTTCTGTCATCGCCAGCATATATTTACCCACCTTTTCTCATACTTTCTTTCCTATTATTTTAAGAGTATTTGTAGTTTAATAATATTGAATAGAGCAAAAAAACTAATGATCAATATTATTTTTACACACAGATGATGGAACATTGCGAATGTCCTCCTTTTGTAGCTAATTCAATAATAATACTGGTCACATTAACAGTAAATAGGACAATCGTTCAGGATCAAAAGGGAATAACTCCAAAATTTCAAAAATTGAATTTTTTACATTCATTGCTAGTATGGTTTTGCTTTATGCTCCATAAAATGCAGTTTCAGAACCGGGCCAAAAGCATGAGAAGTAAGGCGGCAAAGTGTCATGTTTAACAAAACTGCTTGCGTAAAATAGCGAAAAAGTCAGAGAAATTTTGGAGTTATTCGCTTTGGATCCTGAACGCCTCAAGTAAAAACGTTGTTAGAACTCCTTGAATAAGCTAGTTAAATGATTATCGACGCTTTATAAGAACCCATCTATAAAAAACTCAGATGTTTGATCAAAAAAATATTTACGTAAAAATGTGATATTAGTATTATTATAAATTAAAAGGTTAAATGAAAAAAAAAGTCCTCTTTTGATCCTGAGCTCCTCATATTAAAGTTTCAAATTTAATTTAAATTTTTTAGCAAATCGCTCCTTCAAAAGAGCAAAAACATTACTCAAATATTGGCATTTTTAAGTTAAATCTTTAGTAGCTATTCAATTGGTTGGAAGTTTTTAATTAAGGAATAACATATCTGATATTCTATTTCCAACATTTGTTTTTTAATAAAGTCATATTCTAAGTTCTATCATGTTTGTACTTGAAGTTTTATGGGTATAATGACACAAGTAAGAATCAAAAAAGTTTCAAGACTTTAAAAATGTTTGATGGCTAATAAAAGAATTTCAATATCATCATTAAAATAGGGATGCTTTCCTTTACCAATACCCAATTTTTTAATTTTATAACTTACATGGAATTTTCAAATACCTCTCTTGAAAAATTAAGTTTTTTAGTTATGACATTGTTCTTTTGAAGGAGGGATATTACAATAATACTAATCGATTTATGATTTTTAATTATTTTAAATAGAATAATAATTCTATATATATTAGTGTAAATAAGAGTGTTTCACAATGGAAGGAAATAAGCTGAAACAGTAGGCGAAGTCAAATTATTTTTGAAACCGAAATACATTTTTCATTACTTCTCAACTTTTTTTTAACTATTCACAAATATCGCTTCTTCAACAGAACGTCACTGCTCAAAAATAGTAATTTTTCAATAGAGCTATATGAAAGTTCCATTCGGTTAAAAAAAAATGGGTATTTGTAAAGCATAGCAAATTCTTTAATTAACCATTAGACGGATTTTAAAACTTGAAAGTTTTTTTATTTTACTTTATGTCAGTATTCCCATAAAACTCCATGTTCAAAAATAATACAACTCAAAATATGACTTTCTTAAAAAATGATGTTGGGAATTGAAAATGAGATATGTCGTTCCTAAATTAAAAAGCTTCCACCAATACAATTGCAGGCTTAGCTCAAAATTGCCAATTTTTGAGTTTTGTCGTTGTTCTTTTGAATGTGCTATATGTAATAATACATGACAAAGAGTCATATAACCATACCTTTTTTTGGAGTATTCCTAGAGAAGTCCGGATTTTGTGGAAAATCTTGTAAATTTAGTGGGCCAAACTAGAACAAATGACAACAATTTCGATTTAAATCGATAAGAACCTTTATGAGATGACAGAGATTAGAGTACTTTACACTCAATAGTAAGCAATATCCATTTTCATAGTTAAGCACAAAATGTGGAGGTATCCAAATCGTTTCCGGACAAATCAACTGCAAGCTCTAAGAAAATTAACTGATGTTGAATAAAGATTTAATTGATGTTCTAAAACTTGATATATATATTAATGGTTTTTGGGAGGGAGTAAATTTAAAAAATTTATTTTATGATCGTTTCATTGTATATTGAATATTTTTCACTTTATTTGTATTTCAAGAGTGTGTTATCTCGTATGGACTATAGATTTTTTTACATCATTTCTTATTTTATTGTTATTCCTGTTCTCAAAATTAATTATTTAAACAATGTTCCCTAATGTATTATCCAGCTGTCAACTACGTGAGGACGGAAGATGCCACAGGTGTGACTGTGATATTGCTCTATTCACTAGTTACTAATACGGTGCCAATAGGTTAGGCTTAATTTTGACTTCGTGCGTGAATTGGCATCAGTATCTGAATGGTCACCCATTTTTGTCAATTTAGAATGATTTTACAACTTTATTCAACTAATTTTAACTTTCTTGCAATTACAAAGCACTAAAGGAGGTTATTAAAGATTAAAAATACAACTAACTGCTTATTTTATCTATAAAACGCCACATTTATTCAGAGGGAAACATATATTAGTACTGATATCCTATAAAGATAAAAGTGATGTTAGAAATATATGTTATATGGTCCATGAATTGTATAATATATATTTTATGAATAATATATGTTATGATAATAATAAGACTTTATTTATTCTGGGAAAAGTCCCTTTAGAATAAAAATTCAGGAATAATATAGAACCTAAACTGTCTTAGAGTCATATAGATTACATTTAATTAATTACAATTAAATTAATAAATAAGGAATAAATAAAAAATTAATTGAAAGTATTCTTTTCACAACACTGTGCAACCTTACTTTGAAAATAACATTCAAGAATATAACATTCATTTTGAGCTTGAATGTGCAATTTTTTTATATTTCTCTACACCAATTTTAACATACAATGAGTCCTTAAAGATGATGATAAATTTCGAAATAAGTAAAAATAAAATACAAATTTTTCATATTTAGTTATTACTACGATTTATAAAATTTATATTTAATGAATTGACTAATGCAATAGTTTATAAATTAGTTATCTAATATATAAATTTATATCAAAACTTGTTATGACATTGTTCAGAGGTATTTCCGGATTCATTATTTTGCGAAGAATGAACATGGTAATAATGGACTAAATTAGAAGAAGAGAATTACGTTAATAACTAATTGAGGAAAATGTTTTATTTTTTAACATAATCTAGGTCCTAACGTAATCAAATGGTAGTAAAAGACTGATCCAAGGAAGGGATTACCTCATTAGTTTTTTATTCATTAAAATATAACTATAATTAAAAAATATTTTTAATTAGTGATCCGAAATAAATTCCAAACAAGTCCAAATTGTTAGAAGATTATAGAACTCACATCTAATTGGCTATATAACTTCGGAACGAGGATTCTCATAATTAATTGATAACGGTATTATTGTATTAATGTGAACTAGTTTAAACTTCTCTATAAAGTTTTCTGACATTATTTAAATGTAAAAAAGTTTTTAAAAGTATTAAAATTCCAAATTATAAAATATTGACTTAAAGTTTCCGATTACCATGAGGCTGGTAAATTAAATGAAAATTAATTATATCATCAAATGTTTTATAGGAATAAATAAATTAGATATAGTTGAAAATGGTGGAGATACGGTCAATGAATTTTAGAGTCATCATTTTTTTTTTTTAATTTTCTTTCAACGTTTGGTTCAGTTTATAATAATCAAACGAAGCAGATTAAAAATTATTTCACTTATACAATTTAACGAAAAATGCTTATAAGAATTATCTGGTTCCATTTAATTAATAAAACCTTGTTTTCTCTATATGTGTCATGTTGGGAAGGAAAAAGGATCCCTTTGCAGGGCCTAAACACAGGACGTGTGGTTACTTCTGACTCCACTAATACTGCCGGGTTCATTCGTACTCTTTATGCTATAAAATTAAATGTCAAACAGATTATTAAATTAATATCTTTTATATAATTAATTATAAAAAAAAAGTTTTACACACATTCATTCTCTCGTCATTCTTTTTATTTTCAATAATTGTCAAAATGATATAATCAGAATAATTTTAAACTTATGCAAATATCAGATACTTCCCCACTGCTTAGGCTTCCTCTTATTCAAGCAGAAAAATAAAATCGAACCATGTTAGATCATGTAACAAAAATATTTCAGATTTTATAGATGATGTCTTAAGTAAGTAAAAATTGTAGCTATTTAACTTCTAAATTGATTGTATTGTACAACATGATTTATTAATATATCGATTAATGTTTCAGGAAATTGGTCAAAACCTCAAAACTAGAGATCATATAATGATTTTAATTAATTTAGTTGGTCGTTGATTTTTAATGACATAAAATTTGGTCTGGACGTCTTAATCATGGAACAAATAGTCAAATGAATTATTCTTAACAACAAAAATCGAATATACAGATTATACTTTTTAAATTGTAAAAACAATTTATATTAAAGAGAGTTAAAAGATATCCAGAGCTAGAATTAATCAGTATATTATTTTCCTATGAAAAAAATAAAAAATAAAATAACCTTTACAACATTTCAGGTTTAAAACACAAGATAATTAGACATAAAAATAAAATATTTAAACCGTATGCGTGATAAATGTAACTAAGAATATAGACAAAAAGCAAAAAAATCCATTTATTGTATGATATAAATAAAATTAAATGCATTAAAAAAACAATCAGTAGTACTACACGAATGAAAGATCTTGATTTCTTTTCATTGTAGGTATTGTACTTTTTCAATGCCAACGGTTGTGCAGGGATGTCGTTGTCCGAAATTACACTCAACCGCTAATCTTTCCAACAATTAAGGGAACTCACTTTACAGCGGCTAGGGGATCTCACGATCCCTCAGACGAGGGTGTGAAGATCCCACAGGCTCCATCCGTGACTTTTAACAGACAAATAATTTATCTGATACCACTGGATTCAAACTCAATACATCCTTCAGCACAGCAACTCAGCGCTCAATACATTAGGCTACACCCTCATAATTTAATTAATATATCTATTCTTCCCTATCCCTATCTACCTAGAATCTAACTGACCTATTCCAATCTATCAATATAAAAATTAACAAAACCTTGTACCACTATAAGCGATATTTTAAAAAAATATTGCAAATAAGAAGATAATAAATAACATGGCATGTGTATAAAGAGATGGTTAATAAACAAGCAAATCCTAAGAGCGAATTAGATAACGCTTAAAGTGTTTGGTTAAGGAATATAAACACAAAAGGTTGGTCAAAGGAGCACAGACAGAAACAGAAAATAAACAAAAGGAAAATAAACACAGATTGTAAAATATTATAAACAATACATATGATGTATCAATGTTGGCGAATAACTCACGTTTTTCTGTAAACAATTTAATAATAAGTAAATGTTAACTAATTTATTATGTTGTTTTAGTTTAAATTATAATATAAAACCTTTAAAAAAACCTGTACCACTACAACCCGTGACCGAGTCTGGGGTTCAGTACATGGTAGAGACTTTACTGTTTCATGTACAACGGTTCTGCAAGGAGGTACCTTATCCTAGGTCACTCTCAACCGTCAGATTTCCCCCCTTATTTTAGGTACCCTATTTTTATAATATTTTATAGAGGCAGGGTGAGCCCCAGAAGGGTCCTAGATCCTATATGGTCCATCTCCCGTCGCAAACAGACTAAATAAAAGTACGGCTTGCAGCGGGATTTGAACCAGGATTTCCGGCATGGACTCAGTGCTCTACCACTGAGCTATTCCAATCCCCATTTATAATATAATGAAAGCCATTTTCAATGTGATTGATGGAAAAAATTTATAATGTAATAAAAAATATAAACTGAAGCTCATAATATAAAAATTAATGTCCCGAAACGTCATATATTACATATGAGGAAGAAAATGGTCCGGGTGGAGGTAAAAAAAATTCCATTATATAGAGAGAACTGTTTAATACAAATCCGACATTTCGACCCAGGTCTTCTTCGATCAGGGGATGACACTAGAACGTCAGTCTCCCCACTCGCTGATAGACTTTTATTTAATTTGTTAGCAGCTGGAGAGGGATCCTATCCCTTTTGTGGCTCACCCAGCCACTATAAACTTGGTACCCAAAATAAGGTGGGAAAAACTTGTGGTTTAGAGCAAGGGGAAGCGCAGTAGTTGCCGTTTCGAAGGTTCTGGCTTCAAATCCTGCTGTACAGATAATTTAGATAATTTGTTAACAGGTAGGGATGGACTCTGTGGGATCTAGAGATCCTCCTTCTTACGCATTATCTATAGTGAGTAAAGAGGGCGAAAGGTTGGGTTTAGCGTGATCTAGAACAAATCACTTCCCTGCCCATCCGTTGTCTAAGAAACAGTACAGTCTCTACCATGTAGTGAACCCTTCATGGGTTTTAGTGTTACAGATTTATTTTTTAGTATCCTATATTGTTCGAATCAGTAACTACGTACTCTTCATCACGACACGGAAAGGCATCGCTTGCTACTTGAGGTGTTGGTAATGAAAGGGAAAGTTAATTTTTAAGTTTTCTTTCAAGGCACTTCTGTATGACCCTCTTCAGTTCTGGGAAGACTCTAAAAGAAACCGGAAAATCTTCAAAAATTCCTCGGAATGTAAACAAAGTTACTTTAAGGACATCGCCTACCGATTCTAGGCGATCTGAAGGAAAACTCTCCAGTCATTCACTTCTTTTTATTTTCCCCAAATGTGTGAAATGGCGTGTGAACATAAAGTTTGAGGGTGAAGTTGAGAAATTTCGCGAAGTTTACTATAACTTCGTCTACCTCATTAAGCGAGTGATAATGAATTAAATTTATTTCAACTCTTTCCCTTGTGAATTTATTCACTGGCTGATCTAATTGAAAATAACCCGTGATGTACGTATCACACCTGAATTCACACGAATAAAAAATTAATTTCAATGCCAAAATGCAAAATTGAATGCAAAGTCTAAAATTATTATATATTGATTCCTTACATTCTTGTATATTATTTCTGATATTTTTATCGTTTTAGCAAGTTTTGGACACGAACATTAAAATTTATATTTTCCACTGAACAGTTAAAGAAATTATGCTAATTATTCAAAAAACACTAAAAGGGGCGAGAATAGAAAGATAAAATTTAAAATATTATTCTCCACGATATCAGCTGCCTCTGTCGTCTAAAAAAGATGGAAACAGTGGAAATATGCAAATTTTTCTCTCACCAATGGTACCCATCTTTTTTTTCATTTTTTTAAATGGTATTATCATTCATAAAAAAATAGCATGGAACCTTAAAATTTACAGTATTCAATTTTAACGATTCTGGAGCTGTATTAATTATACTTCAATAGCGATTCATGTAACCAAGTTTTGAACAATGTGATTAATTAAATATATATAACTAGGTTGAAGAGAAATATTAAATCAAGTTCGTTAAGCATATATATATGTTTCAATCAATAATTAAGTAAATAAAATTATTATGTTACCAATTATAAATTATTTATGTGGAAAATGTTTTTTATGCATTTGAATTATGTACACTTAATAAACTCTAAAATAAACTACAAGATTTTCTAATTTTCTAATATTTAAATATTCTCATTGCTATAACTGTGACTCAGGTTTTTAACTTGTATATAAATAATATGACATCCTCTGAACTCATAGGGATATTAAAATACCCCAAAATTATTTAAATAAAATTCGCATACTAAGCAATAGCTTATTGTAATTTTATAGTTAACTATGGTTTATTGGTTTATTGGCGGATGTATGCTTAATGGCGGACCAACCCTCATTTTACGAATTATTCAATTGCTCATTTAATATAACTACAATAGGCTTTAGTCAATGTTTTTAAGTAGAGGTATCACGATATTATTCTAGAAATTGAAGTTAAGTTTAGTACTTATTTTGTAACCCTTTAGTCAATCTATTAGAATACGATCCACGAAGTATTGTTTTGAGATATTGAGTATTTTTAGTTAAATAAAATGCATTTTTCTATTTATCTGTGCATTTTTTAATTTATTTTTTAGATTTGTATTGGCCTTAGATGAGGAAAGAACGGTTTATTGTTTATAAGAAAAATGTATTAATCTTATTTCACTGCAATACCTGTAATGAAATAATAGTCCTGAAATAGATATTTTGGTACAAGATGTATCTTGCTTTATTTTTTAAATAGATGCATTCCAATGTTAATTAAAAACCGCGCTATAATTTGTCCCACCACCCACGGGGCAAGAGTTCGCATTTGTAATTTTTTCGTATATAATTTTTCTATGATAATAACGCAAATAAAACGTCAATTGGTTATCAAATACCGGATGAACATTTTCTAGCAGTTTTTGGTAAATTAAGTATATTTTAACCCTTTTGGGAGGAGAAGAAACTTTAAGAGCGTCCACTTTCCCCGACCTAATCCAATATAGAATATAAATAAATAAAAAGAACAGATGTTTGTGTACAGAACAATCTGCATCTTAGAAAAACGTGAATAACATAACCTACCTGTTATCCGCATCCAGGTGTTTTTGTGATCGATTTTCATCGTCCCTTAAATATTTATTTTCCATGACTTAAAGCGGCGCTAACTTTGTTCACTTCACAGTTTATGTTAATAACATTTTTTAAATTTCAAAATGAAAAATGGCAATATCCTATTAAATAAATCAGATTATAATTAATTAAAATAACCAAACTCAAATCAAACCATTAATTGATGCTTGCTATTTATTTAGCATTACTATCATAATTAAGTTCAACAATACTTAGATCATTTATGCTATCAATCATTTCATAAAACAAGACATTTAATTATAATTAATAAAATCTTTTAGTGGAAACGAAAATTACAACTTGAATAAAATCAGTATTGATGGTTTGAGTTATTATTAGTATTAATTTTACAAAAATTAAACGACCTTTTAGTTAAATATAACTATTCTTTAATCGATGGAATTCTAACAACTTCCACAGTTAAAGATGCGCAAGAGACGTTGCGCAAAGGAACGTAACGCCTCACTTTTAGTTAACGCTCGATTTTACTCCTCTTAAAATTTTCACACCGCGGGCTAAATATGAAAATCGTTTCTTAAGAAGTAAAGTCCAAAAAATATAAATACAATATTTATTATTACATATTATTTGCTGTGTAACTCCTAAAGAAGCCAAGACGCTGGATTTGTTGTTTGGCACTTTTTTTTTTTTTTTTTTTTTTTATTTAATTCAATGATATTTACAACTATAATGGTATTATATCAAGTAAATGTGCAAAAATGTATAATATGACATGAAAACACTTGTGGAGAAACTACCCATCGATAGCAATCCAATAAAGTTCTATAGTAGATGATCTCGAGGCCATCTTCTTTTCAGACGCCTCGGAGGGTTATCAGGAATTGTATGGGAAGCAAGCTGAGAGACTAGCGGATTCAAGTGCGTATGGAGCTTGTTATGGAAGGATAGGTATCTAGTTTGGGCCAAATCAGTAACATATGGGATATTAAGATCATGATGGATGAGTTTGTTTGTGACATAATAAGGAGCATTGAGGATTTTACGAAGGATTTTGGATTGCAAGGATTGGATACGAGATGAATTGGATGGTTTAGTAGAGCCCCAAAGCTCAACTCCGTATGCCCAAATAGGTCTGATGACTGTCATGTAAATAAGTCTTTTGTAATTAATTGGTAGCTTAGAGCGTTTGTCCAGTAAGTGTTGAAGTAGGCGAAAACGTCGAGCAGTTTCTTGTCTTTTCAGTCTTGTATGAGGATTCCAAGTGAGACGTTTATCCAGATGGAGTCCTAGGTAACGTATCTGTTCGACAGGGTTCAGTGGTGTATTATTAAACGATACAGTAGGACAGGAATTCGTAGGTTTACGACGAAGGGTGAAGGTAATTTGATGGGATTTGTTAGGATTTATTTTAATCCTCCAATTTTGACACCATTCTTGTAGGTGTGAGATATGGGATTGAAGAGATTGGGATGCAACAAATGGATCCTTATTAACTGATAACACACATGTGTCATCAGCGTAAGTAGTGAGGACAGTGCTTGGATGGGTTGGGATGTCAGCTGTATATATCGTGTATAGGATGGGCCCCAGGATACTACCTTGAGGAACACCGGCAGACTGGGTGAAGAAGGAAGAGTAGGAACAATTATGGTTTACTTTAAAGGTTCTATTACTGAGGTAGGAACTGATAATAAGGAAGTAAGTTGAAGGTAAGAATTTACGGAGTTTGTACAGCAGTCCTGGATGCCAGACTCGATCAAATTGGCACTTTTTAAAAATATTTATAACATTTCTGAATGAGCACAGTAAAAGACTAATGAAAAATTAGTAGTTACTAGATCCATTGCTAAAAAGCACCATTAAAATATTACATTACTGATAACTTTTTAATATTATAGAGAGTTTACTTTCCAGATAACATGTAATAATGCAAACACATCTTTTGAATTATTCAATGCATACGTGTATATATTTTTAATTCTGAAATTTATAGCCCTTAAATACCCCATACCTGACGTTAATATTACTGAGTGCTTACAGCCCCTCGCTCGTTTTGTATATGTTTGATGTCTTGGTTCCCTCCCACCTGCTACCGAAGCTTCCACGTATACATAGACCGCCTGGAAGATGAAATACGCTCCCTTTTCACTTACCTGAAAGCAAGCTGTCTAGTTCTCTTAGAAAACAAATCTTTATGGAAGCCGAAGCGAGTAACCAAATGTATCCTTGGTCTAATGTAAAATTTATTAGACAAGACGTTATATTTAAGTTCAGACACTTGGGTTAACTATAATTTTACCTTATACCATTGGCGGTAACACAGTTAGATATTTAGTGAAATTATTTTATTTTAAGAATCTACGATGGGAGCGTAGCACTACTGAGTATTCCCGAAGGTACCGGTTTCAAAGCTGGCAGTACCAGATCAATTATTTCATCTGTAAGATGCCGGGTGGAACCTATATAAAAAGGGCAGGCTTTAACTGGTGGAAAAACCTGGCGGTTGTGGAGAATCTCGGACCAATTGTCTACCTGCACTACCAAGTTGTCCTAGAAACAGTACAATTTCTGCCATGTAATTAACCCAAGACCTTTCATGTGTTGGGGTACAGGAAGGTAAAAAAGAGATTGTCTCAGATTAAGTCCTGAAGAAGCTTGCGAAGAAGCAGCGAAACGTCGGCAAATAAGTCGACAACACGGTCGAAACCACAAAGAAACACGTGATGAAAGGATTAAACATATTGATCTTGGATATTTAAGAGAGTATTTTGAATACTGTACCTAACTTTAACAATTCAAATTTATGGTTTGATGTAATAGAGAACACCTTCGCAAGGCTGCGTCTTTGCTATTATTTGTTGTTGTAAATAGCAAAAAATTTTTTCTAAATATTTTCTATATTATCTATTTTGTTTAACTGTTCAATCATACCATTATTCATTTTTTGTGTGGATCGCTAATTGTTGATAACCTCCATGCTCCAGTTTTTCAAAACTTTTAAATTTTGCAGGGTACAGAACGCATCGTTTATCATAGAAAAGACACTTGTTCGCATGATATATATTTACAGTCTTGACAACACCTTAAATATTTATTTTATTAATGATTGGGAACTAGTCCAGGACAAGATCCGTTTTTTGTCTCTCTTGTAAAGTTTAGAAAAGTGGACTAGTTTCTCCATTCATATAGTCTTCATCTTCGTGTTTTTTATTGTCACGAAAACATTTTTTTATTTATAATAGAAATTCATATAAACTCCAATTCATCATTTTATATCCAGTCTTTGTTATGAGTTCAATACCTTTATACTATATTTGTTATCAAAAATATTTTTTTTTTAAATATTAATGTTCAATTTATGTTTTATGCATATTTTGTATATCTATTTACACCGGACTTTAATTATATAAAATAAGAGGAGGTTAAGTGCCACAGTGCGCGTAAAAAAGTAAAATATATATTTCATTTTCTTATTTCTGTTTTATTAATCTTGCAATATTTATTTCAGCTTAATAATTCTATATCTAATAAAAACTCAAATTATTCAATAGTTTAATTATTTGGTGTCTAATCCCTATTACAGCCTACATTTATTTTTTGTTGAATTGAACCAACGAAAAGTCTAATTTCAGTGCTTTCCTCTACCCACATGCAGTGGTATTTGTGATTAGCTTATTTATCTCCAAGTTGACCACTAAAAATAATATTAAATAGTGTTTACAGATGTGGCTGTATGGAATATACCCTATGGGGAAAAAAAAAAAAAAAAAAAAAAATAGTGTTTAGATTAATATAAAAAAAACTGCTTCCATAAAATCTATGATGGATCTTGGGTTCAGGAAGTGGTAGTAAAAATGGAAAGAGTCAACCTGTTACAACCCATGGAGGGTCTCGGGTTGAGTACATGGTAGAGACCGTACTGTTTCTAAGACAACAGGGAGGTGATTTGTCCTTAGATCACTAAAATTCGATTTCACCCTTATTTTTGGTACCCTCTTTATAGAGGCTTGGTGTGCCCCAGGAGGGTCATTGATCCCTAGGATGAATCACCGGCTTCTAACAGATTGAAGGAAAGTCTGCCAAGCAGCGGGACTTGAACACTGACCTTCTGCATGGCAAATCAGCACTCAGGCACTGAGGCCCTCCGCTTCTCTATATTAATATATACGGTATACTAATTTAATAATGTTAAACATTTTACTAAAATGACATTTAAAAAAAATATATGTATTCTGAAATTAGTGTTTGTAGTACACAAATATAATTTTGACTATTCAAGTTAATAATAGTTTCTTTTTTTTACCCTGTTTTTTTATTCATAACTCAAAAATTAAAAATTAACTTGAGCCGCAGACTTCGATTTAAATATAAATCTATTTTTATTTAACCTAAATTACATTAATTTTTTTTTTAAGTGATGAATAATGACTCCCGAAGTTTACAAAATAATTTCGGTACGTAGGAGGGCTTCATCTCGCAAAGAGCAATTAGTCTCGGGTTTAATGACCCAGATAGTCACTCACGGACTTAATTAATTTTATAACGTTTCTTTTGAGAAGAAATGGATTGTGTAATAACAGCTTAGGCAGGAATCGCTTCAGTTCTGATAATTATCACCACTTGTGGAACAGTCCGTTGTTTTCAGGTTTAATTTTCTATTTTTTTGAAAATTAGGATATTTGTCTGGTTTTAAAACTTTTCTTTCAACTGTCAATCTATATGTGACCGATTGAAATAATCAAGTACTTAGAAGGTTTTTCAGGAATCGCCAGTTGCCTAATCCGGCTTCACAACACAGCTCATTATTCACCATCTAAATAGTCAATTTAGACATTGAAGAATGAGTGAATAATACACAGCCAGCTATGCCCCATTGAACCCTCATTAATTTTGAATTAAGACATATAAAACAATTAATACAAATTCTAACCTGTTACTTGGCCCGAGGGAATAATTCCCATTGTGTATGCGATCAGTCACAAAATTATAAGTTGCCTACTTGTTAGAAAAGTACTACATAGTTCTTCGATACTTTGCAAGTTTGAATATTTCTTATATTATGGTATCCTTTTTATAAGATTTAGAGGTTGAGAGATGTGGATTATAATTATAAGTAAAGGCATTCCTAAAAATCAATTCATATTTGTCAATTGGGCCAGCGGACAGGTACCAAAAAAGGGCTGTAGGTCGCTATAAATTGAAGAGAGTTGCATTTTTGATATGTTGTAAGGGCATGTCTGAGTAGTTTAAATCCAAGTTTGCAACCGAGAAAACGGATGGGAACACTTTTGGTGGCCGAAATTTTTGGAGTTAATTCAGTTTTTGGCCTAACTGCTCCTAATCGGTGAGTTTTCGATAAAAAAACATAGATTACCATTTTTAATTTAGATTAAATTTGCTACAATTTGAATCCAACCACGGCACTGTAGGTCTAAAAGATTCTGAGTTACGCCCCTTTGAAAATTGGCAATTTTTTCCAAAAAGTCCAAATTTTAAGTTTTGGCCCACTTTCGTGAGGAACACCGGCCGAAGGAGTGAGCATACGATACAAGTCAGGAAAAATGAAGTTGTATTAAATTTAATTAGCTTTACTTTTAGCACATACCGAGGCCTGTAGGTGTAAAAGGTTCTCAGTGACGCCCTAACTGTTTTAGGGCCTTTTTACCGTTTTACGCCCTAATTACCTATGTTATTTATCATGAACGCACCGATTTAGAGATAAAGGCCAAAACTGAATTAACTCTAAACATTTCGAGGTATTTCGGCCATCAAAAATTTTCCCATCCGTTTTTTCGGTTGCGAACTTGGATTTACACTACTCAGACATGCCCTTACAACATATCAAAAATGCAGCTCTCTTCAATTTATTGCGACTTCCAAACACCTGGCCGGTGGCCTAAATGTTGAATTTGAATAGGAGCAGGAGCTACATCAGGGCTTAAAAGGGCAAACATTGTGAAGATTCCTAAAAAAAAAAACTACGTTTTCACAGGCAGAAAGACCTCTGGCAATAAGCTGAACAACTATGAAAGAGTACCTTGAGGAAGAAAACCCGAACGGTTGCTTAGTAATTTTAGTCCATGTTTGAATATATTATTATATATCAAATAATAATACGTCACCTCCTTACAGGACCGTTTTCCATGAAACTGTACAGTCTCTACCATGTACTGATCCCCAGACCTGTTCACGGGTTCTAGTGGTATAGGTTTTCTTTTTCTTTTTTTTTTTAACGAGAAAAAGGTTAAATATTTAGTTCTGTTAGACCCTCCCAATGTGATTGGACCTCTGGTCTCTCATCTCAGATTCTCAACGCTTAATCGCGATAAATACAAAATTTATATAATAAAAAAAAAAATCTTTGCTGACAATGGATTCTAAAAGAAAAATATTGGATAACTAGATCCTTACAAAATTTATTTCGCTATGGGTTCCGATGAAATCAATAGAATGAACTTTTTTATGTCCAATAAAAACCTAAGGGAATGGATTATTTACGTATTGATTTGACGTAACAACGAAATCTATAATTAAAACAATACAAAGGAATTAATAAAATACGAATATAAAAGTTGTCACTATGATAGTTACGTATCTTAAGTGTACTTTAACAGTCTGATAATCTGAAAATTTCTGGATAGCCTCATATTTTTATCCTCAATGTTTGTAGACTAAACTAGGCGTAGTAAAAACCTTTAAGATGAAACTTATATAGATCGTTCTGGAGCCAACTTAGTTCAATCAGTGATTTAAGGACTACTTTGAACCCATGAGTCTTTTAGTTTGAGGTTATAAAACACTTCTTTATACTGTCCGTCTATATCTTTTTGAAAGAAATACTTGATGTTGAGTTTGAATGTTTAATCCTCTTTTCTCTCAACCATATTTTACTTAGTTGTGCAAATACGTTTCTAAGTATCCATTGAGGAAAAATCTGAAAAATAAACATGTACTAGTTAGTGCAAGTACACGTCGTCCTTCCTTACGGATATAGTCATGAAGAACTTTTCAACTTTATCTCATGAGGAACTATCAAAGAAGTTTCTCATACTATAAAAGTTTGTATAGTTGCTACAGAAAGTTTATAAAAACTTGATGACCAGTAAAGACACTATAATATAGCAAATAATTTAAATAAATAAATTACTAATAACTTTTAATAATGTTGCCTCAATATTTGTACAAAATCAAATATTAACTATGCATTATTTATGAAAGTTCTTGTGTTGTCACAGTTTTAATGTGAAACTTGTAAACAATATTTTTCATAAAACATTAATTATTATAATAGTGCTATATATCTACTCCCCTTGGAATAAGTGGTCAAGTCGAATTTGCTCCAAAATGAGTTTCTTGAGTGGAATCCTGTTATTTTCTTAGTGAATAAGAGGCCAAGGCAGGCATAGGGTTGAAATAGAGTTATTACTTATAATACAACTCTATTTCAAGCCAAAAACAATGAGAGTGGCTCGATTATGTTTCCCTCAATACAATTAACTCATTCTGGATGAAAGTTGATTTAAGCACTTATTCATAAAAAAATATGAAAATAACTTGGTACAATACATATTAAAAAAGGTTTTGACACAGTTCACTGGGAAGATGAGATAACTACTTAGCAACCATCATAAATAAAAGTTTATCGAAATTATACACCTTATTTATTAGACAAATAATAATAATAATAACTTGACATTTATTAATGATTTTATGTATAAAAAATCGAACATAGCATCTTTTTGGATAATTTTCGAGAAGAAATAAAGTAATAATTTATATCACTTACTTATCAATATTTTATATAAAGTTCATAATCAGACCAGTGAAATTTAAAAATGACTAGTTATATAAGACTAAACGCAACTGACATTGAGTTATATATCACTGTATATTCTAACAGGAATGATCAGTTAGAATAAATATTGCAAAATATTCTGCATTATTATTTTAAAGAGGTTTTTTCGACCCTGTAATATTTTATAGTTGTAAAACTGGACGGACCGTAACGGAGACACCACCCTTCTTGTTCGCAGAAATATTTTTCTCGAAAACGGAAGTATTCCGCTACTCGGTCAGTGCTGTTTACAATGCGCTCCACACATAAAAATAAAAATGATAATATCTAATATAAAATTTCTCTCAATTATATATATATATTTTTTGTGATCACCGCTTTATAATTTATTTCTCACATAAGGTGCACTAATAAAAGTCAAGTACTGTCTCGGGAAATTTAAAAAAAAAATTGAAAAACTGGATCATTTCCAGTATTTCGATGCTATCATCAATATCATCTCAGGCCTACACTTATCATTATTAAACTACTTAAAAAAAAAATTTCTGAAATTAATACTCACATAATATAATAATAAAGCTATGGTATTTTAATTTCAATATTTTGAATGGAATAATTAATTATATAAATTATTTAATAAAGATAAGAATATATTTCACAATTGAATTTATTCAAAAAGGTTTTTAAAATAAATTATTATATTATATCATAGTATTATAACAGGAAAAAAGTAATGTTTTTTTAACAATATTTTGTTTGTTTATTTTTAACGAGTACATGGACGACAGCAAACAGAAAAGTGGAAATAAATTAAATGAACCACTGGGTGTGGCAATGGGATGTAGATAGTCAAGGTGAAAAGCTCTGTTCAATTCCCTCCTGGGTTGAAATCTCTTCTTTTATCAACTCTGCAATTTCACTAGGTTTGCTAAAACTTTTATACTGATCGATGTTTTAAATTATATTACGTTTAGGTGAGTATCTCTATGGCTATTGAACCTCCCTCCATAAAATAATTTTGATTTTATTATATATATTATTATGTATAATGAGTAGAAATCTTAACTATGTAACAGTTATACCATACAGTGATAAATAGAGAATTATAAATGTTGATACGTTGAGAAAATTTTTCTAATTATGTAAATATAAACCTGAAAAAAAACCTGTACCACCACAAACCATGAAGGGTCTGGGGTTCAGTACATGGTAGAGACTGTGCTGTTTCATGGACAACGGTTCTGCAAGGAGGTGACTTGTCCTAGGTCATGCTCAACCGCCAGATTTTTCCCCCTTATTTTGGGAACCCTATTTTTATAATATTTTATAGAGGCTGGGTGTGCCCCAGGAGGGTCCTAGATCCTATATGATCCACCTCCCGCTGCAAACAGACTAAATAAAAATCATGGCCTGCAGCGGGATTTAAACCAGGATTTCCGGCATGGCACCTCAGTACTCTACCACTGAGCCACTCATTTCCCATGTAAATATATATTTATCAAAATATATGTAAAAATGTTATTTTCAAAATATAAAAATTTAAAAAGGATATAAAAAAGATATTTAAACTGAATTAACATTTCTGTAATTAATTTCGCTTTAATTAAAATCAATTGTTAATTTTTTAGTACAAAATAGTATTGATGTCAAAATAAGAAGAACATAAAGAAGATGGCCTCGTGACCGTCTAAGTTGAATTTATTTTTCTAGTATTACCATTGGGTAGTTTCTCTAATTGCCTTTGTCTCGAGAAATTATTAACCATTCATTATATTTACTTGATGGATTCGATTATAAAGTTATAAATTTCAATAAATACATTTAAAAAAAGTAGATAAAATAAAATTGTCAGTTGAAATTTTTTGAATGAATGAGCCAATGGAGTACTACTATTATTATTTTACCTGATTCTTTTAAATCACTATTACTTAATTATAAAAATTCAAATTTATCCATTTTAAATTGTATTAGATGTTTGTTTTTTTGTAATAAAGGGAGCGGAGTGGTTCAGTGGTAGAGCACTGAGTAGCCATGGAGGCAATCCTTGTTCAAATCCCGCTGCGGGCAGTTACTTTTATTTAGTATGTTTGCGGCGGGAGATGGATCATATGGGATCTAGGACCCTCCTGGGGCTCACCCAGCCTCTATAAAATATTATAAAAATAAGGTATCCAAAATAAGGGGGAAAGCGGTTGAGCGTGACCTAGGACAAATCACCACCTTGCAGAACTGTTGTCCATGAAACAGTACGTTCTCTACTATGTACTGAGCCCCCAGAATCGTTCATGGGTCGTAGTGGTACAGGTATTTTTTTTTTTTTTTGTAATCATATATATTTTTGCTTGGTCCATTACAAAGATTATAGATATTGGCTTTATCGTTTATGGAAATCACATCAGTAATTTAAAACTTTCAAATTATATTAATTACAAAATAAACCAATATTAATTAAAATTATCCCGACTTACAATATTCCATTACCGCTATCCATCATTCATAATAATGATGAGGCACGTAATCTCTGAACTTGCGTGTTGGTCTCAATTTATTTTTTAATAGTACAAGTGAGAGTTGTAATTATATCTAATTAAAACCAATAGTAATTACGTACTTTAAACGGTTCATGCATCCTTGGTAATAATACGGGTATATTTTAGCTGTCGTTGAGCTAAGAACCGAATAAGTACCAACCAAATTCTCAACAATTTTTCATGAATCTACGAACCCTAGAAAAAAAATAAGTCGCCTTGAAAAAATGGCAATGTTGAGAAATATTAATTTTTTCTTGTCTGAGAGCATTAGCTGGATTATAAAACTATAAATAAATGTAAAACTAATGGAAGTATATATCATTTTAATAAAAATAAATAAAAAAAAACCAAAGTACTTCCGTTATAACATAATATAATAAATTATAATATATAGGTCTATAGATAGATAGAAGAATATTCAATATGACCCCTACGGACATACTAACAGAAAATCTCCGAGAATTAAAGCTCCTGTTACTATCTCATTTGAAACATGAGCAGTGAGATACAGTTAAGATGAAAACAAAATTGAATTCTGATTCAACACATTTGATAACATTTTTCCAAGGATTTATTATTATTCTGAAAACTTAGTCGTGAGTATAATAAGCTTATAACTGTGTTAATGAAACTGCATATTGCTAAAAAACCTCATTCATATAATTATGTCCAAATAAATTACTTTAATATGATCTACAAAATAAACAAAAAACATCCCATTTACCGTTTAAAAAGCATAATTTATTTTTCTATAAATTAAATTTAAATAGTTTTTAATAGTTATTTAACATGCAATATAAAGAGCTACCCACTACTTTGGAACTCTTGCCCTTGAATAGTTAAACTAAAATTAAACTGAAATTCTGATTAAACTGAAAGTCTGATTTTATATAAGCTTTTACCAAATTTCATTCTGATATAAATAAAATATTGCATTACATTAATAAAATAATACTGTAAAAAAAATCATTTTTTTATTACATCAGGTGTATAGAGACTAATCGCACACTTGGTAATTAATGGTAGAACTGATGAATATAAACTACTCATATTAAGAATTAATGAATCATTTCGTATGAAGCAATTAATAATGAAATATAATTATAAAATTATATTAAACGCCAAAAATATTTGTTTTATAAATGTAATATAATACTAAAATATATACCCTATATTGAAGTAGATTACTTATATTGATAGTCATTTAAAAACAAAAATACTGTAGCCATTTTTGACAAAATTTTAATAAGTATAGTATGTTTCTTTATCAACGAATTGTGCTGAAATGTGGGAAAAATATTTCTAATGTTTATGTAAAAATCGATTTTTTTTTTATTTCATTTACTAATGATTTTATAATCCCTGATTTCTGAAAAGTTGAATCAACAATCTATATGATGAATAAGTATTGAATAACGAGTACAGTGATTTGATTCTCAATATTCTTTTTTATTAAATCTAGGACTTACTTAAATTTATTTAATCTATTGAAATCGATTATGCTCAAAATTGGATAGAGTGGAGAAATTTCTCCCTGATTTTTATTGATAGTTTAAATTGTTTGTTTGATTCAGTTTTGTTATATTTGTACTCTGTTTTTGATTAGTTACTACTCCACACTACTACGTACTTAATTATTATCACTTATGTACTACTTCATTAAAGTATGCGCGTATAAGCCCATAGTTGCTATATAAATATCTTATTGAGGACATGTTTAAAATGATAAATTTCATACACACTAAATAAATTGTTTCTTCAAATCAATTTTGATTTCCGCGAATGCCCGTCGCACAGCGGATTACTGGTTGACAAGTTTATATTCACAGCTGTTAACTGACATTCAGCCGACCGTTTCTCAAAGATTTAGTATTTAGAAACATTCGAGTTTTGATGGGATAAAATATACTTGATTGGGAGAATCGTCCCAGATCTGGAATTGTAGATTTTTTTTTTGTTAAGTAATTTCTTCAGCTATGTTTTTACACGGTACTCTATAATAGTTACAGATTTAACAATAATTTTTTTTTTTTATGTAATTAAACAAATCATTATATACTTTTGTTTTCAAAGTAGATTTGCTATTTTTATATTTGTTTTTTCAGATGTATTTCTTTCATATCCCTTTTTTTTCTTTTTCTTTTTTAAGTTTTTTTTTTTTTTTAAGTTTCTGTATACTTCGATAGCATTCGATCCTCGTTTCGAAATATGTTTTCGAAGAAAACAAGATAATAATAATAAAATAAATAGACTGAATAGTGTTTCAATAAAACATATTTTAATTTAATATAAGTTAATCGGTTAATCCCAAGTGATTGAAAATAACTTTTTGGCGCACAGAGGTTTTAAATGCCATGCATTTATTTTTATTGTAAAATAGTATGTTGATATTAATATTAATTATAAATAATATTTATATTAAATATAATTTAATTATATATAAAAAATATTTTATGAAAAAATTATAATGGCTAATAAAACGTTTAACTATTAGAAATTTTATTACCGACTCGATTTTGATGATTTTTTATTTACATAATTTTTTTATTAAATAAATCAAAATTTATAATTGATATTTTAATCATTTAAACAGCCGAAGAATTTTTTTTTTATTTCAGACCCCTACTGATTTTCACTATTATAAACATTTGTGGCAAATATTAAATTGAAAATCGATATTACCTAAAATTTCCCTACCAATGCTAAATATATACTCGTATCTATATATAAATATTAAACAAACAATAAATATTCAACCAGGAAATATTGTAAAATAATAGTAGAAACTGTAAGATTTCCAAATAAAAAAGAAAGAAAAATTAAATAATTACAAATAAGGTAAAGTTTTAATTTAATTTTCTTAAAGGAAAAATATCGTGTAACTTGTATTTCACCATCACTCTGTTTTTATGAATTTGGAATTAAGTATAGAATTGAGCACATTTTTAATAGACAATAGGCTTAACATATTTGAAGTGAGGTGAAGCCGAGACATACAAATAGACAATTTTATATTTATTTAGTTCTTTTTTAAAAACTCAAATTACATTTAAAACATTTGGATAAAACCCACAACGTTCGGATCATACTCATAGTAGGTATACACTGTCTGAGGTAAACTTAACATTGAGGTAATTTTTCTTCATATAAACTTTGTATGCATTAACTATTATTTTATAGTTATATTTTATCAGCTGGCTTCTCTCGTTCCTTATTAAGAAAAAAAAATTAAGAATTTTTCTTAATACTGCTTGTTGAATTTTTTCCCCAAGGACGAAGCTTTATTTCCTCTAATAAAATAATTCAGAAAAAGTATATTGAAAAACTCTTCCTGTTCCAAGTACCTACTCTATTTTAATTGAAAAAAATAGAAAGCAAAGACAATGCTATTTTAAATTTTAATAAACTTATCTAAAACATTTCTTCTGATTTTCTTTTCCAATAAAATGAAGTTTTTTTATTCAGATATTTTTAATACTTTTTCCTTTAATGCAGTAGATGAGTTTCAATGAAATGGTCTCTATTGAAATATAACGGATAAGTATGCGTACGTATTCTTCTTAAAAACGATTACCTCCGTTATTTCATGTAACTTTTTAACTGAAATTTTGTTGAACAATGTTTACTCATTCCAACTCAAAAGAAAAATCATTACAATAAATATTATGTTTTACATTATTATCATTACGATATATATTCTGAAAATGCTGGTAAAAGTATAGTTAATTTTTTTTAACCCAAAGTTTCGGATTCAACTATAGAGTTGCGTATGAAATATTAAGACCAAATATTTGTATGGTAAAATTAAAGTTTTATATTATTTTGTTATTGCTTGATTTTTGATTTTTTGTATTCATTATTTTTTATATATAGTTAAATTATATTTCTATATTATTAAATATATTTTATTATGGTTTACATGTTTTTGATTGAGTTCTTACACTTTTTATCATTTTAATATACATCTTTAAATTATGATTATATATTGTTAAATATATTAATATTTTGTATTATGATTTTTATGTTTCAATTGCATGTAATAAAAGTATTATTTCGCATTTCGCCAGTCACTGTTTATCACTTACTCTCGAATAGTCAAAAACCTAAATATCTACTGTTTATTTTATTATTTAATACTTATGCCCGTTTGATTACCTATGACATGCAGGGTCCTTTTGTTTTTTTATGGATACATGGCAAACACTATCCGACCAGATCTGGAACTCCTAACCATCAAGGACAAACAACTCCACCTTCGGAAGACCACCGAAAAGACAATCCAAGGCACGGGGACTATATAAGAAGTAGTGACATATATTAGATGCTATTGCTTGCCCTTACATATATATCGCGATGTGGTAGAAGCAGAGCGACGTTCCTCCTCCCTCAATTGGTGGCGCGGTACTGACTGAACCGCCTCCACTTCGCCGCCGTCCCCGGCACTTCGGGAACCTTCGGCCATCACCGCCCGTGTCTTATTGTACCCTCTATATCGCCTCAATTACCCCCCAGGTCGATATCTTATCTTGTTCTGGTCAGTCTCATTTTAATCCGTTATGGCGCAATGTATCGGATCAAGTCTCCCTCTGCTGTTCTTCCTCCTCCTGGAACGAAGTCGACCTGGACTTCTGAAGCGACTTAGATCATGAGTAAAATCTGTATAGTCATCCATAACTGAACTTATTTCCCTACAATAACTAAAAATACTTTTCCAGAACACTTTAAAAAATAGTTATCAATCGGTGGACGACTACTAAGAAATATATAGGTTTATAGAAATATTGAACGTTATATAACATTGATATACAAGAGACATAAAAGAGACATTCTTATGAACTAGGTGACTTATTGCTATTGACTATTTTTATAACTGATTGACTATATCTAACTTAGAGACTACTCTTACATACTATAAACTATCTACCACATCTTTACTCTCTAACCTCCTACCTCCTACCTTCTCTCCTTAGAGCTATTTATACGTGTAAAAGAAGAGGGGAGCTCAAGGAAATAAAATTGCTGACAACACGGAAGATATTTCATAACTTAGGGGTAAGGAGCCCTATAATAAGTACACACAGGATCCCTTGGTCATCAACAATCCATTAGCTCAACTATAAATGAAGGTATTATATGCAAACTGATGTTAGCAATAATAATTAAGTTTTATTCCAAAACTGTGTTCACCAAATAGATTTAAACGATGACACATATATAATAAATGCATGCCTCTACTACGAATCGGTTTTAATATTATAGTAACGAATGTGAAAAACAAAAATACATTTTTCTTTTTCGATCTATAACGATTGCTTTAACCTATAAGCGATTGAAGTATGTTATACGCAATTTTTAATCAATGTTTACTTTGTAAATGGGGAAAAAAACCTTGTCAAAAGGTCGAATATGCAACTATCTCGATGATGTTCAAAAGTAAAGTAATGAATAAAAATTTCGCAATCTACCACATTTGCGTGTTTAATTTGGTTCGAATTGTAACAAATTCCAATTCCTTGCATACCAAAATAATTAATAAATAAATAAAAAAATATCTCCCAAAGCATGGATTCGAATCTAGCATCAACTCATAAACTCAGGACTCTACAAGCTAAGTAATCTGCTCCCCTTTCAAATACAAGATAGTATGGATTTGAAGAAGCGATAGATCCGGAATTCTCCATTGCTGAGTTGTAATCTTTGCGATAGATAGAACGTTTGGTTCGCTATCGCGATAGAAACTTCGATCAAATTGGACTCCTCTATATCTTCTATTAATTGAGTTATCTTCTCACGATTCAATTTTGTTTCATTCCTTCATCTCTTATCTCATTTCTTTCAGTTCCTTATAAAAATATTGGATATGAAAGTAAGTGATAATTCTCTCTCATTCATGAATTATGGTTCAGGATATGAGTATTATAGAATTTGTTTGCTCGGCCCAGTTTGTTGTTCCTTCATTCAACTTCCCTCTGCTTATTCATTTCGAATTTCTCTTTAAAGACAATTTATATTGTTTGCATTCCACCAAGATTACGACGCTTTGCTCACAAGCTTATCCCCATTAGTTATTTTAGTTCTTTTGTACTGTATCAAGATGTCCTGCGACCGTCTAAACTCTTATTTAAAAAAATAATAAAATTAAATTAAGCCCTAGATGTTAAAAAAATAAATGAGAGAACGGGTAAAAAGTGTTTAAATTACTACATTCCCGTTCCATAAATATGACTGTACACGACTATGGAATATTAATTATTTAAAGCAAGGCATGAATTATAATTACTGACCGGCATTATCTCTAATCCAATCTCTATTAATCTCTTTTCCATATGGGATTGGTCGTAATAGCAAATCAGTAAATATATTGATCAGTTTACGGTGTACGCAATAATTTCAAATATTATTGTGTTAAAAAAACTAAACCACTACAATAAAGGGTGGTGGTTTCAGTACATGGTAGTGTTTCTAGGACCACGGTTTTACAGGGAGGGTATGTGTCGAGGATCACGCTCTACCGTCAGATCTTAATTATGAATCTTAATGTCTCGAATTAAGACAATTCTATTTATAGAGGTTGGATAAGGGTCTGCAGGTCCTACTGAACCATCCTTGGCTATCACCAGATTAAGTAATTTATTAGTCACAGCTGGATTTGATCCCGGGTCCTTCAGCATAGGAGCTCAGCGCTCTACAAATTGAGCTACCCCGCTCCGATTTATATATGTTCTTGCTAAACATTTGAAAAAAATCCTCCAGAAGAATACTTGGTACTTGATGTCAATGAATTATTAAAATAAATTATTGCAATTTAATTGGGGAACATTGTTATTCGGAAAAAAATTCCATCACCCCTAGATAAGTCACAAATTTCACAGGAAGTTTTAGGGTCTGGACTTAAAGAAAGACATATGTCATTCATTTTCATGGTACCGATTTAGAAAAAAGGAATTTGCCCCTTTTTTTACACAAGAGGGTGACCTAGTTTTCTACAACAATGTACCTGGAATTATGGATAGGTTCAAAATCACGTATGAACCAGACGAATGGAGACTTTTCATCGATTCATCAAAAGGTGTTTCAAAGCTGTACTTCTTCACAATGGTAACCGATATGCTTCCATGTCTGTTGGACACTCAGTCCATTTGAAAGAATGCTACAAAAATCTTGAGTTTGTTCTTAATAAGATCGGCTACTCTGACAATGCGGGGATTTGAAAGCTATTTCCATGCTGCTAGGTCAAAATAGTGGTTACAGAAAGATTCCATGTTTCCTCTGTGAATGGGATAACCATGACAGGAAAGAACATTATGTCAAGCAGACGTGGCCAATCAGAAAGGCTCTTATTCCTGGAGTTAAAAATGTTCAAAGACAAAGTTTAGTGGATTCTAAAAATATCTTACTTCCATCTCTTCATATCAAATTGGGTCTAATGAAACAGTTTGTGAAAGCATTACCCAAATAAGGAGAGTGTTTTAAGTATCTTTGTGAACAGTTTATCGGTATATCCGATGCTAAAGTGAATGAGGGAGTCTTTGTAGGGCCTGACATCGGTAAATTTATAAAAGATGAAAGCTTTGTCACTAAAATGAAAATAGGAGAAACAAATCCCTGGAATTCATTTATACTTGTTGTAACAGGCTTTCATGGAAACAAAAAAGATCCAAACTACAAAACTTTGGTTGTTGAATTATTACAAAACTACAAAATGTTGGGCTGCAACATGAGTGTCAAAGTTCATTTCCTTCACTCAAACCTGGACTACTTTCCAGAATATCTTGGGGCTGTAAGGAGGAACATGGAGAACGTTTCCATCAAGGTATAAAAAAAATGGAGTGCAGATACCAAGGTCAATGCATTGTTAACATGATGACAATTGGATACTGTTGGATGTTAAAAAGGGGAAATTCACAAGAAAACAGCCGGAAAAGTACCAAATGAAGTTTGATGGAAAAGGAAAACGTTTTTACAAAGACTTATAATAACTTTACAACGCATGTGCATCACTTTTATGCTCATTTTCCTAGGTATAGTTGTTGTTTTGTTTTTTTGCTTTTACTTCATGTTAAAATAATAAACACAAATCCAATTTTTTTCGTTTTTTGTACTTTTTCCAAAAACTTAAACTTTATTTTGTAGGCAAGCCTTACGTGATAGAAAAAAACAATGTCATTTTTTAAATCAGCACAAAAAACTACATAAAGATCAGTTAAATCAAAACAATTTTTTTGTGCTACCAGACCCGTGACAACATAACCCGGGTAAATATAACCGACGTTAAACCACAGAGATTTGAATGTACGTTAAAAAGTGCCGATAACAGATATGTGTCACGTAAATATGGTGTAGATAGAGCACAGAATGAAAATCGATTCCTCACTTACCAATGTGATCTGAGTCATTTAAGGATACCCTCAGGCCAAGGCGTCTGCAAGTCTCCTAACGTTCGAAGCGTCTAAAATTGAAACTTAAAATTCAGTAAGCTAGATAGATTTAATTGACTAGACTGACTGGTGTCTTGAATCTGACTGAATACAGTAATATATAAATATAATCTTGAATAAAATTAGTTTACCTTATATATATGATGAAGAAAATGGTCCGGGTGAAGTTCAGAAAAATCTCTTAAATAATGAGAACTCTTTATTTTAAAGCCAACGTTAGATGTTAATTGTCAACCATTAATGTCAATATAAGCCCTGAAGAAGACCTGCTTTTTGGGTCGAAACGTTGGCTTTGAAATAAATAGTTCTTCTTATTTAAGAGATTTTTTTTTTAATTCGACCCGGACCGTTACATAGCATATTTCAAAAATAATTATCTGGTTAAATAAAACTTGAGAAATTGTCTATTAATTTTTATTATTGTTAACAGGCCTTGAATCGACCCAGCAGGGTTACCAATGATTGGAGGAAAAACTTGGAGGTTGAACTTGATCTCGCCTAAATTACCTTTCTGGATAACAGTTGCCTCAGAAACAGAGCCACCCCTAATCATGTACCGAATCCTTCATTCTGGGCTGTACCGGTTATTTATTTTTTTAATATAAAGTTTACGTAATACAGGCATCATCAGAAAAAATATATAGTTTATCTCCAGCTGGTACAAAAACATGTGTTTTTGGCTCAATTAGGTAGGACTGAAATACGTCTTTTCTCCCTGTGCATTAGAAATTGAGTCAAAAAGTTAACTTTATTCCCTAGAGAATAAAGTAAAAAGATGACGACCTAAATCGTCTAAATAATGTTGGTTTTGTACTGAAAAAGTTCAGGGTTAGGTTGGTACACCTGTCACTCCGGCCTTTAAAATCAGCTGTTGTTTCAAAACTGATAAACAGAAGTTCATTTGTGTTCAGGTTATGTAAGTTATGGATCCGCCACATATTGTACAAGAAGCAAATAATGTTATTTTAAATTTATTGCCAGCTAAAATCAAAACAACAATTCAAAATTGTAATAATTGCACATTTAATTTTAGTTTTTTAATTAATTGTAAAACATGACATAATATAAAATAGTATAGCGTATATTTTTTACATCCCTTCTGGAGATAAAATCTTGTATGCCCCTCGGGACTAAATTGATCATTATTCCCAGCAATACTTTACTCCCTCGGCTTGGCCTCGTGAGTAAGGATAATTATTCCCTCGCATTCGCTCGGGTACAAACTTACAGCTGAGGAAATAATGATCTTCTTTAGTCCCTAGGTGCATAAATAACTCTTTCTATAAATAACTATTTCACAGGCCGAAAAATAGACCAAGGAAATTTCAGAAATGAGTAAATAATCCTTGGTTTTGCCGTCCTTTTAAGGAACGTAAATTGGGGGTTTCAAGCCTGTACAGTTTCAGTTATTCTTTAAAAACCCCTATCCTAATTGTACCTAGATAAGTAAAATGTAGGACTCCTCACGTTGACATCATCTGATTAGTTATAGGAGCATAAAGTGACTTTACATAAATAACTAAACAAATCCCCTCTTTATTATACATTAATAATAGATGAGTTATACTATGGTAACAATAGCGTTTTCATCAAACTTATATAACTATAGTAAGGAGTAATTGATAAAGTATTGTATTATAGCTTTTTGGAAGTTTCTTTTCCCATATAGTTAATGTATAGGACTGTTTCTTGTAGTCAGTCATAATGGGATTCACAATATCTTTATAGTATTTACTATTTTTTCTCTAACGGATTTTTTTTTAGTGTAAGACCACCAGGGGTACCAAAGAGCTTGGTTTTAAATATTCCTTGTATTCGTCCTCTTTGAGCTTGTTTTTTTAACTTCAGCCTCTTAAATCCAAATATACGGCGGGGTTTTCCCTTTCCTTTTTCATTTTCGAACTTATTCCTGATCTTATTTTTCGTTGTTAAATATTTCTTGAATAATCTAGTTTCGTTTATTCTTTTATGTTATTCCGCAGTGTTTATTTATTCTTACGTATTTGTCTTAATATAGTTATTAATACAATTTTATTTATACAAAATACTTCAGTGGTATCTTCTGGCTTAGACCGTGTTGATAACTTTTTCGCCAACGTTTCGCCAGACCTGCTGTTGACTTCTTCATGGCAGAAAAGAGAATGAATCATTTTAGTGGTTTTCTATTATTAATAAACGGGTAGCTATAGAAAAGACAAGGTTAGCTGTAGGGAAGACAGCTTAGCTTTTGCTGTCTGACTTTTGTTTAACGTTTGCCGAAGATCTGGCTTTATTTTCAGATTCAATAAATACGGTAACCAAACAAATAGAGTTCCTTCAAGAAGAAGTCGAAAAAGACGGATTAAAAATCAAAAAAAGGAACTAAGTTTATGACTAACGGTCTAATTACTTATTAATTAAGTTATCAATTAGTCTAATCACAATTGTAGTTTATGACTAACTAAGCTAATGACAGCTCCTAAGAAACTATAATTAAATTTTTGCCAAATTTATAAAACTGAAAAATTCAAATATTTAGGTGAAATAATAGAACAAAATATTTCAGAAAAGGAAATCACAAAATTAAGAGTTAACAAGATGAAGCAGCCTGTCTTCTCTCTAAAGATATTTACAAGAGTTTCACATCCATTAATGCTAAACTAAATAATAAAAACAGCGTTCCTCAACAATAATCCGCCCAAAGGCACTGCATGCGGCAGAACATATGATCCTCAGTTATAAAATGTTGATGCGATATCTAAGATATTTAGAAAATTACAAATGCGTTGAAAAAAAGCATAATTCAGTTCTATAGGGAAATACAAAGAATGGGCCCGGACTGAATGACAAAAAGGGTATCCACATATTTTAAAAAGCCGAAAATGACCAATAAGTGGATTAAGGAATCTGGAAAAAACATCAAAGAGCTCAAGTTCTCTCCGGATGGTATTGAAGGGCGATCACTTGTTGGTACTTCACAATGCTTCGGACCATATAGTTAAAAGACATAAGAGAAACAAACCAATGGGGAAACAATGAACGATGTATGGAAGAAAGAAAGGGAATAGTTTAAAGAAACGTAGATCGTGTAAAAAAAGTAAGGTAGAGAATTCCCTCTTAATTTGAGGAAAAAACTTAATGTTTTAGCGTAATGATGACCTGCACGGCACTTGGCTTAGGACAGAGCGATCTCTGTCATGTGTTGAACCCAAGCAATTCACGATGCATATACTCACTGATCCTCTGTTATTTATAGCTCACGTTTGGATTTTCTATGTATTGAGTATAATTTCAACAATTGTGTTTGTGGGAAGTGATTTCATGGATGGTACAAACGTGAGATGTGTTTACAAACCAGCTTGAACCCAATCATTATTTGCATACACTTAAATATCGTATAACTATAATGTTCATAACATTGCATGGAATTAAAAATATTAAGAGTTGGTATTCCGAATTTCGTTTATATTTATTCTAAATATCGGTGCGGTTTTGGCCAGCTTGCATGCTTTAATAACTACAAACAAATTGTATTCACTGTATTCTGTTGAAAAAGCGAATAAAAGTGAGTTATGTTAATGATATCTGCGGATCTAGGCTATATGAAAAAATTTATGCATCGAAAGATTTGGACGGTGTAATGGGACTAAGGGAAAGATAAAAGGAAAACGTAGGGTTTTGTGTCCGAAGGAATCTGCCGGAGCGGAATTTTATTACATTGACCGGAAAAATATAGCGCTAGGAGCTATTTTTCTCGAATTCTTTCGATTGTCCCCATCAGATTTATCTTTAAAGCTTTTCTAGAAACTCCAATCTGAGATAAAAGATCTCAATATTTCACAAAATGCTTTTTTATATTGCCGACACGGATTTTGTACCTTTCCTGTAAATGTATATACGTATTTTATATTTTTTTCCTAACTGGTAACGTTTGTAAAGGAAAATTGAATCCCGTGAAGAATTAACGCTGATGTATTTTTTTATTTGCGAAGGTAACTTCAATTTTATATTTAAATACATTCATATAAACTATGTTAGTAGCCCTTCATAATCCATTAGTATTTTTATTCTATTCAATCTTTGTATTTTCATTTCTTTATTTTTCTCAATTCTTAGAACTAACTGGACACCAAATCACAGACCTAAAGTACAATAATAATCGAGGAAGGTAATGGTCTGGTTGGAGGTCAGAACGAAATATCTTTAGTAAGAAGAACTGTTTATTTGTAAAGACGACGTTATGATCAATATTGTAGGTCTTCTTCAGGGCTATTAGGTCAGTGAGACAACAGTGGACTGAGATATATAATAATAATCGATAATAAAAAACAAGATCAATTTTAATCTATTTTTTGAAATATTAATGGCTTAAGTTTAATTAAAAACTTTGAACATTTTTTTTTAAGAGCAATCATTAGTCCTTGTTCCTTGAATTTCTATTTGTCTGGAATCTCTTCATCGTCTCTGATCTCCTTCTTCTTTTCTTATCGGAAATTTTTTATCTTTGTTATCGCTTCAGACCTCTTGTTTTGGGTTATGCTCTTAGCAGTTCCATCCCTAGGCATATCCTCCGTAACCCTGAGTTCTCTCATGTCCCTCTCTACCTCCTGAAACCAGTTAGTTTATTTATTTGTTTTTTTATTTGTTAAGCTATAATACTATTTATTATAACTATTTTCTAGTTTATCGGTATGCGCTTGAAAAAAAGTAGATATGTGATGAAAATCGTTTAAATTATAAAATTATTTAGTATGACGACAAACATAAAAAATTTAAAAAATGTGGATCCAATCAAGGATGATACGAAATGGAAACATTACAAAACTGCGAAAAAAAATCTGAAAACTATGGATAAAAAGGAGGCTATCGTTTCTGGGACATGTGTACAAAATAGACAAAACTGGATTAACCAAAATATTATTCCGCTGCCAAAGGAACAAGAAGACATGGATTTATGACTTATTTTATAGAAGACAAATGGTTAGAAAGCCAGGAACGAAGATTTACTTGTTTTTAACATTAAGTAGAAAAGGCAGGAGATGTCACGGTGAGAAATTAGTCATGGGTAGATACTGGATTTTCCTGTGTCTGAATACAAGTGATACGGATTCTTTTCTGTATCCGATACTTTTACTTGATATGTTTGTTGTTGAATACAATTATCCCGACTCTAATACGCCATTACTCTAATACGCTACACAGAAGCCTTTCTTGGGGCATCAGTTTTTGTTACCATTTTTAAAGGAAAAATAGTTATTCGCCGAAATAGTAACCTTCACAAGGCATCAACTGATTAAAATAATATTTTTTATTGGTCAATTATTTTTTGAAAGCTATGGAATTGAACGGAAAAAAAATAGTTGTTAACCCTACCTCAAACTTTTGTTATTCACGTTCCAAGACACGTAGAATTTGGATTGTAATACAAAATTTGTCTGTCCCCCGCAGCAGGGTAAACTCTTTAAAACGCTATATCTGTTATAATACTCGTCTTATTCCGGTGCTGTATTTTTTATTGTGAAACTAATGTTCTTCTTTAAAATGATGTAAAATTTGTTACTGTTGATAGTAAAAAATTGGAGAAAAAAATAATTTATTTAAATATGTACTAATTTGTTTAAGAACCATATTCTATGGTAAATTAAATCTCACAATTTGATTTACAATGTAGATGAACAAAAATAATATACCAGTTTTAATTCTTATGTTGTAGTAAAAAATAGCATAAGGCAGCATGAGGTAGTGAATATGTTCGTGAATACTGAATAGATCATGCTTCTAATGTTAATACAACCTATACCTTGAATACAACTCTCATATCTATTTGGTCTAGCAGGTAGCAGGTGCGGGAGTAGAGATTGTAGTGGATACACCAATCGTCGTGGATACTATAAGTAGTGAATACAACTAGTCAGTATCAGGGATGGGTAAAGTTGTATCTATCGGATAATTTGTAGCCAATATTGAAAAGTAGTGGATACAAGGATCGGATACGGTCGAAATGTACCAGGTATAGATACTCACTTGAATACTTTGGGTAGGAGGTCCTACCAAGGTCACCCCACCTCTCGGCAATAATCAAGGTTATTTGAATATTGGATACGGCAAATCTTCAAAGCTGTTTGCCGAGGACTTAAAGTATTTTTTTAGGTTTCGCAGCCTGAGGTGGTCTCTTTCCTATGCTTCTTCTTCCCGTTATTTTCCCAATATCACCAGCTGCAATAAGTTATATTTATCTGCAAACATAATCCCAGGTATTGCAGTTTGTGTTTCTTTATAGTAATCACTACTCATACTTCTTGATACTCTGAAAAAAGGTCTCGTTTGTAACTCTATCCATCCAACTTATTTTGTGAATCCTTCGGTATAACCACAACTCGAACGCATGCGCAGATCTCTGTTCACACTAGGGTCCAGCGTTCTACTCCACCAAAAAAGCATCGAGAATACATTACATTAGTAATCTTATTTTTAAATTCAACGTGAGGTCTCTGCTGCAAAAATCTCTCTTCATCAGCAATGCAGCTCTTAGTAACCATATAATTATTTATATCTGACGAACAGTTTATATATGACATTACAATATAGATCAATAATCGTACAGTTATATACAATAAGACATTGAGTAATTTAATCGGAAACTCGAAGGAAAATTCATAGTAAAGACAAAAATTGTGAAAATAATAATCAATAACTATTACTACAATTCCATTGTTTAAAAGAAATTCAAAAAGTGCAGTATAAATATAAACTGAAAACTAAACCCTTTGGCTGAATTGTTTATCAATTCTATAATTCAAAAGAATGAAAATAATTGTAAAATAAATTTAAAAAAAAACTACAATCTATATTCTAGGTTTAGGGTCCAGTACTTGGTAGAAATATATTTTTTGGACAACGGTTGTGCCGGGAGGTGATTTGTTCTAGATCACGCTCAACCGCCAGATTTTCCCCTTTGTTTTGGGTACACACTTTATAGAGGCTTGATGACCCCTAGAAGGGTCATAGATCCCATAGAATCAATCTCCGACCACTAATAGATGAAATAAAAGTCTCCCAGCGAGCGGGATTTGATCCAGTACCTTTGGCATAGCAACTCAATGATCTATCTCTGAGCCATTTCCGCTCCCTTGTAAAATACAATATTTTTTGCAAATGTATATTTTTGTGATTAATTTCGGATACAACTCATACAAACCAAATTACCACTCTGTAAACGTGCTGAGACTTGAGCACATTCTCTTAAAGCTGATCAAAATGAGTTCCATCGGAAGTAAAATTCACAGAACCTTTCACATGCAATGCTACATATCAGAAAAACTATACCGTACATTCCTATCAAATATTAGATGATAGAATTCCAAGAAAGGCTCACAGAAGTACTTGACGCTAAGTGGAGGTCAATTTGAACATTTATTTCACATGGCACAATCTTTCTTACTGTTTAACTAGAAGTAAATGATTTTAGTGCATTCGTCATTATGGTTTTTGAATCATTCAATTTAGAAGTTTACTTTATTTAAAGTAATATTGGTACGCTAAACTGACTGAAATAATAACATAATAATCTCCAAAGAAGTGGATGAGGATTTTTTTTCGCTGACAATAAAGTACAGCTTTATTGGCCTTAAGGGTTCTGGCGCCCCAATGCGACTTTATTCTTGGGGCTCCCCCTTTATTCTTTATTAGTCTTTCAATCTATTTTTTATATAAATAAGTAACATATTAAATATATATTTTTTATAAATACAAATAGATAACTCAGTTAGCCTGGTGGCGAACCAACTCTATAAACTTGAAGATGTTGGAACTTTGATCAATTTTCAATACACGATCATAAATATTGTTAAATATTATTTATCAATATTACAATTGATAAATTTAATAAACATTAAATATTTTAAACATTTATATATTTGTTAAAGAAACTTACATACAAATATGTACTTTATGATAAGTACTCATTAAAGAAAAAAAATCCTATTTGATCCCTCCCCCTTGTGACTTAACAGTATTGCATTTTTCGATTGGGTATCTTTAAAATAAACTTGTTCCCCTGAAATTATACGTACATATATAGAAGGCTCTACATCCCATGTGGGGACAAGGGCTCCCACTATATCATCCGCCAGTTATGGCCGATAATTCTCTCCTCCGATAAAACTACTATCGCGAAAACTGCAAATAAATCTGATATTGTGTAGCAATTATTTGTAGAGATTCTCGAGAATGGCTCTACTAAATCAGTAAAACCCTCAATAGTTCGCTCTTTTTCTAGGAAGAAATCAGTGGTAGGCTTATCGATTACTTCTTTGTCTGATTATTCATTGATTATAATATGAATAGGAATACTTAGTCTACAATCGCTCCAATATTTTACACACCATAATTTTTCATAATTCAGTTGTATCAAGAACATAAATAAACTAGTACAACAAAACAACATACTTTTAATTAGTACTAGCGGTAAGAAAAGAAATTTGGGTGCCGCAAACAAGCGTGTTTATAGCATAATATATGTTAAGGCCAGATGATGTAGTAAACTTATAATATTATTAGTTTAATCATAAACAATTAATTTTTTTTTAAAGAAAGAACATTTCCATTTTTATTTATTTCTCACTTGTTTGTGAATATAATAATTTAGAAGTGTTTTTTTTAGAATTATTTATTTTTAGTAGGCAATAGGACTGTTTAGTAGTAAGTTTAAAAAACCCATGTTATAAAAGCGAAGAAAGAAAAAAACATGGCAAAAGTGGAGTCGATCGGCTTTTATTTACTCCGTTTATATTAAGCCAGGCAGTGTTGCCACAAGCTTCATAAAGTGCACATTGTAAACAATAGCAGAATTGTTTTTGTAGATACTAAGTCCCTGCCCACCTACAGTTGGAATTAGTTTAAAACTCGTCATCGATTTGATCACATCAAATTGACCTAGACTATCCTCTCAACATCCTTGCTCGCCCTGCCGATGAGGACTTCTGACGGCTCGACTTCCTCGCATGCCCTACCGACGAAAATCCTCTGACGTCTCAACATCGTCCCTCGTCCGGCCGACAATCTACTTCGAGAGAGAGATAAGGAAGTTTTTGTTTTGTTTTATAATATTTCAACTGGCCAAATAGATAAAGATTTATTATTGCGTTATTGATAAACATTTATTTTGCAACTGACAAACATTTTATTTATTTGGAATTAGATTTATTATCGTAAGAGAAAATTATAAATTGTTATTAGTTTGCTGTAATTTACAATAATAAGTAATTTGATTTCTATTATAAAAACGTTTAAATTCAATTAACTTCATTTAATTCAGTGAATTAGTTTTATTATCAATAGTATTCTTTATTTTATTTACAAAAATTATTTATATTATTAATTTAATAAAAGGTTACAATCCAATATCTGGAATATTGAATCAGGAATTTATATTACCTTTACACATTTCGGAGCTCTTATCGAAAGGTCCAACTATTTCGCAGGAGCACAAACAATATATGTAAATCTTTAGAATCATAGATTACTATTCCATATTAGAATACTATGATCACTTGCTCACATCGTTTGGACTGCAGAGTGCTCTGATTTGTTTCCACATTTAGACGTCATTTCATTAGCGTTGTTTAAAATTCATATTCATCCACAGTTTCTAATCACAAAAAAAACAAAAACATAATTTCCTGTTTTTATAACAATAAAGCTATATCCTAGAGCGTTTCTCTCTTCTAGTTGTACTGCACATTTATTATTTATGTATTTAAAAATAAATCTCCAGAAAATACAACACAATTCTGTATTTAAAAAATTTATATTATATACTTTTTATTTGTAAAAGTAAGCACAATTTACAATTTAATTATTTTGAATTGAATTTATTATTCATTCAAGTTCATATCACTTGCTGGAGCAAGGTATCACAGTTTATAGAGCACTGAGTCGCTATGGTCATGGTTCCTGGTTCAAATTCACCCGTGGCTGATAAATTATGTGACTCCTGGAGCTCACCTAGCTTCTATAACCTTAGTATATGAATTCGGACAAACGCCTTTCTTGCACAACTGTTATTACTATAAACATCAAACAATACGATATTTATCGTGTACTGAACCCAAGAACCTTCAGGTGTTGTAGTTTTACAGGGTTTTTTTCATATCACTTGAACTAATATTTTACTTTTTATTTCATTTATTTATTTATTTTAACTTGTGCCTACATATTGTTTTGTTAATATTTTTATAAATTTATATCCTATTATTTTAGTTTACAATTTAAGAAATTTTTTTATTTATTTTAAATTACATTTCTTTTTGTATTTTTCGTTTTAATAAGTTATTTTGTTGTTTATGTCAAATGTTTTGGTTTTATATATTTTTTGTATCTTGTCTATTCTGATATATTCTTTACAGCTTCACCCGGGCCATTTTATTCACCATATTTATACGGCCAAAAAGTAATTAATTTAACGTTGATTACGGTTTTTAAGGTTAATTGCAAAGCCTATCCTAGCGTTTATCCCCAATAAAGTAATTATTTCAAAGAAACCCCATGTAATATGTAAATTTCTCTTTGCATGAAATGAAGTCCTAAAGCTGTTTACACGACAATAAATGGAGATGAAAGAAAATGCCAAGACTGCCTGGAGGAGACTGGAATATTGACTGGAGAGATATATCCCCCCCAGATTGCTGGAGTCCCCACTGCCAAGCAACCACCAAATGGCCATAACATTAGTGTTATAGCCGACACAAGAGAATGTTAATGCCAGATATTTTTTATCTCTCCCCATCTCTATGTAAGGGCCTCGTATTAGTTTTGGTCTACAGTAAAGTAACTTCTGACATTTTATATATCCCCTGGCCTCATTCTTTGTTTAAACAATCAAGTAGCATTCGGTTAAAGTTATTGGTATTACTGTTGTTGCAAATTTAATTTATAGACATTTATACTTGTGAATTTAGAACCACAAAGGGGATTGCACTAAGAGCAACATAAACATCAGGATTCAATTGGGAAGTATTTTGTGAAATTCATTACTTCAGATCAATACTCCACTTCACGTAGTAGAAATACTTCACCGTGTTGATATTGAGGTGATTTCTCCTATAAGCAAAAAAATCTGTACAACTACAACCCACGAAGGGTCTGTTCAGTACTCGGTAGATACTGTCTTAGACTATTTGTACTATTTCTTGGACAACGGTTGTGCAGAGAGGTGATTTGTCCCCCTGGATTTTGGTACCTACTTTATAGAGGATGTGTGGTCCCCAGGAGGGTCTCAGGTCCGAAAGGAATCCATCTCCGGCCGCTAACATATTAAATAAAAGTCATAGCTGCAGAATTGGAATCCAGGGCCTCCGGCATGGCTACTCAGCACTCTACCACTGAGTCACTCCGCTCCCTATGCTTATCAGCAAAATGATAGTTCTAACGTTAAGTTATCTAACGAACCTCTAAAAAATCACAATACCTAAATTTAGAATTTTCCACGATTTCACAATGGCATATCAATGTTTATTACCTTTATTCTACAATAAATATTTTTTCCCTCAAAGACCATGTTAGCGCATACATGGGGCATCACGTATCAGTTCTTAAACATGGAAACAATTTTTTTTTTTCTGTATGTTACAAACGATATAGTCCAGGATCCATGGTCCATTTTTTCACTTGATTAGTATCAAGCTGAATCTTCGTGAATAGCTACGTTTCGATGAGACGCCCAACAATTTCATGTGCGAATATTCTTGATTGTGGTACCTAAAAGAGGTAGCAAGGATGAAATATGTCGATTTGATGATTCTCAAAAATGTATTACTTACTGGTTTTTTTAGTTAAATCTCAAGATAATTACCTAAATTATTTGAAAAAATATTTGTCATACAAAATTTATGGTTTGATCAAAGAGTCCCCTCTTTCCAATGTGTATCGATAACGAAGTCAAAGATGAAGAAGTAAATTGGAATAAAATAAAAATACACGAGGCGTTCAGGATCAAAAGCGGATAAATCCAAAATTTCGATATTTGACTCTTGCGTTTTTCTCTTTTTCAGACAAACATTTCTGTCTAACACGATCCTTTGCCGACTTATTTCTCATGTTTTTAGTCCGGTCCTGAACTTGTTGGGGGAGCATAAAATATTGCTTGACTAAACTAACGAAATGTGTAGAAAAACGATATTTTTTAAATTCGGAGTTATCCCCATTTAATCTCGAACTCCTTGAAAATATTAGGTTAAACCTAAAAAAAAAAATTAAAATAAACTTATTTTTCATGTACGCTTATATCCTTAGTACTACCAAAAAATATGTAAGCCAACTTGAAGTGTAAAATGAAAATCTGGGAAATAGTACGTGGAATTACAAACTGTAATGTAAATAAGGTAAGGGACATGGGACAGGTAGCTTAAAATGTCCCTTAGGGTTTATTACCTGTACTCTTACTAGACTGTCACATCTAGCAAAAGGGTCCCCCTTTCGTTCCCTGTAAGTAGTTTTATAAGTTATCTTGTAAATATGATCAACACACTTCAAATATAATGTTATTCAATTAAATAAAAAAAGTAACTCCTGGTCAGTCAACCACGCCAACCTTTGGAGCAGAGAGGAATATGTCTCTTATTCATTAATGATATAGAATTACTATTTATTAAGTATAACGATCTCAGGCTGGTATACCATTTTCTTTTTCAAATATTATTCAGATCAAAGGATCTGACTTTTCTTTGAGATAATTGCTTGGGCAGCGAACCCAATATAGCAGAAGCAATGTGATGTAGTGACAGAACAATTAAAGAATAGAGTTTTTCGTGTATTTTTTGGTTTCTTCATCACTTGTTGGCGACTTGGTCCAGCTTCACTATCCATAACTGAAGTGAAATTTAATGATCGAGTTCGTATTTTTTTAAAGTTGTAAATGATCGACTTTCCGAATTTAAATTCGTCGGCAAGGGCAGGAGGATTTTCTCATTTTTTTTATTCTCTTAATGATTTTTACTTTGTCCTCAAGGGAAAGAACAAAACGATTTCTGTTTTACATTTTCACTAGTTTTGTAAAACACTGAATCACTAAACACGATATCAAAGATTTGCAAATAAGATTATAAAATATTCCTACAGTAGTTTGTAAGATCATTACATATTTGTAATAAAATAATAAAAGCGTGTTACATAATTAAGGTTTTAATCTTTTAAGTGGCAGAAACAGAATTTTTTTATTGTGTAAAATTATACAACAAATCAATAAGTCTTGAAAATCCTTGTTTAATATTCAACTCGCGAAATTGTTTACTTTTTGAAATTTTTCCGAAACAGTCCGGATAATTGACGTTCCGGTTAATTGACGTCCGGATAATCGACCCTCTACTGTATTGTTTTATTTATCATTGGATGAGTTTGAACCGCCGAATGGTTCAATAAATTACGCAAAATATCGTTATTATTATTATTATATTATTAAAATAATATTATTATTCTCCTCCGACATAATACAATTGTGATGTTTTAGATACAATTTGTGAAAAATACGCACTTTCGTATATAGGTAATGCGATGTTGTTTTATGGAAAAATAATATAAGTTGTACAGTGCAGATTTTTTTCTCACTCTCCAAGATTTATTTATGAATAATGCAATATACAAATATACATGCTAATATGTACTGTTAGAGAAATATAAAGCATAAGAAGATATGGTGCACAGAATGGTGATTCAACTTTTTTTGTGAAATTTCTTGATAGATTTTTCGAGAATATTTTAAATATAGTATGTTTCCTATTAGCGATGAAATGGATTTTGAAGAATAGTGGTGAGCACTTGAGAGAAAAATACAAGGCGAGAAATGGAAACAGAGAACTGAAATAAGAGATATTAAAAATCCATCACATCGTTTCTGTCGGTGGTGGATATGCAAAACCCATAGCGCTTTTTCCTCTATCCTTTCCCGTATGGTATGTATTGTTAAATGTTGTAAACAATTTTAACAGTATTTGTTTTTTGAAACTACCGAACTAAAGTGCACGATCGTTGTATGCCTGGGTGTAATAGTGGGCATTAGTCAGTGAAAAAACGGGAAGCTCATTTATTAGGTCCTTTGCTTCGCTCAATAAATTTGCGGGAAAAAACGATTCCTCGTCAATTCCAATTAACAAAACATGGCCGTGTGTATCGCAAACACTTTCCCCAGCATTAAATCATAGTTGTAGGGCAGAAAAATTAGCTAATTAGGTGTCAATGGAAATTCACAGAAAATTTAGAGGTTCGATTTTTTTCCCAACTTTCCAAAATTCCTTAAAAAAGTAAAGATGTAGAGGTACATTTTACTTTTCGTATATATTAAAACACCATTTTTATCCATAACAAAACTAATATAACCAAGATCACGGGTTGGCAGCCCGCCACGTGGCGTGGGATTTATAAAGTGGGTAAAAAATCCCTAGTTATGCCGTCTTCCGGATGGGACGTAAAATGTGGTCCGGAGTCTGTGCAAAGTTAGGTGCTGGTTAAAGATCCCTATCCTAATATATCTGAATACAATAAATTTAGAACTTCCATAAGAATCGTCTAATTAGCCACATCAGCATAAAATGACGTTAAATTTACTAACAGTACAAAATAATTGTATTTCTTAATACATTGTTGCAATTTATCCACATTGGTCTGTATGTGACTTCTTTTTGTAATATAAAAAAAAACACTCTAAATTAACTAATTAATTTATATAAAATAGTCATTTTTCATTTCTAATGGAATAATTATATTTGTATACAATATTGCATTTATTACGAAAGTGTATCCTTTTAAAATCATTTGGAGTCAGGGATTTGCTTTTAGTATATTTAAAAGATAATCTGAAAGATTAATAATATAGAATAATAATATTTAATAGTAGTCACAAATTCTTAATAAAATATCAGGTTTTATTAATAAACCTGACATTGCGAGATAATTGACAGATTTAAATGTAACATATTCAAATCCTACAATTTAAAATATATTAAATAATGTTAAATACATTACCCATTTATTTGAATTAGTATGAAATATTGTTTACTTAGTAAGAAGAATAAATCCAATCACATCAATAAAGATTTATGCATAATGATGAAATTTAGATTGTGTGGAAATAGTTATGGATTCTTAAAAGTTTTTAAATTCGCTATAATTAAAGTTATAACTAACTATTAACGATATAACTCAAAAATTATGAATTAATTAAGCCTTCAGTAGATATTGTATTGATTAATTCAGGAACGAGATATCTGATATACCATTTCCAAGGTTGTTTTTTTTTTAATTAAGCCATATTTTGAGTTGTATCGTATTTGAACTTACAGTTTTATGGGAATAATGACATGAATTAAAATAAAAAAAGTTTCAAGATTTAAAAAAATTTTAAAGGCTAATAGAAAGAATTTCAATACCATCATTACAATATCAATGTTTTGCTTAACTAAAACCAATTTTTTTTAACCTCTGTTGAAAAATTAGGTTTTTGAGTTATGACATTGTTCTTTTGAAGGAGCGACATGGCTACGTAAATTTATAGTTTTAGTGGGACTTTCATGAAATCTATGGTTCAAGTCTAGTTTCAGAGTAATAGTTATAGTAATAGTAGAATAGAATAGAATAATAGTAGTATGTGTTCAAGACTGGTGAGCAGCCCCTAGACTTCCTCCTGCATTGTGTTGTGTAAAAGTTAGTACCTTTAAAAAAAAAGAAAAAAAAAGACCAACACAACTTCTTTTATCGGCAATTATTCCAATACATTTATCAGGATCTGTCGAAATGAGCATTACAGAATAAGCTTATTCTTTTAGGTCTGTCGTACTTACTTTCCTGTTACATAAACAGTGCTGACGTCATTGCTAAGCAGCCGATACCTTCGAAAATAAAACATTGGCATTGTTTCCGAACAAGGGAGCGGTGTACACGTGTTGCAGCTACGTGATCGCTTCTAAAATTCAAGCCGTTTATATTCAGTCTGAGTCTAAACACTTAGTCTCAAACAATCTCAACTTATGCCGCTCGGGAGCTCAGGTGTGGTAGCGGGCTAAACATCATGTTTAGATGCCTAGAGTTTAAAATTACAATTCAAACACTCCTTCTCCCCTCCTCCTCACCTTTCTTTGGAATATTAAAAAGTTCTTGAAACCCTAAGTGCACTTTTTCTTAAGCGTACCCTCCAAAGCTCCCCAATCGGAGTCTCCCTACTTCGAAGAACACGCTGTGCATCCGAAACGCGTGTTAGCCTGGAATTTTGAAAGAAAGTTGGTAGATTTCCAGGAATATAGTTAACGCGCCAAATACTGCACATTTTTTTTTAAAAATAACTAGGGGGTTCCTCCCTATGTGGGAGTTATTTTTTTTCTATATTGTGTTACCTGGAAAAAAAATTCAAGTGATTATCCCTAAATTGTAATCTGCACTTTCAAATTCCAATGCTGAAAGCACAGAGGAAATAATGTGGCCTCTTGGGATATATTTTATCATACAAATTCAACTTCATTTAATATTTAAATTTTATGTACTGTAGAACTTAAAAAAAACACCTAAAAACATTGTACATGATCTAGTATTTATCAAAAGTATTACTTCTATTAGTTAAAAAAAGAAACAGGGCTCATCCTTGCATATAATAAAAAGCAAATGGAAATGGGCTGGACATCTCCTGTGGTGCAAAGACAACAGATGGTAATATAAAAATCCGAAAATAGTCACGGAATGGACACCAAATGACCGATAAAGGGTGAGAGATAGACAATTGAAGAGATGGAGAGTCCATTTAGGATTTTGGCAGGACCCCTCTGGTGGAGAGCTGCTAAGGATAGAGATGTGTAGAGATAGTAGAAATGGTTGGCCCTTACGAATCCCGCATCCCAGTGATGCGTTAATGCTAGTCGCCCAGGGAAGTGTTAATGACTACTACTCCAATAGGAAGGCCTATGCAAGAAAAAGAAAAATGTGTATAAATATTTATATAGTAAAGAATTGTTTTTATGCTGTTTGTAAATTTATGTTATAGTAATTGTATATTTCATGAATAAATAAAGGCTATTTTCATTACATTACTTCTATTAAGAAATATTACTTCATTTCTATTCTTCTTCTTTAATGGCACTACAACCCGCGGGGGTCAAGGCCTCCTGCAACAGACACCACCAGTCATCCCTGTTCAGAGTAGCCGCCTTCCAATTCCTTATCCCAAGGATAGACCTTGCATCGGCAGCGACGCCGTCTGCCCAACGCAATTTGGGACGCCCAACTGGTGTTGTTCCATGGATCTGTTCGTTGAGGAGCTTCTTTGGAATTTGGTCATCCGTCATCCTCACCACATGTCCGGCCCAACGTAATATCCCCACTTTTATAAATCTGACCAGGTCGGCTTCTTGGTCAACCTCTGTAGTTCCGCATTGGTCCTTAATTTCCATTCTTGATTTACACACACTGGACCAAATATTCTTCGGAGGATGCCCCGCTCAAACCTCAGTAAGGCCAGGGCTCTTCATTTCTATTAGTAAGATGAAACCTGCAGTAATTTATTTAATGGTAGATAACTGTATAACTTACTTCGATATGAATCGGTTCATAACACGGCTTACATATCTGTTATGGAAGTGATCAGGTGTTGGAAGAGCATGGGCTTAAATGAGAACATGAAAGAAGCATGGCAAATATTAGGTGGGCTTGATTTCAAGATGATGGTGGATCGGTGAAAAAGCTCGAAAGTTTGGTTCTGTGGTAAGTAGTATAGAAATCGGAAAGGCGAGATCTTGTCATGATGATTTGAATTGGGGAGACTGAAGATATATGAAGGTTGTTGAGAGTTGATAGACTGGTATAAGAATGAACCGAGCAAATATTGTCTACGGATGGAAGGGAAGAGCCATTTAACTCATCGTAAATGTGAGACACGCGAGACCGCCTCAGGGTACCAAGGACAAAAGTTCAATTTTGGAGAAAAGTTCATTATGCGCTTTAATCTCTCCTCAAAGACCAATAGCCCAAGATATAAGTCAAGGGACTCCCGTATTCCACACCAAAGTAGTCGAATTGGGAGAAAATGAGGGATGAGATATAAGGAGGTTTATGGTAGGAAAGTGTTGGGGTGATCGTTTAGGATTTATTTATTAGGAAGGTGTAGATGGATTGAATATAGGAATAATAATGCAGTGAATGTTGTAGTGAAATAGTGTATAATGATTTGTTTTATTTTAAAAATCTGTATTCTTTTATAAACAAAACTAACATTGAATCGATTTTACAAATACTGATAAAGAATAGAGTAATTTTGTTTAATCTAACAAAAGGTTGATAATTTAGAGAGCTCATAGAATTTTTTTTTCTGTCATTGTGTACTTGCGTAATATGAGAATCGCGGTTAAAAATCAATAAAATCACTTAATACTCATCGCCTTATTAAGGTTTTTAAAAAACAAGGAAAATTATGCAGACTTTTTTTTCAGAAATTCAACCATATTCAGAGGAAATTACGCCAAACCAAAATTTCGCACAAACATTAGTTATAAAAGGATGTTGTTATTCATTGTAGTACAACGTGGTATTACCATTAAAGCATAATTGAAGGAATGTTTCCCGTCCAATTTAATTTCCAGTCCAAAAGTGGCCTCTCTTCTTGGAATACTTGAAAAACAGAGACGAAAAAAAAACTCCTTCAGGTCGAAACATTATTTGAGCTGAAGCTTTGAAATCAATTAGGTAAGAAGTTTAAACTGGAAAAGTTTGAAATTAAAAAAGTCAGAGAAGTATTCGCTACGGTAAAGAGCAGTATTCAATAGGATTTTATTTAAGACTGGTCAGGAAGAGGTTGTTGTTCAATCTCAATATTTGCTAGTTTAAATAACATTTCTTTAGTCATTATTTATCTAACTAACATTAAAACCAGTAGATACATTGACTCAGTTTTGCTTAACTTTTTTCAGTATTAAATTATCATTCTAATATTTAAAAAAATATATATATTTAGATAGTTCCCTCATTAAGTAGCTAATCATTGAAAGCTATGCTCTTTTTAATTGATAAAAAAATGGATTCATCGTATCGAGTACAATATTCAGTTCAACTTATACATTATATTTTACAGAACTAAATCGACTTTGATTTTTTATTTTTATTTTTTACATACATTCACACACATACACACACACATGCATATATATATATATATATATATATATATATATATGCATGTGTGTGTATAAAATTTCCTTGCTATTAAGAAGTTCAAAAAGGTTTATAAAAAAAATTCAACTTGCATCGTTCCTGATCGGCAGCCATTTTTATATGTAAGCGAAAGATCGTTTTTCAATTTCCAGACATTAGCGTTCATTTAAATATCTCTGTAATGGTTTAAGATGTATTTCTGAAATTTTAACACTTAACATTTTTTTTTAACTTTTGAGGGTAGTTATTTCTGGTGTGACTGAAAATGAAAATTTAACTGTTTATTATTTTTAGGCCTAAAAAGTCTATTTCTATGTTTACAATACCAAACTTTGGCATTCATTTTGACTACTTATTTCTTAATTTAAGGTATTTTGAGATTACAGGCAATGCTGTCGAGAAGACTCCTAAAAACAATCGTGTCAATAAAATTTTATAACATAACTCAGAGCAGAGATATTAAAATTAACGCTTATGTCTCCAAATTGAAAAACCATCTTGAAACGTTGATAAGAGCTACCTAAGGTAAATTAACATACCGATAACATATTAGCATCGAACGACATGAATCTTGTATTTAAAAGGAAATTACACTTATGGAAAGGACATTAAAAGGACTTATAATAAAATGGATTCTTGATATATTCGTATATGTTTTAATAGTACTGGTGTATTGGTTGAGTGATATATTTGAAAACGTTTCTTCATTAGTTTGTAAGTAAAATTTATGGAATAAAGTAATCTTCCAGTCACCAAAAATGTCAATTTTATATGTATGATTTAATATATTCACCAAAACCCTGTTTCTTTTCTGTTTGGGCAACAATAAAGTCTCGAAGATCCGTTCATTTCCTAGGTCTGAAACCATGATTTTGTTTAACACATTATTTCAGTACCTTATTCTTGGTGAAAACTTGGGATTTAGTACGAAAATTAACAAACAGGATTGATAAATTTGGGATTTTCAATAACTCATAAAAAAAAACGTAGAACACGATAAACAAGCAGTTTCTTGTTGAACAAAACGGGAACAACGTTAACGTAATGCTCTTGATTCATTTTAAATAGGTGTTTCTGGCGAAGATTTAATAATATTGCTATAAATTCTATATTTTATTTTTAACAAGGAAATTAAACTGTTGTTACATGGCTTTCCACGAATTCGAACAAAGTCTATAGGATTCCTAAGCAGTGCAAATGTCACGTTTATATTTAATAAAGTGGTTGTATGCGGTATTTAAATCACGTGTTGAACTGTCCTAGATACTTTAAATTAGAATTATATTGCATTCTCTCAATTTTCTTAGATCATTTTTTAGATATAGTGATTCACCAGGAATGTTTATGTATATAATTTGTCGAGGTTTTGTGTAAATGTGTTGGAATACCGATTGGTTTCACCGAAGACGCTACCTAATCCCGTCCAATTATCTAACGTGCAACATAATAAATTCGTATATTTATAAATATTTGGTTTTGTATTAATTTTTAATTCTATATAGTAAAGCGCATTAGCTGAGATGGGACGAAAGAAAATCAAGACTCCCAATATTCGCGTGGTCCTTAGATGCCGGTACGTGATAAAAAAAATAATATATACACAGACAAATTATGTAGGCATAAAATGCCTTAATACCCGAGCAAAGCTGGGGTGAGTCGCTAGTAATATAATAAATTGATCGCAATAATAAATAAATGGCCAAATTTATGTACCGGCATCATTTGATAACAATCATTCTTAATGATATTAATAATAACAATTATTATTAATAATAATCATTATTGATGATATTAATAATAACTATTATTCATTCTATAATTTATTTATTTTTTCTTCTCAGCATTGCTGGTTGATATGTCTTAACCGGACCATGGTCAAGGCAAGCTTAATCGTCTTATTTATCGATATTTAGAAATTTCCGTACAATACTAGCAGTTCCCAACAACACTGCTTTTTGTAGTATTTCAACTTCCTTGTTCAATTCAAGGATTTTCAAGGATCTTATTGTTTCCTCTGGGATAAGTCCATTCGTAGACACTACAATTGGCAGTACTTCAACCCTCACCAGTCCATAAAGATGCTTCAACTCTTCGCTAAGCTCCTGATATTTCCGAATTTTTTCTCCTATTGTTTTGTGCACGTTATCGTCGGAAGGAACTCCTATCTCAATAATCTGTGCTTTCTTTGCTGCCTTGTCAATAAGCACGATGTCAGGTCTGTTGTGAGATATATGGTGGTCTGTTATCATCGTATGGTCCCAATATAATTTAACATTACCACTTTCTAATAATGCTTCAGGGTGATATCTGTAGAAAGGTTGGTGATCTTTAATTAGATCACATCTTTTAGCAACGGCTTGATGAATGACCTTCGCTGCATTATTGTGTCTTTGGAGGTATTCTTTTCCCACTAGTACCTGACAGCCTGAGGTCACATGTTGTATTGATTCATTTGTTGATTTGCAAAGACGACACTTATCATCAATGGCCTCTTGTAAGATATACTTCCTATACGAACGCGTTGCCATTACTTGATCTTGTATAGCTAAAAGGAATCCTTCCCTCTCTGGAAACATACTTCCATTTTTCAACCATTGGACAGATGCTGCTAAATTTATTCCAGAGGTTTTTAAGGCGTTGTAAAATCTGCCGTGAAGTTGTTTACGTTTCCATGACTCAGTAAGACTCTGTTCAGTTAGGTTCTCGTTTTGTTCCTCTCGAAGCAAGTTTAGTGCCGTATATCCGTGGTCAAGCCTTGTAATCGCAGATAATACAGGTGAAGTACTGCTCATGACATAGGCCTTAAGTTGTGCTTCCTGTTCTCTGCACGATTTTAATAAACTAGTGAGACCTCTTCCTCCTTGTTTCCTGGCTATATATAGTCGTGGGACTGAGGAGTTCGGATGCCGTTGCCTCGATTTCACCATATGCGTTCTAATGAAACGGTCCATTCTTTTAAGATCGGTATCTGACCATTTTAATGTACCAAAGGAGTATACGTGATACGTATAGCCCATGTATTCAAAGCTTTTATCAAATTTCCAGAGTTTAAATTAGTTTTTAAGATCCTCTGAACTCGTTTCTTGAATTCATCCTCAATTGTTTCTTTTACGTCCTTCTTGAACTTTAGAAGCTGCGTGATACCCAGATATCTGTATGAATCAGTTTTCTTTAACTGCTTGATAACTTCTCTGTTTGAAAGTTCTATATTCTTTGCATCTTTATACTTTCCTCTGTGAATGTTAACAGTTGCACACTTGTCCATTCCCAATTTCATGCCAACATCGATGGTAAAAGAGCTCACTGACTCAAGTAAACTTCTCATGTCTCTCTCATTCCTGGTATATAATTTCAAGTCATCCATATAAAGTTAGTGTTAAATGATTACTTCTTTGTCAATTGCGTAACCCATACCAGAATTATTTAGTATGGAGCTTAATGGATTGATGGCCAGGCAGAACCACAATGGGCTTAATGTATCTCCCTGAAATATTCCTCTCTTTACAGGAAGGGTTCTATTATCTTCAAGTTTCTCATTTGTTGGATATTCAAGTGATATTCGCCATAGTTTCATGAGTCGTTGTAAGAGCTCTATTACGTTTTTATTAACTTTATAAATTTTAAGGACTTCTATTAACCAATCATGAGGAACCGAATCATAGGCTTTTTGGTAATCGATCCACGATATGGAATGTTCCGACACTTTTTGGATACCTGAGACGCTATAAATGAGTCGATGAGCAGAAGCTCTTTGCATCCTTTTGAATTTTCTTTGCATCCCAGTTGTTCATCTGCCATCAATTTGTACTTTCTTAAATGCAATTTTAGTTTATAACTTATTATTGCGGTCAATAATTTATAAACGCTATTTAGGCAAGTTATTGGACGGTATTCTTTTGGTTCTGCTTTTTCTTGTTTCTGTTTCAAAATCAAATACGTCTTACCTAAACAAATGTCGTTAGGAGGAATAACTGAATTACATAGTACTTTCTGATAATAAGAAGCTAATACTTTGTGGGAGCTTGTAAAATATTTCATCCAGTAATTTTGAATTTTATCTGGTCCAGGCGCTTTCCAGTTATGTGTTGTTTTAATTGCATTTCGAACATCTTCTTCTGTAATATTAACAGTATCCATTATCGGAACATGTTCAGTTTCTTCGTACATATTATTCAGCCAGAATGCACTCTTATTAAAATTTTTTGGTATGCTCCATATATTTTCCCAGTAACTAGTAAACTCAGACTCCTCTGGATGTGAGGGGGAGATTGATGATTCGTCTTTATTTGATTTTAGAGAGCGATAAATTTTTTGTTCATTCATTTTAAACAAATAGTTTTGCTTTCTACGGGACTCGGCTTTTGAGTATCTTTTGAGTTTATTTACACAAACAGCGAGATTTTGTTTTAATCGATCCGATAGCATTAACAATTTTCGATTAACTTCAGATCTATTGATGGTACCTAAACGCTTAACAATGAGTTCATCAATACTTGTTTTTAACTTTAGAGATGCTTTTTCGGGGTCGTTTAGGTAGTTTGTGAGAACTCCTATTTTCTTCCTCGAATCACTCACTTTATTTTTCAATCTTCTTTTCCACGGCGGATCAATATTGTTTTTTTCTGAAATATTTTTTCTCTTCCTAGGTTCACTATTGTTTACTAGTCCCAATTGCTTTGTAACGGTACTTGCACCTACATATATCCAATGTCGAATCTCGTCAATTTCATCTTCTGTAATGTATTCTTCTAAAATACTGTTTACTGCTGTGACAGTATTCAATGTTCTTTTACAGTATGGCACTTTAGGTATTATCGGACGTAGCTGTAGTGGAATACCATGTTATTTGATATGTTCAGTCATTAAAATATTACGAATAATTGCATTGTCTATTTTACTTAAGGCTTCCTCTTCGTTGATAATATTCGATACTGGGCTTTCCTGATTTCCAGTGTTTACGGGGACATTGTTTTCCTCTATTGGTTGTAGCGCATCTTGGTTCATTTTACGTCCGACATCTCTCTTAATGTCGTTTATTTCGGCCATTGATAGGAAGTTCCTGCTGAGTACTTGCTTTACTTGATCAGCAATACGTTTAATAATCATTATTAATGATATTAATAATAACTTGATTATTATTATTATTTGATAATTTGAAGAAATAATTAAATATTATTTATTTAATACAAATTATTAAAATAAAAATGGTTGTATGAAACTCATTGAGTCATAAAGTATAGTTACCAACTGTTAAGGCCGCTCAGTTGTTTTAAAATAACATGTTCATATTTGATAATTTTGTTTAGTTTCAATTATTTTGTATTTTTTATTAATTTAATTTCAATTAAAATAAATCATCTGTAAAAATACTTCAACGTAATATTTGTTTGAATTAAGAGTGATTTAATCGAAAACAGATGTGAGACTTTCTTTATTTTTATTAGAAAAAAGTCTCTAGTCATCATTGTTGTCTCGGCTAGCGCACCTTGTGGGCCTACCCTACAACAGTCGTCATTGTTGTCTCGGCTAGCGTATCTTGTGGCCCTAGCTTACAGCAGTCAACTTCTTTGTTCCATAGCGACCCGCGCGGTGCAGCTTCTATCGAGAAACCCGCTTGACCAGCACTTCTATCAAGAAACCCGCCTGACCAGCACTTCTATCAAGAAACCCGCCTGATCAGGGTATTATAAACATTTTTTTTATTTCATTTTTAATTGCGCAATTAAACCTAATTATTGTATAAATTCATTTTTTTTTTGTATCAAATGGTTTATTGTATTTAACAAAATCTTAATGTATTTTCATTTTCTTTTTTTGTAAGTAATTTAATCTATTTCTTGTTTTGTTGTTTTGTGTATTTCTTGTTTGTCTTGTTTTTTTTGTGTTTTTTTGTATATTTCTTGCTTGTTTTATTTCTTCAATATAAAAGTTTCAAAAAACTAGCATTTGGTATTATATTGGTCCATGTATATATTTGATTTTACAATTCAAGATTTAACGTGGTAGGTAATTTTCTGTAAAGAAAATTTATCTGAGTCAGATTAAGGCAGCAGCCTATCAGAGATTAGTTTCCTATAGGGAAGGCTGTACAAGGGTGCAATCCCTGTTACCCTTACGGCGCCCTAACACCAACAATGGAAGAACTTCCATTTCCGCATTATAGTGTATTGATTCTTAAGTGGTATATACCATTAAGTCTGTCTTTGTATAAATCTTTAGTACAAATAAATAAGTAAAATAAAGAATATGTTTATCGAAATGAATCTTAAAAATATAGTAAAAATTAATAAAGTTTTCATTATTATTTGCTTTCCAGCTATATACGAGTATATCTTAAATCATCGACAATTCTTGTTCAATCTACATTGCGTGAATTGCGACGAAGAAGTATACTTTCTAGACTATCTTCAACATCTTATAACAAAATTAAAGACGCAGAATTTTCAAAACTCATAAATTTCACAATTATTAAATTATTTTTGCCCATTTCAATAATGTAAGAAAAAAATAAAATGATAATAATAATCAATTTAATTCATTCCTTGAACATCTCTACAGAATGGACAAGCATAGATTGATCAAGCAGCTATTTGACTATTTTTGGAAAAATAAAACCACGACAACGTAGAATAATGAAGTAAGGAACGATGTGGAAAAGTTGAGCATTACAGATTCTTACATACTTGAAGACAGTTAACTTGGGAGTCAAACATGTGGAAGGATATCAGGAAGAAGAAGACCAGAGAAGGTTGATTATCAGAGAAGATATAGGGCCAAAAGAAATTAAAATAAAGTAAGAAAACAAGAATTACAATTTTACTACAATATGGTCAGTAGTCTATATCTTGGAATGAACAAATCGATTTAAAATCAAAAACGATTAAAAGCTATCGTATTCAAACACATGAATCATGTTAACTTTGGTTTATTTGGTTTCTAGGAATCAATTGTCTAATTTTTTTTTCTCTACAGCTTTAGAAAATATGAAAAATAACTACAACATTGTATCACATTTCTACAATACTTTGATATGACTCCTGTAAACCAAGTCTACTAAATCCTACAAAGCGGGATAGGCATTACCAGGCAGTACTTTCCTATCCTATGCATCAAACATAATGCAGATGGTTGTTCTCAATCACTTCAGGCTGCTCAGACAAAAAAATAAAGTTGCTCTTCGGTAACTAATAGCACTCGAGCTATATCCCTACATAGTGTTCATATGCCAGAACGTCGAGTGGGGGAAAAGGGCTATTGTTATAGGAGTCGAAGTCTCAAAGGCATTGTCCTCGACATGTCACGGACTACTTTCCCGGCGACAAATCGCCCTTGAGTGCCCTAAGCAGCTGTGTTTGTCATTAAATCATTTTCAAGTCCTCCTTGAATATAAACGTTGCCTAAACGCTTTCAGATATCATTCTCGTGCAGAGCTCTTCAAAGCAGTTATACCTACTTCCATTGCATTTCCCCCTTATAATGCTAGTCATAAGCAGTAGGTCGACATACCCACGTCCACTGGTTTTCTTATAGGCTATAAACACTATTTCCGAATTAGGTTATATTTCGGATATGTTTAATATTACGGATATGTTTGAGAGCGGGGTGGCTCAGAGTGCTGAATTGCATTCCGGAGAGTTCAAAGCTATGTTATTTAATATGTTAGCAGCCAGGTATGGATCTTTTGGATCTGGAGAACCTTTTGGGGGTAGCCGAGCCTCTATAAAGTGAGTACCCAAAATAGCCTGATCTAGGACAAATCACCTCCTTGCACAAACGTTGTCCTAGAAACAGAATATATGTGTGTGTAATGATACCTTGATTCATTTTTAGCTAGTTCTATCAGAATATCATATCAACACAGCTATGACTACTCATCGAACTCTTGGGAGCACTTGCTATAATCGTCGGTGTGGACGTCTGTATGTACACCAAAAAAAAATTAATTTTGCATTTTTAACTGCTTCATAACAAGATCCTCAAAAGATATTTGCCATAAATTCAATGAATCAAGATTATACAATTTATCAGAGAGTTGCTTAAGAAATGTTTTAAAAACATAAATTTGGCGATTTTTGTTTACTAATATGTATTGAATAATTATACATCTTGTTGTGGAATTATTGCAAATAATTTATTCAGCCCATCGACTCTTCTTTAACTTGCAACATTAGAAGTTATAAATAATTACTTTTACAGGTGTACTTTGGAAGGTTAAAAGGTAACTGTATGACTTGAAATGACAAAGTCTACTGAATATTTGTGGCATACACGACTACTTCTAAATATACCTTTATGGAGTTAGATTTCTCTGAACATATTCATATAAGGATTAACATTTGATTCCAGATTCAGGATACGCAGTGAACTCTACCATTATTAAAATACTGATACCTTCAGTCTAAAGTCAGTGTTTATTCAGAAACAGTTAGACTTAAGTTTTAATCAAATCCTTTGATAAAGCAGATAGCCTCCCTTTTTAAGAACCTTCATTAATTAGAACCGAGCGAAATTAATCTAAAATTTCATACCAACCGCTATTTATAGTAGGTATCCATATTATAGAATAAAAAATGTTCTGCTATTGTAATCAAAAATGTTATAAAAAAAATCATACACGTTGATTTAGTGTGATTCTTCTTTGAAGATTTCTCTGTTCTGTACAAAATGAGGCATTCGAATGATTGGTTCGATCATCGGGATTATCTTTTTTCTAAGAGGAGACAAATAATTATTTTTTTTTTACTTTTTAAAAAAAGTAACATCTCACAACCAGATTTTTCTACGTTATCTCTACCGCATCTTTTGGGAACCAGGACATCATTTGAGGCATTTCGGATTAAAAGCTGATAGCTCCGATATTTCAATAATTTACTTTTTCACATTTTTCGCAAGGCTAGTCAAGCAATTTTATGTTCCCGAATTTTAGGTTCAGAAACGGATTAAAACCATGAAAAATAAGACGGCATTTCATGTGTTGCGTTAGATAAAATTGCTTGAAAAACACCATTTTGTAAATTTCGGATTTAAGCCTAAACGCCTCATTTTTTATATAACATCATTGATGCAATGCAAATTTCACTGAAATCTTCGAAAAAATATGCATTTATAACCTTGTATATTATCCAAGTTCATCAAACTAAAATTGGTTTTTAATATTTTTTATGTACAAAGCAAATCTGAAACAGTATATTTTAATTAAAATTTTTTTTAGATATTTGAATCTCGAGTGTATTAATGTTTTAAACAAGTGACAAAACAAAAAAAGCCTAGCAAAATTAATGTCAAACTGGGTTATTTACTCCGAGGGACATTAGTATAATTTCCGGGAGAATTGCCAAGTACATTTTTCTCTCTCCCTGCATATGTAGGTCTCTCAACTCCCGCATACAGCAATATTCTTTATAGTTCCCAGTTGAAAAACGCCTGCCAACCACTGCTAGTTTTAAATCATTGGCTACTGGAATAGAATAATCTCATGCGCAGAAATATGAAATATTAAGTTATAATATAGTTAGCTATATTAGTATATTTATAGCTAAATATAGTTAGCAAAAACTGTGTAGTTTATAATTTCCTCCTCCGGCTTGTATTATTTAACATTCTGATTTTTACTATAGTGTCAGATATAAGTTTATTTGCTAATCATGCTAATATTCGTTTATCTTTTTTTAGCATACAGTACAGTTATCTCTTTTTTGTTTGTTAAAACTATCACATTATTAATTCATTATTATTAAATGTTTCCTCGGATTGAGCTTTCCTTCAACTAAGTATCTTATGCAAAAATTTATGTACTCAAGTACCAGACTAAAATGTATAGAAAATTATTTTTTCCAAATATATAACGATAAAAATTGTTACGAAACTTATCCATTAATAAAAATTTCAGATTTTTCACATATGTTTATTTATAAACAATAAAGGTTATTAATGAAATAACAAACTCGAATTTATCTTCAAATCAATTATCGTTCCCTTTTTAATTGTCATGTGTAATTGGAATTCTTCGGAATAACAATTTTGTTTTGTCTTTTTCCAGTAATTATTGATCATAAAAATGTGTGTTCGTATAAAGAAAGATCTTTGTATTTTGAATATTTTTTATTCGTTTGTTTATGTAACATCACTTTATGCGGACTATCATACAATGAATGAGGGTCCTGAATTTTGCCAATCCAGATAAAATTAGGAAAGGGATCATTAACAAAGATCCAAAGGAAGGCATAAACGAGGATATTTTATTCCCTTTAAAAAATCCTAACGGCGACTGCCTGGTTGCAACCATTTGGTTCTTGGGCTCATTTGGTTGTTAGCTACGTACCTTGTTACAGGTGGTTCCGAGAATAAATGGACCATAGCAGTTTTTTTAGGCTATAGTTCCTCGAGAGGCATTCACTGACTAAGAGGTCTCCCGTTTTTACGAAAGTGTTATGATGTCTTATTTTTCCATTCCAGGGGATGCACATCTTGTTTTTGACGTTCTTTGTTAACCCAAAAGGCCTGTCCATTTTTTTTTTTCGTGTTTACCTACTATGGAACACGTCATTTCAACTGCCTTTTTTTAAAATTTCTTCTTGATATTCACCTATTACTCCCAGATACTTTGCCGATGCTGCTCCTTTTTTTCTTACGTTCATTTCTTTCCCGTTTTCAGCTTTGGTTTTTCTTGAAATCTCAAGTGAGTATCCAGTTTCATTCATGAGAAAGTTGTTTTCCAGAGAATTCTCGTTGGTAACCTCCATCTCCTGTAAATCTTCTTCTACTTCTTCGAACCAAGCATGTTTGGTCTTAAATTCTTAATTATAAGTAAAAATCGTCAGGCTAATATGTTTCATTCTTAACAGGTGGCCATAGAATGATATTCTCCTTTTTCTCATAACATCCGATATTTCTGTGACATAAGGGCGCAGCTCACTGTGGCGCCGTCATCTGTGTTCACGTTAGTCTTTTATCCTCTTTCTCAAGAACTAAGCTCTTTCTGTCTTTAATCTCCAATTTCTCTACCAGGCTTTTTTTAATCATTTTTATATAATCAAATTCAAGGTAATTTTGCACATATTCATTAAAAAAAGTAGAATAATTCTGTTTTTCTTTGAAAGCATTGATGATATAGTTATAGAACGCTACCAGACTTTCCCAACGTTGTTACAAATCTTCTAGTGTCTGTTTTCTCTCTTATGAAATGAAAACTGTTCCTCAGCAGTATTTCTCGGATACATCGATTGGCCATTATTGGGATGACCCAGTACTGACTGCCTTAGGGGCCAAGTACCCGCCGGCGCCAAAATAAAGGCGCCGGCAGTTTTAATGGTTCGTTTTAGTGCTTGGATAACTTGGGCATTAGTGATAAACCTGGGGCTTGAAGAAAATAAAATGGTCTTAAAATAGTTCATTGACCCTTATTCTATTGAGGATGAACGATCGTTTAGTTAGTAAGTGGTCTATCGTTATTTGTTGTACTTTTTTTTTTCTTTTTGGTTCATGTTAGAATGGACCGAGACGCATACAATAAATTAAATTATCAACTTTTATTTGACTAAACCATTTATCATCTCACTTTGCGTTTTCTTACTCTTTCTGTTATATACGAATTCAAAAATCATAATAGGTATCAAATATATATATATATATATATATACTATTCATTATTTCTTTCAATGGATTTGTTTATTACAGCATTTTAAGTATAAAGTATTTTACCTTCTTCTTAAATTTCAGGTTGGTTGCTTATAAAAGTATCGTTCTTCATTAGTTACCTTTCTGATTTGATGTTTTTAATGATGACGCTTTTAAATAATTTTTATTGGAAGAGGATATATTCCAATTATTTCTCCTGCACTCACTACCTCCTCTTACTTGTATCGTTAAATTTATTATTATTTATGAAGTTAAATAACAATGCATAATGTAATACATTATTATCCAGTTCCTTATACTCACCTTCTTATCACAAGAAATTATGATATCTACATATCCGTCTTGACTAGTACTGTCTTTAAACAACTTTTTCCAAAGAACGCAATCAAAATATTAATTCGAAAATCGTCTATTTCTTAACTGATTAATTAGAATTAATTGGAAAATATACAAATTAAAATATATATTAAGATGATTTTGAAATTTGATAATAATTATTTCAACAAGAGTCCAAAACGAAATACCCATCAAATCTTTATAATGAAAATATTTATTTTAAAATAAAATTTCGAAATCTTCTACTGAGAAACATTCTAACAAAAGTTAAAACATCTGTTACTTAATATATCTGAAAAAAATGTACCAATACAACTTATGAAGGATATTGGGTTCATTACAAAGAAGGGTTAGCGCTGTTTCCAATCCAGCAGATCGTAAAGGGGGGTGCTTGACCATTTGACGATTGTGTGATACTTAATGTGATACACCGCTCTACCACTAGTAAATATTTTTAAAATAATTTAAAATTGAGCAGTTCATTTATAATCTTAAATTTTAATCTGACACATATGCATTACAAATTAACCATATTACAATATTAAAGAAATTTCTTTTTCTTCATTAAATGTGCATTCAACATGTTTTAAAAATACTTTTCTTTATGTTCAATATTAATGGGAAGAATCTCCATTCCATATGAATTTCTTAGGGGAGGTTGGAAAAGAAGATCACGCACATAATAGGTGCCAAGTGGCATTTGTATAGTTTCTTTCATTAAATAGATATTGCTATTATAAATTATAATTCAGTAGTGATCAGTGGTATTCTGGGGATAAATACTGTTGTCCTTTGTCCTTCCCAGTCACCAGTTCGGCTTCGATGATTCGTTACTCGATAGCTGTTTGACGATCATCCTTGTTCCATTACATAGTTTCGGTGAGTTAAGACTTCTGAGTAGTATGATCGGAGATCCAATTTTCAGTCGAAGTCAATGTAATGGCATTCCTGGTACTTGCGATGAATTTAAAAATTCTGTAAGGAAGTTGACACTTTCTTCTAAGTTTACCATCATGGCGATCGATTAGTATATTCTCTCTTCACCGGGAATTTTCTTTTAAATATTAAAGTTGATTTCGTCGACAATATTATTTTTAGTTGCTAAAATTGCCCCCTGAACCAACCATTCCGGATTGGTATAGTTAAGAACAATGTTTGGATAAATTTGGTCGATGAGTTCGTTTTCAGTTGTGGCTATGTTGCAGAAATCACAGTTGAGTTCAATGAGGCCGGGCGTCTGGTCAGTAGGATATGTGCCTTCGCCTACTTGTAAATGTTGTTGAGCAAAATGAGCTGTTGTTTCGTCTTTCGATGGCTCAACTCTCATATTTTTTGTTAGTCGCAGTATTTGTATGTGTTGCCAGAGATATGATTTTTTAAGCATGCATTGATTTCGTTTGCTGGTGTTGACTTGGGAATAACTGGAAGTGTTTGTCGAAAATCTCATGAGAGTATGAGTAGAGCTTCTCCCATGTCTTAGAAGTTCAACTTGTCCTGATACTCTTGAGATTTACATATCGGGAATTGTTCTTCGGCTATATTCAACGGTAGGTGTAGGGCGGAATAGCCAGTTCGTCCTCCTTCCATAAGCGTGGCGACATTCCCAGTGCAAGTGCGATGTGTTGTTTAGCACGTATTCTTCCAGCAATAGATTTATTAGAAGTTTCCCGTTGCCTCCTGGTGGGTCCAAGTAAATAATTCTGCCAGTGTTGTTATTGATCCGGTCCATGATAACGTAATTTTTTTTAGATTGTCATTGAGAAGTGGTTTGTTGTGAGCAGTGTATTGAAGTAGTTCGTTGTTAGCTTTTTTTCCTTCGTAATATTTAAGTTTAGCACACTAAAGGCATTTTGTCGTGGTGTTGGCATCTCAAGTTGTACTAAAGTCTGGTTTTTTATCGCTAAGCATGAATCTTCTAGAGGAATCAGTGTTTGATTGAAGATGACGTCGTTGAATTCGATGGCCAGTTCTGGATTAGCTTGTCGGATTTGGTACAGTATGTCATCACACATACTCTCTTTGAAGGAGTCCCATAGCTGTTTTGGATTCAATGGGTTTCATGTTGTTAGAATTATAGGGAATAAGTCTCTAATTTGCTCACCTGAGCCTGTGAGTAAGGCTTTTTGTAGAGTTTGCCATTTTCCAGTGGTCCTAAGCGTTGGCATGCTTCTCTGTACGTCTGGCATAGGTAACCGTCAACAGTCTTGAAATCTGCGAATTTTTTTGGTCCCCGTATTTCGTGTAGCAACATCCAGAGATAGAAATATTCGGCGTTGTTCAGATGTACGGTGTAATCTCGGCCCAGTGCGTTACTTTTCATGATTCCTAGATGATCCTCTATGGGAATCCTTTGTTTTCGTCGCTGAAAGATTTTTTTTGTTGTGTTACCTATTATACGTTGGAGACGTCGACATACAGTAATGTTTTCGCGAATGAATCCGTTTGGCATAGTTGGAAAACAGCTGTTAACGTTGTGTTCTTAGATGGTTCGCTAGCAATTTTTCAGGGGGTGTCTTTATTGAAGTAAACTCTCTGTCCATTATCTAAATGTACTGCGAGATGATCCACAGTTGGTTCGTGTTTGTGTATAGGATAACCGAAAATCCGCCAAGCTGCTTCCTTACTGTTGATGTATCTTCCTATTTGGTACATGAGGATCTTGTCGTTTCTGTTTTGTTGCTGGCTGTCTTTGGCTATATGAAGTACAGCCATGTCACTGCCTTTGTTCACATACTTACAGACATATTTAGGGAACGCAAACGTGCTTCGCGATCTTCGGCTGTTCCGTTTTTTTGCCGTTTTGCTTCAGAACTGGTAAGATCTCCCCTATTTTACGTATAGCCATTGTATAAAATATAAATCAAAGCTTTATAATAAGAATAAGAAATACACTAAGTACACTTTTCACACTTTATTTTCGATTTATATTCATTTACTGTTTCACTTTGATTACTCACAATTCACTGTTTGTTTTTATTCATTCGCTGCACTTCACTGGTGATAAACCGACGTTCAAACCCACGACGCATCATGTTATACTCCTACCAGTTGGTACCCCACCCATACAAAAAAGACTTCGAATGGTCCTCAATGTTCCAGAATATTTCACAACATTGGAGAGTGTTCCGAAATGTTCCATAATGATCTGGGATACTCCCGAACATTCCAGAATGTTCTAGAACGTTCGAACTCATGACATATCTTGTTTTATATACTCCTATCAATAGTTAGCTCCACTGATACAAAAATGTCTTCGAACGGTCCACAATGTTCTAGAATATTCCACAACAATCTAGAGTGTTCTGGAATATTCTAGAATGATCTGGGATGTTCCCGAACATTCCACAATATTCCAGAATGACGATGAATACGAATATAATCGCGGATACTCTCGAATGCTCTGGACTGTTCTAAAAATTTCTAGAGGGCAAAACTTCCAGCCCTTATATCTTCAGAAGCACGCCCTTCAGGTAAAAACTGGAACCTTCTTCGTGATAGAAAGCTATCACGCCATATAACTCCCTTGATTGTACCGGCCCTCATTTTTGAGTTTTACCGGCATTCGAATTGTACACTGTCTTTTATAATTTATATTGATTTAAAAAGAGGATCTTTTTTTATTTTTCGAATTATCACCAAAGAAAATACTTGATAGCTCTAAGGAATCAGGTTATCAGGAATAATGAGGATAATGTTTTCTAGAGAACTGCCGCCCGTTGCATTATTTACCAGGGCGGAATAATGTCAAGGGGGTTGCTTAATGCGAAACGAGCATTGAATAATAAAACTACCATAATGAGCACCTATTGCTATGGCCCCTATTGATAGGTCATTGATAGGCTTTATGTTCTTACATTGAATAATTTATTTATTACCTATAAAGAAAATAAACTAGTTTAGTTTTTATTGAGTACATTTTTTTTTCATTCAAAGTTTTTTTTTCTAATCCGAATTGGTATATCATTTTCAGCATGCCTTACATTAGAAAAAAGATACATATTCTCAATCCCTCTAAATTCGGAAACACTTAGAGTGCATATTGACCCTGAAAGTATATTTCGAAAAATTATATGTATTGCATATATATTTGAATAATCGGAGATTTGAAACAAAAATTTCAAAAAAAAAAGAATTGCTCAACGAAATCCAAAAACATCATATTTCAGGAAATTATTTCCTCTCACCTGAAACCTAAATGAAACTAAACAAAAATTAGATACGGGATTTAATATGTTTTATGGACCGCATAGAAAAATGTTGAAATAATTAAAAATATTTAAAAAATACTCTCTTTCTCGTTTTGAATGTAAAAAAAAGTCCAATCTTAAAAGGCCGGTCACATATGGAATTTTTAAATTTCTTCTCCTTTGGATCTACCTAATAAAAAACTTTTATTAGGTATTAAACTTTAATTTCAACTTTGCAAAATTATCAAAAATTTTTCCTTGAATAAAATAGGCCTTGGATCGAAAGTAGTTATCCGATGGTGGAAGGTCTGGACTATATGGTGAAAAAAAATCTCATATCAGAAAGGTTTCGCAATAATCTTTCACAAATTTCTAACCTCTTAGCTGATTACTGAGGAATAAGTTCGTGACGGACCTCTCTACAGCACATATTCACCTACCCAATGGAGCGTAAAAGGCGACTAACAATATCTTTCGACACACCACACTCCCTGGCAAGTTCGAAAGTACTTATAGATGGATTTTACTCAACATCTTCCTGCAGAACCTCATCAATGTCCATTAATGGTCGCGCGGAGCCCTTCTCATTTTCCAACGTTGTATCTCCGCTACTAATTTTTTCAAGCCAACGCCGCGCAGAGCGCTGATTAAGGGCACCTTCATATTTAATAATTGCAGGAGTTGGTTCACATGCTGTGAATTTTTTCCCACTAATCCCTTAAAATTACGAGAATTTCGTAGGGCCCTGTCATGTTTCTTCTTTGAAACAAATAACTATGCCGAAGGTTTTTTTGAAAAAGTCGAATGGGATTAAACAAGCTTTTAGAATGCTCTAAAGGGATTATTAAGTATTAAATAGGATTAAACTACTAACAGTCCTTTGAAAACTTCAATTTGCAAAAACGGTTATTTTTTTCTATACACCTTATTATTTTATTGCAGATCTTCTTGAATCTCATCTCTAATTATATTTAATTAGTAAGATTTTTCATTAATTAAAGATTTAAATAAAACCAACATACTTTTATAATAATATTAAAAATAAATCACAAAGACATGTTTTTTCAAGATGCACTTTTATTTCTGAAATAATCAGAGCTATGGTGTTTCGCAATAGTTGGCTGGAGTAATAGAATTTTTTTTAATCCAGAGAATAATATTTCAAATGGCTTAATTAAGTCTAGGTCGGGGCTAAGCTCTGTTATTCAAAGATAACTTTTCCCGTACTTAAGAAAACTCGACCATTTCTCTGCGACAATCCTCGACTAGGCTAAGATACCAGAAGCGGGAGATGATGGAGACCAGAAAGAAAGGCAGAAGGAAGATGTGACTTGTGAGAGCTGGAGAGCCGTTAGATAGGTTGTTAACTATTAGCGGTATCAGGCGGTTGCCGCTGCTCCTGTTATCTCCCGCCCTCCAGCCGACCGTTAGGCCCTCCAAAGCCGCATTTCACAATTCCTCGCCTTCGCTTTATCTTCAACTCTCCCGCAAGCAGATTTCAGCTCTTTATTTAGTTTCCTTTTCCCCCGGTATTATTATTGCGGATAGCTCACGTACCTGAAGGTTTCTCGTTGTAATGTTTGTACACCGTATTGAAAGGAAACCTCTTTACTTTACCTAACGATTCTATATTACTGCCATAAATTGTGGATATGGGTAAACATTAGAATAGAATAGAATAGAAAACAAACTTTATTCAGGGGCCAAGTCCCTTTAGAATAACATACATGAACAGAAAAATAAACATAATACATAGCTGGACAGAAGGCTACATAATAATAATAATCATGAAGTATTCAGAAGTGACAAAAGCATAAGAAAAGTAAAAATAGAAATGAAATAACTAAAAAGTACAAAACATGACAGTGTTTTAACCAATTGTCGAGAATAAATATATTAACAACAATAGTTACTAAATAAAATAAGTGATTGGGATAGCATGCAATAAAGTCTTAACAAAGTCTATATCTTCCTTGGGAAAAATGAACAAAAAACGCGTAAGCAACGAAATCGATTATTCAATACTGATTTATTTAAGGAGATGATTCATCTACTTAGAAATCATCTGATCGGGATGTCAAGAGATGTTGGGAAAACAAGGATTTAAATGAAGTCAGTGAAGAAGCATGGCGGATGAATGGAGGGATTGAGTTCCACACTGAGGTTTTGGTTCTGTTTGAACGAGTGCAGAGATCGGAAAGGCGGGATCTTGTTTTGTGGTGCTAGACTTAGGATTTGAATTGGAGGAGACCGTTGATATATGAAGGGTGTTGCGAGTAAATGGATTGGTATAGAAAAGCACTTAGGAAATAATGGGAGGGAAGAGCCACATCATAGTGGTGTGACACGCGGGATCGCCTCGGAGTACCAAGGACAAAACTTAGAGAGCAGTTTCGCTTTATACCTTCCTCAAGCATTTTCGAAAGGTCCCCGTAAACCACACTAGAGTAGTCAAAGTGGGGGAAGATGAGGGATTATATAAATACAAATGGTTAAATAATAGCGATATAATGTAAAAATAAAAGAGAGAACAATTACAAAAATATGTATGTGCACATCTAAACCTAAGGAAATACAAAAAAAAAGTTATTTAAAAAGTAAATAAAAATTATGAAAAAGAGAATGCAATAAGCACTTACAATTAATTAGTTTTACAAAAACTAACTTGAAATTAACTATTTAATAAACCTGAATGAGTTTTAAAACAAAAAGTATTGATAGTCAGTAAATAAATAAAAATAACTGAGTTCTTGAAAAGTTAGAGGTGAGTTCTTGAAGATGATGAGATGATAATTCGAAATGATGAGGAGTAGAAATAACTAAATGTCTCTTACCGGTAAGTCTAAGGTGAGGTGAAAATAAACAAACAGTTTTTCTGGTGAGATTAGAGATGATGAAGAAGATCGAGAGATGGTGACAAATCAAAGTGTAGAGTATCACGTCTTGAGACTGATCTTGTTTTGTTTTTTCGAACATCACACGGCTTAGTATTGTAACATATGTTATAATTACAAAGTGAACATTAAATTACTATCTGAATTCTTTTATTTTCCTTTTATCTAATCTTACTATTGTAAGAACTATATAAAACAAAAATAATATCTGGTTTTTAATGTAAAAAAATATCCGTTCGGAATAAAAAAATAATTAAAAAATAGCTATTGATGAATTGATCCTATCTAGGTCTTTCTGAATAATGGCGAACGCAAATAATAGCTCAGAAGGACGAAAGGACAAATAGATTTGGAAGTCGTCAGCATATAGATGATAGGGACACTGGTGAACTGATTTTGGAAGATCGTTGATGTAGCAGTTGAAAAGAAGAGGGATATAAACATTACTATAGGGAGTGGAGTAGCTCAGTAGTAGAACCGAAGGTTACAATGCCGAAGGTCCTGGGTTCATATTCTTATCGCTAAGACTTTTATTTAATCTATTAGCAGCCGGAGATGGACCCTAAGGAATCTAGGACCATCCTAGGGCTCACCCAGCCTCTATAAAGCAGTTACCCAAAATAAGGGGATAGATCAGGCTGTTCAGCGTGATCTAGGACCAATCTAAACCAGTTGACAATAACTGTTATTGTTTCTTAAAACTCAAGTGTACTGTTTGGTATCTATGAAAATTAATATTTCTACGAATTAAAATTTATAAAGAAAACAACAAAAAGAAACGCAGATCCTTTTCGGGTTGTAGTGGTACAGGCTTTTTTCCCCCTTTTTTACATATTACTATGGAGCAAAAATCACCGAGATAACACTGTCCTAAAAATTAATTTGTTGCTCCTACAGTTTCCAAGTTACACGACTTTTGTGACATTTATGTAGTGCAGGTATGGCCAACCTAAATGATCTTGCAGGCTCCTTTGTAAATGCATCATAACTCCACGAGCCACATATTCGCATCTCAGATATACGCTGTTTAGCAGAGCTGAAGATCTGTGCCATGCCAGGTTCAAATCCAGTTGTGGCAAATAAATTTTTTATTCTGTTAACAGCTATAGAACGGTCCTGTGGGATCTGAAGATCCTCCCGAGCCTCAACAGGCCTCTTTAGGCGCTAGCTACTTATAAATAGTGGTACAACATATACTACTATATCACTTAGAGTAATAGCCATATACCAGGTCAAAGTGAAATAAAAATAGACTATAAAACAGAAAAATAAAGAAGAAAATACTCCACAAACAACTCTGTATTCAGCCAGAAAATAGAAAAGCTAGGGATAGGTTGCCAATGAATTTGCCACTGAAATACAAATAAATAAGAGCTGTAAAATATTGATTAAAAAAATATTAATCTGTAATTATTCGGAATAAATATATTAAAGGCAGTTGCAAATCCCTTTCACACTTCATTGTTTTTTATACCCCGCTGTTTGTCAACTTCGCTACACTACCGTCACACCTCCATGAAGTGGGGGATATACTCTAAGTTAGTGGAAATACCTGGCGACCTCGGTCAGCTCCCTGCAAAACCATTGGGTTTAAAACAGTACTGTTTCTACTATGTACTGAACCCGAAAAGACTAGCACCTTTTATATGGAGTGTTTTTTTTCTTTAATATAGTTATATTGATGTTTTGATTTGAAATACTCTCTTTTTTCTAAATATTCCGATACTGCTAATGGCATATGCAACTAGTACCACCTGATGAAAAAAGAATAATAATTTTTGGAACTATGAAAAATTATAACTGTAAATATATAAATTATAAATACAAACTATAAATGTTCATAAACTGAGAGAAATATTGTGTAGGGTCTATATTTGCTTGGCTAACTAAACAAGGTGTGTTTTGTTTTATTTATGATTTAATAATAATAAATGTATAACATAAACAATAAAGGGGGAGCAACTAAGGGGCAAAAGTACTTAATTTTCAGAAATAAAGTAAAACGAGGTTATGAACAATCAATGCTTATAAATTATTTTTATAACACAATACTCCTTATTCTAACCATCGTAAAAGCGTTTAAGTTTTATAATATATTAAATTAGTGGTAGAGCAATGAGTGCCGAATGTCCTGGATTCATTTGATCTGAAGACCTGCTTAGGGCTCATTCAGCCTCTATAAAGTGCCACACAAAATAAGGGAAAAATCCTTACAGAAACGATACGGTCTCTATCACGTACTGAGCCTAAGACATTCTTCATGAGATATAGTGGTTCAGGTTCTTCTTTTTATACTTTATTAGATTGCCACTTGTATTCCTTACCTTTTCACCCCTTATACCTTTAGTTATCACAAGGGCCTCTACATATCAAGAGGAGCATGAACACTCGTCGCTACAGAAAGTGCTATTAAGGACAATGTAGCTGGTTAGAATGACGATAGAATCAGAACAAATAGGGATATAAGTAGCGAGAGGCGGTTAGGAGTGGCGTTGAACCTCGAGCTGGCTGTCTGGTAAACAGAAGAGACGCCAGATAAATGCTCTTTATCGGCTAAGAGCTCTCTCATTAGCGCAGGCTTCCAAACGCACTTCAATCATCCCTCTCTTGCCTCCTTTCTTATCGTTTATGTTTTCCTCGTTTCTTTTTTTTTTCCATACCGAACTTCCAGACTCAGATTTGGAAAGTTCACTATAAACGCAAGGCCAAGAAAATGGCGGATTCTCGACACTACACTCCTTTAGATACACGTAGGACAAGCATTAATCATAACTGCAATAATATAGAACACCACTTTAAATTATACCACATTCATTTCCAATTAAGGTACATTGTAATATTCTGGTGAAAAAAATCGTCAGTAATCGAGGCAGCCCAATCAGTTCCCATGCGCACTTTTTGCAGACATAGCAGACTCTTATAACTGAAACAAACTGCTTTTGTCATGTTTGAAAAATACATTCACTCGATAGAATGGCTCTGATAAGACGCAGCACAGTACATAGGATAGACTGAAACTGAACGCTAGCGGTTATTAACATGTATGACGAGCTGATTTTATCCAATAATTCAGAGTTTGAAGACTGGTACTCCAGGTGAGAAGTATTTCATCTTTGATGAATAATGATGATTTGTGAAGGTAGGACACAAATGGCATTTCGTTTTACTGTAGTCTGGCTATATTCTGACGACTTGATAACTAACCAGATGGGTGTCATCTGTGGAGTTTGCTAATATATAACATAACAACTCACTGTGGTCGCGGGTTCACAGCCCAGCTGGTGGCCCTAGGGTTAGTAAGTAAAAAATCCTTGGTTAGACAGTCCTTTGGATTGAACGTAAAATGGAGGGTCTTGAGCCTATGTGATGTCAGGTACTCGTTAAAGATCGATATCATACTTAAACCAGGATAGACAAAATTCGGACTCCCACTGTATCACGTCCGATTAGCCACATCAGCATAAAGTGACGTTAAGCGAACCAAACAAAAACTAACCAGATGGGATTGTAAATCTTGATGATTGAGTGTTAGATTGTAGTTACTACTGTTATTAGTGATATTATGATTGCTGTTATTAATGAGGCAGTGTACCTTTTGTTTGAATTTAGTATTTTTTTTAGGTTTGAGGATGTTTTGGGTTGGTTTTTTTCCCATATGTGCCCTTGACCTTGCTCGTTCCCAACCAGCCCTTTCCAGGAGTCCACGAGCTCAAAAAGAGGAACCGCAGTTAACACAATGAATCGATTAATGACGAAGTATCAGCTTTTCCGCTTTCTTTCTCCTTCCAGCCAGATTCGTTTCTCACTATCTTATTATATTGTATGATTAATGTTTTCGGGTTCAGTTCGCCATTTTGTCGGTCTAATATCTGTTCTTCTCGGTATTCTCTTTGTGAAGCGATGCACAAACGTCTTATCCTCCTCGCTTCTCTCTCATTAGTTACAGTTATCTAGAGACCCCCATTATTTTTCTTTCTAATCCTAAATCTAACACTAACAAATTAAGACAATGAACCGTATACCTTGTTGTGATTAACAAGTATGACTAAATTTAAAGTTTTGATTAACTCTAGCTGAATAAAAAACGTCTGGCTAGTTTTAGTTATTTTTCTTTAACTCTTAAAACCTAGAAAAAAATTAAGCACATGGAGTCAGTAAAAGTTGTTATATTCAGAAGCCTATTTAAGTAAATATCCAAAACCAGGTAGTCTGTCTATCCATAATTCATAAGTGGAATGTTGGCCAAGAATAGAAATCAAAGAAGACTAGAACAACATGGTCTCAAGTAAGAAGCCTATATCAAAAGAATAAAAGAAGTTTGGGAGGAAACAAAGGCAAATGCATGCTTCTGGGTACTTTCCGTAGTCTCAATGGGCTCATATGCAAATCATATGTATAAATACTTTCTACAACCTTATTCCTAAAAATAATGCCAAATTCAAACACAGGTCATATTACAATATGCTAAATATAATGGCTTATCAATTTGGACTAGTTAGGAATACGCTTACAATTAAACCACGGAATACCAATGCCAAAACCGATACATTATCAAATTCTAATCATACACGAATGGACATTCTATTGGAGGTTACGGGACTCCCGTTCACTTTCCACGAAACCACCATGTATAATATATGAAAGTTTCCAAGACACATAATAAAATTATTGACATGTAACATATTTGCCATTGACGCATGTACCACCAAGTTTCAAATACATACCTATTGTTGTATGTAAATTTCAGTATTCTTTCAATTTCAATCCTGTTGTAGGCCTAGGCAAAAATGATTTTATTGCATAATTTTTCCGTTACTTTTAAATATTTTTGTCATTTTTTCGAAGAATACATTAGTGATGTTAATTCGTTATGAGGATTCCCTGTATCAATGTAATCTCATTACATTACATCATTCAATTTTGTAATCTCAGTACGACTGAATTGAATGAAAATTATTTCCTTTAAAATACCTTTAGTTTTGTTTGTTCATAATTGTCTTTCACTGTTGGTAGTAGTAATAAATGGGTAAATATCAAAGATGGTATATTGACTTTTTACAAATGGCTTTAAAGTACAGAGAAAATTTTTTCCGGAATTGCCAACAATATTTTGAAAATAAGGTTCGTAATATCAATATAGAATATATATATATATATATATATATATATATATATATATATATATATATTTATATTTCATGATAACAATAATCTGAAATACAATATTAAAAGGGAGCGAAAACAGTCAAAAAAACAAGATAAGTAAAACTTAAATTCCCACCAAACTTTAAATGAATATATATACTGTATTTCAATTTAAGAATTATGGTTTAAGTGACCTAGATTTTCTTACTTCAATTATACGTCACATCTCTATCTTTTTTTTCTTTTTTTTTATATAGACAGTTAACTTAAATTTTAAAAATATATATCAAAAAAGATCATTTTAGTTTTTGCCTTTTTGTGGGGAGTTTTTTTTAATAAGATACATTTTTGTAAATCTAGTTAAATACAACATTGAATTTAGCTAGCCATATCAAACTAGAAGACGAAGTTTTTAAACAATGAAGCGGTTGAAAATAATTATAAACAACAAACCATCCCAATAAAGAACTTAGCACACAAGAACTTTAATTAATCGAGTAATTCACTATCTTGGAGATGTAATCAGCAAAAAATGAAGTGTCAGGAAAATATTAATTAAATGATTTTAATCATTTTAAATTGAAATCTTTTTGTATCTGTCAAAATATCAAAGGGACCCCTTTAATAAAATTTTACAAAATGAATAATCATTGGATATATTATTATGGTCTATATTTTCTTCTCGCATTTGCGGGTTCAAAACAGAGATGGGGGACAAGTCCAACCATCTGCAGTTATTATTTTGGTTTTTATATTTTTCAGCTCTAAACATTCAGAAATTTTCTAACGATCCTGGCTGTGTCTAGGAGAACTGCCTGTTGAGCCTCATTTAAAACCTGGACCGGAATTCCCAGTTTCTCAATGCCCTCCACCGTGGATTTAGGAACCAATCCATTCGTGGAAATTATAATAGGTGTTACCACCACGCTTTCCATATCATATAGCTCTTTTAGCTCAGCCGCAAGTTCCTGATACTTCCGAAGCTTCTCTCCAATAGTTGAGCTCACATTATTGTCGTTAGGGATCGCAATATCAATTATACTTGCTTTCCTCTCACTCGACTTTATAAGGAGGATATCTGGCCTATTATGATGCACAGTGTGGTCCGTTATAATGGACTCATCCCAATATAGCTTAAGGGGACCTTTTTGTAGTAGTCTATTGGATTGGTACTTATAATATGGTGCCTTTACATCTAGAAGGTTGTATTTCACCGCCAGGGCTTGATGCAAAATTTTGGCCACATTGTTATGCCTCTGAAGATATTCAGTGCCAGCCAACACTCCACATCCACCAGTGATGTGTTGGATTGACTCCAATGTAGCCGAGCATAGCCGATATTTATCTGGCGTTGATGAGTCTTTTAAAACATGCCTTCTATATGATCTGGTGGCGATAACTTGGTCTTGAATGGCGATAACAAACCCCTCTGTCTCGGAGAATATCTTGCCAGCCTTTAATCAATCAACTGACATCTCCTTGTCAATGGAGCTATCATTTAATTTGTGATAGAATCTACCATGTAAAGATGTTGTTTTCCATTCCGTCAACCGTTCATTTTCTGTAAGAACTACTGATTCCGCATCTCTTGTTAGATTTAGTGCAGTTAGACCAGAATCCAACCTTGAAATAGTGACAGAAACTCCATCTGTTTTTGTGAGGAAATATCGGCGTAGGGCCACTTCCTGCTTGCGGCAAGCTTCTTCGATATTTACCCTTCTCTCCTGGGCAAGTACAGGCGGGCTTTCGATGATATTGGGTGGCGTGCCCGTTCTTGTGTGAGAGTTGTTCTCACAAGACGATCCATCTCCTGTAGCCTGGTGGTTGACCATTGCAATATCCCAAAGCTATAACTAAGAGCAGCTGTGGATGATTGTGGTCGCTTCGTCGTTGATGATCAGCTTATATCCCTCCTTATTTTTTCGAAGGATCCTGCTTAGTGGGAACAACGCCATGCAGAACCACAGTGGGCTAAGACAATCCCCTTGGTATATTCCTCTCATTATTTTTATTTGGTTGGCCGTACTGATAGCTCCGATTTTCAGCTTAGTTTTTCATCCAGACATTAGGTTTGAAAGCAGCCTGCTTACTTTTGGTTGAATCTGGTAAATATCCAGTACCCTCAAAAGCCAGCTATGCGGAACAGAATCAAAATCTTTTCTATAATCGATCCAGGCCATAGAGAGGTTTCGCTGTTTTTTCGCAACTTGGGCAGCAATAAATGTATCTATTACTAAGAGTTCTTTACAACCCCTAGCTCTTTTTTTGCACCCTAGTTGTTCAGTGGGTATCATCTTCTCATTGTCGAGATGCTCATAAATCTTCGTTGCCAAGATTGAGGTCAGAATTTTATTTAGACCATTTAAGCATGTTATTGGCCGGAAGTCTTCAGGACTTAAGTTTAATTCGTTCTTTTTTGTGAGCATGTAAGTGATGCCATCAGTGAAACCATCAGGGAGCGTTTGCTTGTCATCGAGTATTTCCTGGTAGCTTTTGGCCAGCAATTCATGCAAACAGGGGAATCTTTTAATCCAATAATTTTGAATTCTGTCAGGCACAGGTGCCCTCCAATTTTTCATTTTCGTGACTGCTTCCGAAACATCTTCCACATCTATTGCCACTTCATTCATTAGAATGGCATTCTGGAAACTTTTTATTTCATCTTCTATCCATGTGCCCTCGACGTGTTCCCCCGGTTTTTCCCAGACACTCTTCCAATAGGCTTCGATTCCATCGGGGTAAGTGCTCGATATTTTTTCCTTTTGCGCTAGGTTTCTATAAAACTGGCGTTCATTTTGACCGAAAAGCTGATTTTGTTCCCTGCGCAAAGCTGCCTCGCTATATCTGCGTAATCGACTTGCATAAACTGCTAGCTTTTGTTTTAAATTATCCAGGTACAGAGTCAGCCTATATATTAACTCATTTTCCAGTAACGTCCCCAAGTTTTGTACTATTATTTCATCTATTTTCCTCTTTGTTTTGGGTCTTGCAGCTTGAGGGTTAAGGATATAGTTTGAGATGACGCCAATTTTTTCACGCAAGTTGTTAATTTTCTTTCGAAGCCATCTCTTCCACGGAGGTATTTCCCTGCTTCCAGTTGGGAGTTTGGTTTTACTTTTATTTTCCATTTTTATGCCGAGCTCTAACGCAACTGTCTTCGCAGCAATATAAAGCCAATGAGGCATATCTTGAAGCCCATTAATTAGGGAGATATTTTCCTTAAGTACTTTATTCATTGCATTGGTTACTTTAAGCGTTGTCCTGTTGTACGGTACTCGGGGCAATGGTGGTCGTTCCCGAAGCGGTATTCCCTCAAGCATAATATGCTCAGTTAAAAGTGCATGACTCAATCTCTTTTCAATATCCAATTCATTCGCTCGACTCTCTGGCTCTTTACTACAGACCGATGAGTTTACTCTGTCGATTTCTGAATCTATTCTTGCACTCAGCGCTCTATCAGTTAGCTCGACATCACCTTCAGTGGCCATTAACACGCGAACCTCCTCCTTAAGTTGTTCAATTTCCCTCGGAGAGAGAAAATTTCTTGCTAGTATTACTCTGACCTGATCACTCAGCCTCTATGTACTTACATCAATATCTGGAAAAGACACTCGCCAGTATCCCTGAATACGGTTGAGATATCCTGTTTTATCTGTTTCTAGTTTTGTTGCCAAGTAGTATGCCCGGATGACAGCCTTATTCATATCTGGCGTCCATTTCATCCTCTTTGTACCTCTTGGTCTCTGCTGTCGACTTCGCGCGGGTGGAGAATGTCTCTCCTCCAAGCTCGAACTCGAACTATGGGCCGGTAAACGTTGCAGTCTTGCGGTCCTTGACGACAGGGTAGTGCCACTCGCTCCACTATTCCCTGAAGGAAGCTGTCGAATGTTCCCGCCCGATGCAGCTTCAGTATCAGGCTCGTCCGAGGCTAATCTCCTATTTCGTAGCTCCATATTTAATGGGTAAGTGCATTTTATACCTTCCTGCCAGGTAATTGAAGCAGCCGCCCCTGACATGGGGAACAGACGCTGACCAGGTTGCCGCCCGATTCGGGAACCGTCGCACTTGGGTTTTACTAGTTTTGGTACGGGTATTTTATTTCCCCGGTACCCTCCATATCCGGTGAGTTTTCCCCTATCCGCCATCTGGAGAGGCGCCCGATGGGAGACTAGATACTCCTCACGGGATATTATTATATTATTTAATGTATTCATTAACAATTATAATCAATATTTAAGAATGTAATTAAAGATTCTAATATTTAAAATAAATAAACGATAACATTTGAAATAGGAAAGTGAAAAATAAAATGCATTGCCACTAGCTTTAAACAAATTACTTCAAGATTCATATAACTGATAAAAATGAAAAAAACTAATTAAAGTATGCTAAAAACTTCAAAAAAAAGTTCAAAGGTATTTTAACTTCCAACGAGTGTTATTCCTTCGAAAGGATAAGAAAAAAGAAAACATTTAGAAATGTTGAAAGTAGTCGGAGGAAAGGGTGCAGTCAATATATTATACACAGCAAAAATATTATTAAAAACTTATTCATTCATTATTGGCGCGACAGAATCATAAAGAAGTCCTTGGCCTGCTCAACCGCTCTACCCCAATCGTCCCGATCGCCTGCTCGAGTGATGGAGACCTTGCTCAGCCTCAGATCTTCACAGACGGCATCTGATTTTTTTTACCTACTATTCACTTAATCCAAAGCCTTAATGGAGTTCAGTGCTTTTTTAAAAATTAATATTACTGATCTTTAAAATCAGTTACTAACATAAATAATAATAAGAATAGCTCAGATGTTAGGAAAAAATCTAACGACGTCGCCAAAGATGCCCGACAACTACAAATACTTTCCAAGTATAACAGACGCATAACTAGGAATGAGAAGAGAAGTTGGACCGCGGGAGCTGGTAATTTGGCGAGGCTGGCTGATAACTAATCGACAGAGCGATAGTTAACGCCTCCTCTATCTGCCCCAAATCCTAGTTAATATATATCCTCCTCTGATTCACTGTTAATGTCCTCTAGGGTCGGCTATTCTCTCAATTTATTCCGCCGTCTCCAATAGCTCTTCTGCGGTTCACCATCTGATAGCAACCAATATGAAAGTCTTCTTCTCAAGGCTTCCACAGTTCTATGAATAACTTATGTTTGGCTTCTACTTGTAACTTTATTTAAAGACGGAATTCGGCAGTAAGAAATGCATAGCGGAGTTATCATCGATGAAGTCATTACTAATCTACTAATCACTAGTTAGTTGTAATATATACTTGTAATATAATATATGTGGGATATAGATAGTCTGGGGGTGCAGTAAAAAAAATCACTAAATAAGGCAAACTTATTTATTGATTAATATTATAAGTATATTATAAGAACTTATTATTAGTATATTATAAGAAGGCACTTATAATAAATAAGTTTGTCTTTTTTAGTTTTTTTGACTGCACCCCCAGACTATCTATATCCCACATTAGATATTCCAGTCAACAATTGTCCTCTCAATCGTAATATAATATACTTTTAATTATTATTACTTGTACTAGGAATAAAAGGAATACTTAGGTAATTTATTGATATTAACATATTAGTATATTTATAAATAGTTTTTAGTAATAGCTTAGGTAACACAATAATTATAATAATTCATTTGTGAGCGCCCGATCATATCGATTGTATTTTCTAAACACCATTAAATTGGTCCTCGGTTTCGCAATTAAAGCTTCAAAGAGCTGTGGTGGAATGGAGAGAGGAACTAACACAATAGGAGTGGAGATAAATCCTTCTAAAAGAAAAGTAATGCTAGTAGAGAGAAATGTAGAGGCATTAGATATCACCTGTAATGGAGTTGTAATGGAGTCCGTCGATTCCTACCAATATCTGGGTACTCTTATAAGCATAGAGATTTGGAATTCTCCAATAGAGTCAACAAAGGTAATAGTGTCTTCTACCAAATCAGCAACACAGTAATAGGAAAGAAAGAAATAAACAGAAAAATATAATGGCTGAAAATCACCGCTTTGAATTTTCTGATTATTTATAACAATATACATGCATGTGCTACTGTATGGAACAGAATACTGGTCAGGTCGAGAGAAACACTTGTTAAGAGTAACCGAGATGATAATATTATTATTATCTCTACACAGAGAAGACCTTCCTCAAATGAATTGTCGGAAAGACCAAGAGAGACTGTATACGCAATGAAAATATTAGAGGAACGACAACTCAGGTTGTTAGAGGTACGAAGACCTGGTGGACGACCCAGGCATACCTATAGGGAGTACATAGAGGTACTGGGAAGGACAAAAGGTAAGACATACGGCCAGGTGACAATGGATAGAGGATAGAAACGAATGGCCGAAATCGACCGAGGCGAAGAAAGAGGCAAAGAAGGAGGCATCAAAATCATCCGAAAAATCCATAGGTAAATGGTGGATAATATATTTTGTACTCATTTAGAATGAGATAGGGAATACGATAAAGACATAAATAGTTCTCAGAGAACTAATAACTGATTATGTCAAGAGGATAAAATAAGATTTTAGTATGTCTTTCAAGTTCATTCTTAAAATTGTATTCTTTATTTCCTCATTGCATATTTGACTTCTATGTTTTACCAAACAGCTTACTACAAGGTTATTACAAAAGTCCTCGTGCATGAAGATAGCATTTAATTTCAACTCTCATAATTATTCCTCTAAGGATTTTCCTTTTTGAATCGCTAAATGGAGAAACACATTTTCAAATTTTACAAGAGGAAAAAAAAATTAGTTCCCTATCCACAGTAAACTAAGTATTGAAAAATTTGTGAAGACTGTCCTGTTTTGCGGGCAAGTATCTATTCTGAAGTAAACGGCGCATTCTGTCTCAGTTAAAAGTTTAAAGTTTTAAAAATAAAAGTCTCAATAGTTGGACTAGCTGGCGTTCTCCGGTTAGTGAATACTTTTTCTCAACTGATACCTGAGGCGGACGACCCGGGTTCAAATCCCGGCCGGGGGCAAATCTTTTCTCTTCAAAATAAAAACATTTTTTCTAAACGTTTACTATAATAACTTTAGATGACTTGAATTGGCTTCACGGGGTCATTTACATTTTTAAAACACAGTGAAACAATATACAGAGAGAAAAATATTCAATAATGTTCAGAAATAAATACTCTGAACTAAAGCTTAACTTATGCACAAGGACTTTTGTAACAACTTGTAAAGCAGGCTCAATAAAAATGTTTTCAATTACTATTACCAATGGGCTGAAAATTGTATAGCATTCGAATTGTAAACCTGTATTTTCTGCTCTTAAAATCAAATATAAAACTTCATCGAGTTATTTGGATTACCATATTCTTCACATCGTAATTTCGTAGCACAAGGCATTTATAAATACCTAATTACCAATAAATGTCAAATAGTCACATCTATTGTTTTACATCATCTACTTTGCTTTCGCTCGCTTTATGTCAATTCTCCATTAGTTGAATTCCATTCGATTAGAAAATTGCACATCGACCTGTGGAAATCAATAGGATTTCTCGCAAGAGGTCAGTCAATATCCTTAATTTACTTAAATACTGATACCACAATATCCCGGAATGGAATCGATATACACTCATCACTGGATCGGGATGGGAAATCGTAATACAAATTGGAAACATTGTATATCTCAAATATGTGCCTAACCTCCTCATCCTATTAACGTTCCACTCATCCTCTACGCATATTTCATTATTTTTTATTTATGATGATAAGTAAAAGAGGTATATTTAAATTTATAAGATTATAAAAACTTATTGAAAGACTCTTTTGAATGTATATTATGGAATTTAAAATTAAGTACTAGGGAGAGAAATGCTTTATTGTTTCAGCAGTGCTGTCCAACTACATTGGATTGTCACAACACAACTAATAAAGTGCCTATTGCATATTTATGAACTCGATGATGAAGGCTAATATTATCAATTATCATATTCGATTTATTGAAATTCACGACTGTATCATATTTTTTCCTTATAAAATATGTTCATTATGATCCAAATAACCCAAATCTCACAGTTGCCAAATGCGGTCGTGGTGGAGTATTTAAAAATCCCCCCCCCCAAAAAAAAAATAATAATAATGACAACTGGTCGAGTTTGATATCGTATCCTAGAATTAAATTGATATAGAATTAAAATATGCCATTATCAAATCGATACTAGTAGCTACCCTTGACCAAAAATTTTATATGTGCAAATTTGAAGCTGCACATAATTTTGAAAATCCATAGTTTTGCAAACTAATCGTGTTTGGTATCGTTTTCCATGAATATTTTGGTAGTATAATTCAATAGTAAGTGATTTAATAATAAGTTCTTATTACTTGTAACAATCATAACTTATTCAGAGGGAGACCAAGAATTTATGGATGATATTAACTTAGAAGTATACGTTATATTACTGTATTATCAGATCACTTGGCATGGTTAGTAGGTGTGCTTTTTTTTTTTTTTTTACCCCTTAACTCTTCTACTAATGAGGCATTTGTAATGAATTGGGAGCTTTGAGCTTTTGACCTAGTATGCACTGAAGTATCGAGCAGTTGTTAAAAATGTGAAAGTAAAAAGAAATTATTGAATACAATATCTCAAAATTAAATCGCAACAAATACCAACAATATATATTAACTTAAATAAGCAGTCTGCAAGTTTTTAATTTTCATGATGTTGAGGTTTTAAAATTAATGAAAATATGTTTTATATTTAGATATTTCATTCTATTAGAATTTTATGTAACTTATTTCTTTTTTTAAGGGTTTCCTCAAATTGATGTTTCCTTGATCAAAAATATCCTTTAATTCTTTTCTTCCTCTCTCAGACCATGGCCGAGCATACTTTCCTCAATTCCTTCTATCCATCTTTTTCGTGGTCTTCCTTACCATTTCCTCCCTTCAGCGATCCAATTGAAAATTAAATTGGTCAATCTTTCTTACTTCATTCTTCTGGGATTACGATACCATTCTAATTTTTTTTCTATATATTTTGGAAGACGTTTTGTTGACTTTGCACATACACAAAAGAGTGTAACTTCATTCAATTTATTTTTATTCATTGCAATTTACAACTGTATTAAACTAATATAACAAGTAATTAGAATTAATGGAACATACTGGCATAAATTAAGATATGTAGATAAACCACCCAGTGGTAGTAATCAAATAAAAAGTTCAACTTAGAAGGTCACGAGGCCATCTTCTTTTCAGACCCCTCGGAGGATTATCAGGAATTGAAGAGGTTCCTCGGTTTGAAACTAGTGGGTTTGAGTGGGAATAAAGTTTTTCATGAAAAGATTGATATCGGATTCGGGCCAGATCAGCACCAAATGAGACATTAAGATTTCCGCAATGTGGTAAGAATAGTATCAGGATGAGTTAGAATGACAGCTTTATAAACTGTGAAAAAGATTGGGCCGAGGATACTGAATTTAAATAATGTTTATGTTGAAAAACTTGAATAATGAACTTATATATTTAAGTGTAACTAGTCTCGAAATGAAAAAAAAAGCTCAGGCATAAGCTCTTCTGGTGTATTTCATTTCATTATCAATGTGCCATGTGCTGTAATTTTACCCAATAGTTAGTTGTTTTTTTCAGTGAGCCAAGGAATTTTTAATATCGAAAAACGAGTGAAGCCCTACGATTCCGTTAAGTGTTATATGTTTTTTTTTCTGTATTAAAGTCATTTTTTAAAATGTTTTAAATACGTTTTAATTCTGATAAATTGTACTATATTCAAATTAATTTTGAACTTCATTAAAATATTTTTACTAATTTCTTCTTGCTCAAAACTTCGTTCCTTCCTCAAATCTTGCACTCCCTCTTTACACTTTGTTGATTAAATCAAATATATTTGACATTAAAAAATTTTAATTTTGATATTGTAGTTATTTCATTTAACGGGTGATCAAAGGTTTAATAATCTTCTATATGGGGGGTTAGAAAGAGTTTGGAGAATTCAAGAATACTGTAATCATTTAATGAGGAATGTGACATTAGTAAAGAAAAATTGATTCGACTAAATCGAAATTTCTGAAAAAAAATCATTTATAATTACAAATTTGGTTGCGATCAATTATACAGAGAATCGTTTAGCTTCATAACCAACGATAATGAACTTCAATTGGAATCCAATTGAATAGAACAGAATACAATACGATTACTGTCTTTACGTACAAAGGCTTAGGGCATCAAACGAGGATGAGGTATCTACTGTTAGCTATATTAGTTTACCACCAATTGATCTTCCTGCTCAAGAATCATTTAGTTTTAATTAATATATTTTGTGAAGTCAGAAGCCCTGATAAAATCATTTGATAAGAATTGAATGCCATAGCCGTAAAAGTAAATAAAAACCCAGGGTCTAAAAAATTTCACGAATTAGGTTCTGTACATGGCCGTACATAGTTGAACCAATGTAATGCTCAAACACAGTTTTTCCCCAATTTCTGCATCGGGACATGCGGTACTGCTTTCTTGTCCGTCGGTAGTAAATAAATATTTAATCTGATTCACCAACCGTAGTTACCGTAGTATCTATTTTACAAAACTCGAACGAAAAATTGCGAAATGTACGAAATAGAGTAAATAAATGATAAACGAAAAAGTAGTATATGTGGTCCAGTGAAGAATTATATAAAATAATCGCTTAGTATATGGCTAATATGTTTACGTATTTTTATAGCTTATTACGCACTTGAATCAGCCTACAAACTTACTTCTTCTTATGGAATTTCCTCTTCAACCAATGCTCTTTCACAAGGACGCTGAATTGCTTCCGTCCATCTATCCTGGCTCTTTCCGGCATCAGTGTTATTTTGATATGAAACCCTTCACAAAATTGAATCACGGGCTGAACGCCCGAGTTAGAGCTATCTAATAGTTGTACTTTTTTTGGACCGCGGCTGTACCTTTTTGGACGGACCTTGCTTTATTCGTTGTCTTCTTCTTCCATAGGTAGTCGGATACTCTTTTGGTTAATTTTGCTAGTCCATTTTCCACAATTATTCGAGAATTGATAGGCTATTCTTCTTCACGATCAACGAAATTATTTACTCTTTTTGAAGATTTCCAATGAAGAACAACAATTTGTTCCGAAGTTTCTAGCCGGATTCTTAATCTGGGCCGGACCCATTATTTATCCTAGTATCTCCAGCTTTTTCTACTCAGTTATTCATCGATAAGCAATCGCTGGTTTAACTAAAGTGTTGAGGTTTTTTTAAAATCATTTAACGTCACTTTATTCTGATATGAATAATCGAACGATACTATAGTTGGAGTCTATCCTATTTTGGCCTATACGGGCATAATTAGGACAGGGGTCTTTAACATGTATCCGACATCACATGGACTTAGAACTTCCCAAGTATTGCTCAACTAAAGATTATGATAATCGGCTAATCGGTCATTAGCTCTCTCCAATTTTTATGTCTGACCTCCAATAGCAGCTCTCTCTCAGTTACAATATAATCATCAACTAATTTACAAATATATAAATCAAATAATATTCAGAAATCAAAAAAACTAAATAAAACGCAGTATCAAACACTACACAAATTCAGCTAAAATATATTATATTAGGAATACTTTGGGCTAGTTAAGTTGCTGGGCTTAACTCCTAAAAGGTTAATAAGCTTTGTGCTGATAGGGAAGCATCTGAATGGTAGACTGAGGTGTATGTGGAAGGATTACGCTAAGAGTGATCTGGCGGATTTGAGATTGAGTAGTGGTCCATGGATGGAAGTTAGTAAACAGAGATTGGTGTTCGCTAATCCTTATTATCATAATATAATTATTAGGTGATAGTTTAAGGTTTCATCAGTTGGTACCTGCGAGATTCAAATGTGCCTGAAATATATCAAAGGGTCATAAATAACGAAGGTCAATGTACTTCAATCAAGAGCAGAGATGGAAAGAGAGAGCGGGACACCGGTACAGTTGTGGGTGTCCTCTTTGTAAAATTAGAAACCGTGCTTCTGTGGGATCTGACGCCAATTATAGAGTCACATATACCATCTGCATTATTACAATCAGAGAGAAATGTTTTATGTACAATCAAATCTGCCCAAACTCAACCATGCTTCTGTTTATACCAATTAGATTGCTACAGATACTTATCGATACAAATATTGACAAAGAATTGAATTTTTTCCATTTCGTCTATTAATAAATATATCAATTGTCTTTTCTCTGTTTCACTTCGTTTCGTCTCGTTTCCATGGTACCCTTTATATAATCTTACTATAGTAATACTTAAATAAAGAAATTAAAAATAACTCACAATGTAATTTAACAATATACTTTAAGGGGTACTTGTATTATCCCAAAATCCAAACCAACACTACAATTTACAACAGGCTGGTTCAATTATTAGGCTATACTGATGATCTAGATATTGTTGCTCCCTCATTCGAAACACTGAAGACAACATTCTCACCACTGATGGAGGCGGCAGAAGAGATGGGTCCAAGTATCAACGAAGGAAAAACTAAACATATGAGGACAGGTGAATCTACAAGCAATGTAGTTCAGGAGTTTGTAGAAATAGGTCCTTACAAGCTCCAGAAGGTTGATAGCTTCACTTATCTCGAAAGTGTTGTTACCTCGTCAAACGATATTTCTCAGGAAATGAAAAAGAGAGCCATCAACGCTAATAGATGTTATTTTGGGCTGAGGAAGCACCTAAGAAGCTCACTATTAACAAGGAAAACAAAATTCATACTGTATAAGACCCTCATTAGGACAGTACTGGCCTACGCTTCTGAAACAAGGACTTTATCGAAGGCCAAGGAAAAAGAGCTGGCTGTTTTCGGAAGAATGCTGCTCCGCAGAGTTTTCGGAGCTATTTGTGTAAATGGTCAATGGAGAAGGCGAACCAACCGAGAAGTTTACGAGATGTTTGGGGAGCCCGACATCATTACTTGGATAAAAATTAATAGATTAAGGTGGGCCGGGCATGTGGCCAGAGTGAGTGAGGAGGATCCCGCGAAGAGGCTGCTGGAGGGAAAATTGGACCGTGCCAGAGGAAGAGGAAGACCAAGGCTCCGATGGGAAGATCGAGTGGCACAGGATTCCAGACGCATCTTGAACGTCCGTAACTGGAGGGCAGCTGCATTAGACCTGCGAAGGCTGTATTGTATATTAGCCGGTCTGCAGGGACTATTATCCTCCATTGTTTATAGCCTGAACACTGAAAATTCTGATGCTGATAACACCTACGTTTTTATTCGTATTAAGGGAATTTGAAATATACAAATGTAATAATAAATTGCTAATTCTAGACACCTCTAGCCACGTCCCTTTTCTTATATAAATGTTTTCTCCACACTTTCTACGAAAACATCACCATTTCTGTCGTCAAAATCCATTTGATTACCTTATTCGCATCATCTTTTGGAATTATTCTGTACTTCTGGAAATATTTTATAGCTTTTTCTTTTTCTCGGCTATACCCAAAGTGGCATTCTGTTCATTTGAAATGAACAGTAACAAAAGGTTAAATTTACAGATGAAACCACATAATTACAATTAATAAACAATAAAGAAATTTAAATAGACAAATTAAATTAACAAGACAACAAAAATTTAATAACGCTCACACAAATAACACTAATGAGATGAGTGATACGAAGAGGTTACAAGACATAAGGGGGTAGGTTTCATTCAGACCTGATAATACACAAGTACCCACTAAGGAAGAGCATGAATATGATTGAACACAAAACAAAAAAATTAAAAAAGAAAATTACTAAAAACTAAATAGATAGATAATCTGATATATTTAATTTAAAAGAGTCACCACATCCCACGCTCAATCCATTGGGTTGCATAAATCAATAACCTGCTTAGTCATATTTACAACATATAAACATTTATAAGAACAAGAACGTTTCAGCACTTCAGATGTCTCTTCATAAAAACTGTAAAGATAAATCAGAAAATTAACCACAAATCTTTCTAAAATAGTAGAAGCTATATATATGTATATATTTTTTTTTTTTCAGAACCTCCTTGATGTATGAAATTACAATTACATTATAGGTCGTAAAAACTATAGCTTCTATATAAAGAAAAGCCTTCTGTCAACTTTCGGTATTTTAAGGCGTAACACTGCGCTGAGTCCGCTGAAGGCGGTTTTTACTCGAACCGGCACGAGGCCGCTGACATTATACAATACAAAACGGTGAGGGACCGGAGAAGCTATATTCATTCTATGCAGGAAATATCCATATTAAGAGGTTTAAAGAAATGAGGGAAGGAGAAATAGCAAATTAATACAAAAAGCGTTTTCCTAGGGAAATAAGTCTGGATAAAATATGAAAATATTATTTTATATCTAGTAGTAAACTATGATCATCTGTGATTTTCTGGTGATTAAGGTTTATTGGTTTTTAAGTTTGTTCGAACTAACCCAGCGATTTATTGAAATGTATTTCACGTCCATACTAGTCTCGGAATGTAATTAAGTGACTATAATCCTTACATAAATGATGATCAATACACGTAGATATCATTTTTCTTATTTCATGAAATATATGGCCGATTGCGATTACTAAAATAATATGGAAATAATTAAAATCATTTGGTGAAAGATAAAAGTTTATTCTAATTATCCGTTTGATTGGGAATGAAATATTATCATCAAAGTGTCGTCTACAAATTATGCTTTCTTATCCATGATATTCAAGCAACTGAATTATAAAATAATTGTAACATATTTCACTACATCAACGGTCATTGGAATATTGTGGAGTGTCATTCTTGTTTTTTATATATCTATCTATATGGCGCTACAACCCGGGGGTCGGTCTTGGACTCCTTTAGGAGCTTCCGCCATCCAGCTCGGTCCATTGCTGCTGCTCTCCAGTTCGGTGTGCCTAGCAGTAGCCTGGAGTCAGTCGCCACACTCTCCATCCATCTCAGTCTGGGTCTTCCTCTCCTTCTGGTACGGTCAATCCTATCCTCAAGGACTCTTTTAGGAATTTCACCTTCCTCCATCGGAATCAAATAGCCGGCCCAACTTAATCTTCCCAGTTTTATGAAGTCGACGACGTTCAAGTCATTATACAGGGCGTATAACTCCCGGTTCCATCGTCTCCTCCAAGCTTCTCCTTCTTTTACGGGGGCGTAAATTCGTCGCAAAATTTTCCGTTCGAATATAAGGAAATTTCCAAATAAGGAAAAATCGTATAGTCTAACAAAATCCAGAAAATTACCATATCGTCGATAAAAACACATTTTTCGTTTTCTATATATAGCGATTACTTTAAGATTTACGGTGGTTATAAATTTTAAATAGACTCATCTGCAAAGCAGATAACCACATATTAAGACCTTAGTAAAATCACATTAAAAAAAACGAACTGCTTTTTAATGAATTTTGAAGATTTTTCACTCTCCAGAAAAGTGGTAAATTTCAACTTCTGCACACATTTCATTTGTGAACACATGGTGAATAGTGTTCATCAACTTTCTTTACCGTAATTATATTAAAGTCAAATTTTATCGGGCCCCTGGTAACTCCTGCCCTTAATGTTTACCATTCAATCTAATTATTGTTCGGAGTAGCTCAGTGCTATAGCGCTGAACTCCCGTCCCGAAGGTCCTGGGTTCAAATATTGCTCGCTGACAGACTTTTATTTAATCTGTTAGCGAACGGAGATGGATCCTGGGGCTCACCCTGCCTCTATAAAGTGGGTACCCAATATATGTGGAACATGTGAAAGTTGAGTGTGATCTAGGACAATTCAAGTCCCTGCACAACCGTTGTCCAACAAACAATACTGTCTCTAATACGTATTGAAACCAAAAGCCTTCATGGGTTGTAGTGGTACAGGTTTTTCTTTCACTATGATTCACTTTGCATTTGTTTAGACGATATATTGATTTTGAGCTATATATTGATTTTGAGGTAACAGACCAATTAAATTTTATTGATAAATAATAGCCAATAATTATTTATTTCAGTTTATAATTTTATATAAAAGCTCGATGCTACTCGATGATATATACTCGCATGGCGAATCGTAAGGTAAGACATATCAGACGGATTAGACCTGATGATAAAAAAAACAAAACTGAGGGCCTTATCCCTATATTAGGAGACAGGGGTTGTTAGGATCGGGAGGAAATCTCCCCAATCCGGGGAGGGCTGAGTCAAATAGCTTTTCCGGCAACTGGGCCCCTAACGCTCCGAATAAACCATTTTGCGAGGAGGGAAAAAGGATAATGCAATCGCTTCCTCTCTTGTACTATCCGCTCCTTCAAGATACAATCATAATCATCACCAAACCCTTCAATTGTGTCGAGATAATATCAGTAGTTGGCAAGGAGATCATAAAAAAGGCTGAGTGATTCCAATGTCCTTATCGTCTCCTATTTCAAAATTATTTATATGAGGTCTAGTCTTTGTTTTCACTTTCCATAACTACTTGCGATATGATAAAGATACTCCCATTAACAATAAAATGTTATAATGGAAAAAATTAAATTAAAATTTAATTAACACTAAAGTGTTCAAAGTTGAAATAGACCATCCATTTTTATGGGATATGATACATTTCCGCTCTGGAATTGTGGACCGTACATTAGATTATAAACATAAGACATTGTTGGATACAAGAAAGTCATGATGTAAATTATACCTTTATAATGATGGTAAGTAAATATAATATTGAATAATATTAGTTGATCTTCTATATATGAGGGAAAAAATGGTCTGGGCGGAGGTAAAAAAAAAAGTTCTTAAATAGGGAGAACTGTTTATTGGAAAACCAATGTCTCTAACCACATTTCTGGTCTTCTTCAGGGCTAAATATACCAAATACAAACAAACTAAAATTATAAATGGTAAATATTGAAAATACATATAGGCATCAGGGTATCTCAGTGATAAAACATAATGATGGGGTGGCCCCTTGCTTGGTATATTTATGTAATTCATAACGTAAACAAATCAAATCAAAACATATAAATAAAAGTAAGCCAAAAGAATAATTAGCAATTTTTTCATATGCCTTACACATATACTTTTGGCTTACTTTTACTGAAATGTTTTCACATCATCATTATTTTAGTTCAAAATTTTATTTTATTTTATTATGTTTTAGTAGGTATTTTATTTTATAATTTGAATAATTCCTACATTTGTATTTGATTTACTCCAATAGTTTCAATTTGTAAATCTTATTTTAATTTTTTTCCTCAAGGTAGTATCCTTGGCCCAATCCTTTATACAGTTTATACAGCTGACATCCCAACTCATCCTAATACTATCCTTACCACGTATGCTGATGATACATGTGTATTATCTGTCAACACCAATCCAGTTATTGCATCCCAAAGACTCCAATCCCATATCACTGATCTTGAAGAATGGTGTCAAAACTGGAGAATTAAAATAAACTCTCAAAAATCGCATCAAATCACTTTTACCTTACGTCGTAAACCAATGACTTCCTGCCCTTCAGTATCCTTTAATAATATCCCACTGGTGCCTGTAGAACAGATCCGATACTTAGGGTTGCATCTTGACAAACGATTAACCTGGAATCCTCATACGAGACTGAAAAGACAAGAAACCGCTCGACGTTTCAGGCTACTTCAACAGTTACTAGACAAACGCTCTAAGCTCCCAATGAATTACAAAAGACTCATCTACATGACCATCATACGACCTATTTGGACCTACGGAGTAGAGCTTTGGGGCTCCACTAAGCCATCGAATTCCTCTCGTATCCAATCCCTACAATCCAAAATCCTTCGTAAAATCCTTAATGCTCCTTATTTTGTTAAGAATAAAATCATCCATAACAACCTTAATGTCCCATTTGTTGCTGATTTGGCCCGAACCCGCTATCTATCCTTTCATAACAAACTTCATTTCCACTCAAACCCTCTGGTTTTAAACCTAGCTTCCTCTTCAATTCCCGATAATCCTCCGAGGCGTCTGAAAAGAAGATGGCCCCGTGACTTCTTAGTTGAACTTGTGATTTGAGTACTACCAGTGGGTAGTTTCTCTACTTGTCATTTTCACATGTCATTTTGTATCGCTTAGCCCATTTACTAGATGTATTTTTTTATACAGTTGTAAATATCAATATATAAATTAATAAAATATTTTAATTTTTTATAATAATATTAATTTAATTTTTAATAATAATTAAATTAATGTATAATATTATTATTATAAATAATAATATAAAAGATTATTTTTCTATTCAAATTATATCAATTTAAATATGTTTTATACTGCCTATACAGCCCTGAAAAATTTCTGGATAAATAGTTTATCACTGTTCAAGGCATTATTTCTTTGACTTCTATCCGCAACATTTTCATTCCTCATAACTATATGCGTAAGGTCTACTATTTCTATTTACTTTTTTTATATATATTTAATTGTCTGGAAACGTAAGCTTTTTTATTACTAAGGTTTTTTTGAATCGAAACAAATGTTTTCTGTTTGGTTCAGTATTTTCTTCTTGAATGCTACAAGCTAGAAACATACGGAAAAGAAGTTCCTGGTTTAATGCTACACTAAAACCCGGATTAGCATTTACATGGGAGCCGAAAAGAAGTAAACAATCCCTAGGGAGACCGTTCATCGCGGGTGCTACATATGTAAGAGTATTCTGTGACAATGGGTCAAGTTGTCCCAAGCACCTACAACTATTTGCTACAACCGGGGGCAGAATTCCAAATATCCTGCCGATGCCCCTGGATGCAGCACATAGCTATCCCCAACTATTTCAACTCCTATAGCCACCCTTCGGACAATAGTTTACCATTACGCCCCCACCCCCGAGGCTTCGATTTCAATAACAAAGCCAGATCGGGTCCCCACAATCCTTCGAGTTCCATGCTAATGGCCTCCTCAGATCTTCCCTTTTCAGACAGATGGTACCTCCCCGAAAACCGATTGCAGGGATTTTAGAACCGGATAAATTAGCTTTGAAACTGTATCGTTGGGTAATATTCTTAAGTGAACAGTACAATGGATACTGACATAATTTAAAGAAAGATGTTGGTTAACACAAAATAAATGTTATATCGGAATCATTATTATATGTAAGATTCATTATTAAAAAAATCCCCTAAGATTATACATTAGCGTTATGCCTTAGAATTACTATTCGAGATTGTACAGTATAAGACAAATTTATAAGCAGGATGGTTCCAACATTTTTTTAATCTGTATTTAAAATTTTTATTTATATAATATGGATGTTACCATTCACGGTTTTTCAGAATGAGGTATGACTGGTTATCCAAGTTTATATAAGTAATCATTACGGTAGATATTTAGTCATACTTTTATATTTTGAATAACAAATCATTCAAAATAAATTATATAACTCTTAAGCGCGAATTTTTTTTTAAGGAAAAGCAAAATAATTTATAACAATACGTGAAGGAACATATTGTTTGTATCCCATCGATTATGCAGGGAAATGATTTAGCAGAGATCACTCCCAACGTCACATTTCCATGTCGTTGGTTCGAAGCTAAAGATCCCGATCCTACATACAACTGAATAGGCAAGATTAAGGACTCCTACTGTAGCATCGTCCGATTAGTCATAGCCACATAAAAGGACAATAAATGAAACGAAAAAAATTTAAATTTCAAAGAAAAATGTTAAAATGTTGCCGCCTTAAGGAAAAATCGCGTGTGGTGTTTGGAGGCCTGCAATACTGCAAGTCTTATATATGATAATATCCTTAGTAATACTCCTTTGGGGACTAAGTAAATAAACGAAGCATTCCTAAGAGTTGCCGGAAAAATATATTAAAAGGAAGATAGAAAGAGTTGATAAACTATGCAACTACCTGAAACAATAGAAGCAGATAAAGGGGTTGACATTTACAGAAGAGGAGAGACAGGGCCGGTTGACTTAGGAGATGCCTGAATGACGCAGGACCATGAGTACATCTAATGAAATAGCCGTTCTGACAAAGAGCTCCTCCTAATGAACATCTTTTCTCTCAGGACCTGGCTCTCACATAACTCAAGGGCATTTTTAAAAGGGCCGGGACTCCCTAATGAAATTCTGGCTAATCCCCGGCCTGGCCATCCCGGAGGAGCTACTATATCTCATCCCTTGTCCCAACCTCCTCAAGGCAAATCACATTTACAGTTCCCTCTGCAGAGTCTAAGGCTATATCAGAAGAGTTGATGAAATTTCTCTTCTAATAAAATGGAATAATAAATTATGTACTGTTTCAAGGCATTCGCGAATTTTCACAAACTTCTTGGTTTGAGGGCAACTTGTGGTGCTGTGGTTAGCTTATCAGCCTACTATGCTAAAGATCGCGCGTTCGCAATCCAGCACGTGGTCCTGGGATTTATTTGAGCAGTATAACCTAAAAAGATTCTTGGTTATACTATCCTTCGGAAGGGACATAAAATCGAAATGCCGAGCCCGTGTCAGGTACTCCTTAATAATCCCTATCATACCTATACTTAGATAGGCAAAATTTAAAGTGACTTTAAATGAATAAACAACTTCATGGTTTGGGCATGGATCTGGCACACGCCACAACCTCTTAAAAAGATGACAGCGAAACATAGTAAACGTCTCCGTAAAAATCTAGACAAGATTTATGAAAGCCAAAAATATACTTGTTTCAATCTACAGTGTAAGATGAGTACTTTGTTGTCAGCACGTTTCTATTATTACATGACTATTAGGTAACCAACATGGCCACTTGGGATAGATCATTCTTATGGGCTTAAACGTATATAAAATGCATCACGAAGAGATCTCTTCACCACAAGAGCATCGTTTGTATACTGCAACAACTAGAATAAGGCACAGAAATTGTAAATATCTTTTTATTAATCGTTTTTTTTTATATCCCAATCGTATATCCTACTATGTTTGTCCCTGATGAATCATCCCACTCATTCAGTAGAACAGGTCCGGTGCTAAGGACTACACCTTGACAAACGCTTAGAGCTCTAAGCATCATTTCCACTAAATCCACTAGTTTCAAACCTCTTCAATTTCTGTTAATCCTCCGAGGCGTCTGTAAAGAAGATGGCCTCGTGACCTAAGTTGAACTTGCTATTTGAGTACTACCACTGCGTAGTTTCTTTACTTACCTTTATCTCGGGACATTATTTATCTTTCATTATATTTACTTGATTTAAGTAAATAAATAAAAAATTATTATTCAAATTATTTATGATTAATGTTATCAAGCCCTATGATATAAACAGGAAAAATATATCTCAGATAGTTTATTTCACTAAATTTTCAAACTTGCACTGAATAGAAACTTGGAAGTATGAAAGACAAAACTTATTTATTAATAACAAGATAGTAAATTTGAACAACACATATCTATATAAATATAGATTTGATGTGTCAATAACTATTGATATTAATATCACCAAGTTGACACGACTACGGGGCCAACATTATATAGAAACGTCGCCAAAAGGAAGTTGAATATATTCTTTTTTTTAAACAAGATTTGTATATATAAAAATGTATATTTTATGGTTTAATTTACAATTTAATTTTATTTAAATAATGAGCTAAATTCTAATCGCATTTTACTATAAAACCCAATTGTTTGTTCATTTAACGTCACTTTATGCTGCTATGGCTAATCGGACGATGCCTACAGTGGGAGCACTAAATTTTGCCTATCCAGGTTTTATTAGGATAGGGATTTTTAACGAGTACCTGACATCGTACAGGCTCGGGACCCCCGTTTAACGTCCCTTCCGAAGGACGGCGTAACTAAGGATTTTTTACTCCCTTTAAAAAATCCTAGGGCCACCTGCCGGGCTACGAACCCGCGATCTTGGGTTTAGTAGTTTGTTACGCTAACCACTAGACCACAGGTCGCCCCTATAAAACCCAATTGTCCGTATTTTATTTGTCCATTTTCTTTTGTTATTATTCTAAAAGGACCCGTTCCAGAATAAATAAAGAATTATTTAATATTATTATAATTACTGATATATCGATCTTTGATCTATTTTAACCAGAAGATCACTATCTGCCAACTCTGTGACAGGAAGTAATGTTTTAATAAGCCGAAGCTGTGTAGAGCAGGTACGAATAATCGTAGCTATTTAGAAGCGACGAATCGTGCAGAAGAGCACCGTATGATTAGAGAAGGCCTATTTGTCGGGATTGGGGAATGATTGCAACATAGAGGGCAGTCGTTTGCATTTATGGTTCAGTGCTTCTTTAGCCTCTTCAAACTCAATTCCCGCTACTCTGTGGACATTAATATGCCCTTGCCCAGTCGTTGAACCATCCTCAATTTTACTATCAGTCGTTTAATTGATCCATTGAATTTAATAAAATCAATTTTTAAAACTAATTATCTCATAAATACATATTAAATACAATTAATGCAGATTTGAAATGATGTAGCGTAACCTTATTCATCCCTTCATTGCCAAACTGAAGAGATACGTTCCAGTCAACTTTCGACTTTAGTTCAATGGTTAGAAATTTATTGTTTTAAGAATATATTGAACTAAAAGTTCGTTTAATAGTAATGCAATTCATACTAATAAAAACTTATAACATCAATAGCTGGTTGAACTTTTCTTTCTAAAATATTTTATATGTCATATTTACATGTCTTGTATTTATGATTGAAGTATAAAGGATCTAAGTATTGTTGAACTTAACAATGAAAATTATGCTAAAAATGAAAATAAATTTCATAAACATCTATGTAAATCTAAATACAATGTCTAAAAAATATAGCTGTATGCTAGTTAATTCTTCAATCATATTTCCAAAACAGATTCTTCTGTACTTCCTTTGACTCTTTGATTTCCTCCTTCTTTCTTCAATACAGGGGTGTAGAGCAAGGCAGTGTTTTAAGCCCTATTATCTATTGCCTTTACACATCTGATATTCCGGAGCACCCACGCACCACCATCTATACCTCCGCTGACGATACAGCAGTTATTTCTTCCCACAGAGATCCAAACATAGCCTCTATAGCTCTTCAAAATCATATATTCGATTTAGAAAAGTGGTTCCACAAATTGAAAATCAGAATAAATAACTCAAAATCGAGTCATGTAAGCTTTTCCCTACGGAAAGCTTCGTGTCCAGCAGTTAGCTATCTCGGACTATTCTTGGGCAAAAGACTTACATGGAACATACATAAAAAATTTAAAAAACCAGCTACAAACAACCATCACATCTTCTGGACTACAGATCTTCACTTGACTAACGAATCAAACGACAAAACAGTATACTAAGACCTATTTAGACATAACTTCGGGGGACATTTCATATGAAACGTGAAAAAAAACCTATACCAGTACAAGCCTTGGGGAGCTCAATTCATGGTTGAGATTGTACTGTTTCTTGGAAAAATCTTGTGCAGGGTGATTTGTCATAGATCACGCCCAACCGGTAGATTTTCCCCCTTATTTTAGTACCCACTTTTAGAGGCTGGGTGGGCCATAGGAAGGTCCTAATCCGGAGCCAAGATCCATATCCGGGCGCTAGCAGATTAAATAAAAGTCTGCCTGCGAGCAGGATTCGAACCCAGGACCTTCTGCAAGGCAACTCAGATCTCTACCACTAAGCCAGTACTTCATATGAAACGATCCAACAAAAAAAAAAATTAAACGTATCCATGTAAATTAGAAAAGAAGAAAACTAATGTTTGAAATCAGGGCAAACGAGATAAAGAGCCGAGGGAGTGAGTTAGCGCTGAGAAGACTGATACCGTTGGACCCGAGGCCCCAGAGGAAGGTAGAGGATTAATGCCTCCGGTTTTTTCCCAATCCCCCTCCCCATCACCTCCCCCTCTCCCATCACATCCCCCACCCCATCACCTCCCTCCACTCCCCCGCATCATCCCCCCACCACCGATCGTTCTCTAATTTATGTCCCCCCCACAACTCCCCCTCCCCCCTGCCCCTACATCCCATAACCCTCTAACATCGGTACGCCCTTCAATCGGCTAATTGCCCCGCCTGTAACATGTAAACCCATTGGGCTTTCACTATTAGTACACCGCTGAGTGACTTTTCGAACCTCGGTCCCTCTCTCTTTTTCATTTTTTTTTTCCTTAAAGATTATTTGCTAAAGTAAATATTTATATTTATAATTATATTCTTGTTTAGCATGAATTTACCAGATGCACGATACTAACGAAAATTAACATAAACTAACATAAAAAAAAAAGTAGAACTACAGCACATGAAGGGTCGTGAGTTATGTACATGGTAGAGACTGTACGGTTTCTTTGACAACGATTGCGCAGGTAGCTGATTTTTCCTAGATCAAGCTCAACCACCAGATTTTCCTTTTTATTTTGATTACCCACTTTATAGAGGCTAGATGAGTCCTAGGAGGGCCCTAGATCCCATAGGAACCATCTCTGGTTGCTAACAGATTAAATAAAACTCTGCTAGCGAACGGGAATTGAACCCAGGACCCAGGACGGCAACTCTACGCTCTACCACATATCCTCTTCCCCCCTACATTAATGAACAAAACATAACATACTGAGATTTTTCTTACTTTACTTTATTTTATAGGCGTTCCGACAAGGGTTGCTTCGACTGGTCAAAGCAGAGTTCCAAGTCTCCCGATCCTCCCAATCATCCTCCTGGAGTCCTCAACCAGTCATCTCCTCCTGGACTCTCTCTATCCACCTGCTTCTGGGCCGTCCCCGTCGTCTCCTCCCAGGTGGAACCCAATACAGAACTCGGTTTGGCCAGCATTCAAACGCCATTCTCTTCACATGACCGTACCATCTTAGGCGGCGTTCACCGATCCTTTCATTTGTAGAAATACCCACATCCATCCTCTGTCGAATTTCTTGGTTTCTTACTTTATCCAACCTAGTGATACGGAGACACCTCCTCCAGAAATCCATCTCAACCGCCTGCACCTTTGAGTACAGATGGGGGCTCATAGTCCAAGTTTCCGAAGAGGATGTTAGGATGGTTTCCACTATGGCTGTGAAAATACGGCGTTTATTTTCTTTAGATATTTCCATATTCCAGAGGACCGAATGCAGGATTTTTCTTTTTTATTATAATAATTGATAGTATTATTACATATTATAATTAAAGGTAATGGGCGTTTAAAAAATGATAAGAGAAGGCTTACAAAAATTGGTTGATATCAGGCTGCTTTCAATTAGTAATACTTTATAATAGTAACACTTAGCCGATACCATACATCTCTGCTTACAAACCGTCCCCAGACGACTATCCACCACTAACAAAAACTCGCCATATGCTTAACGCGATCCTCCCCCTGAGACGTTTACAAGTCAGTGCTTAATAACTTTGTTCGTTACTAAGCCCAGCAAATTTATAGGCTCATCTTACTCTTCGTGGCGCTATAACTTCAACAAATTAACCGCATGCTCCGCAATTCTGAATTGCGTAGTCTCCTAAATTCTCCAATAATCTCATCATTTTTCGGACCGAATATTCTATGCAGCACATTATTTTCGAATACCTCGTCCATCACGATGTCGTCAGGTAGACGTTTTTCATCCTTCAGTGTTAGCAGCCACGTTTCATTCCGGTAAAGAAGAGATTTATATTAGTATGATACTCGTAAGTGTGATAGTTTTATAAAGTCTGATTTTTAGATTTCGAGAACCAAGTATAAACTTCATCATATGTAAAGGAACAGAAAAATTATCCAAGATTATAATACAAAAAAAGTACATTTTGGCTAGGTTAAATATCCTAGATTATTGTTTTGTTTTTTTACTTATTTATTTGGAAGTAATCGCCATAGGTATATATAGGTAAGAACGTGACGTAAAAGTGACTTAATATCACAACAGTTAACGAGACTTTAGCGACCCTCTACCACCAAGCTGGGACCCTGCGGAATACCAATCACCAATAAGAAACCAGCTACCTCCGTCTCTTCTCCGGGGATGATGTCTGTGGTTCATAACTTCTAGGACTGTGAGTTTGGACTCATTTTTTTGTTCTTATGTATTGTTATTATTTTTTTATAAATCTCTTTCTATCCTAAATATTCCTATATTGGCCAAACATGTACACATAAATTTTGGAACTTCAAGCTTCTTTATCGGAATCTCTCCTTTTATTTTGTTACCTTTTATTTAAGTTATTTTTAATTATTTTTCCATCATTACACAAAGAAATCCAATTTTTGTGTTATTTCAGATCTTTATAAAATTTATATATCATATAGCTATAGGGCTTACTCCGTCGTTGACGCCTTCAATAATTTAAAAGCCTATAAAGTTTAGAAATAATATGTTTTGATACAACGCATTAATAAAATTAGCATTTAAAAAATATGTAGTGTTTACAAATGTTGACCATATACCGAGTTTTGTGAAAACCAGTATCTACTCTTCTATCTTTAAGAACAATCGATTATTAAAAATATACACTACTTATTTGAAAAAAAATATTTTTCAAAAGAAGTGGTCCCTGTATGGGATTGAATTGTGAGTTTAAAGAGAGCTCATCTAGGATTTATTCAAATTCTATTTCGAAGCGTTTTTGTTTATTTTATTTTATACTCATACAGGCCGATATTTTAATATCGAAAACGGCTGATTTCTTTTTGTTCTTTCAGAGATAAAACCTTTTTTGAACTCAGTTCAACCTGAAATTCAGTTAGCAGAGACAAATCAATTGGGACACGTATTTATGGAAGTATAAATTGTTTTACTAAAAGATGTAATTCCTTAAAATATATGAAAATAGTCGCTTTTAATACCTTCCATACAAACAACTATTCAGTAATTTAGTAAACAGTAATAGCTTTTTTTTTAATTACACAGTCACGTTTCAGACAATATATGTGCATCGTGTATGAATGATGTAATACCCTATGTTCCATATAGCATATAACATTTAATATGTTGTTTATGACAAGTTGAGGAGTAATCACATACTTTCAGTAGTTATTGTACGTCTAAAACATCTTTAATCTCTTTCCCGTCTCCTATGCAGATCTTTGTTTACTGATTACTATGGCGGAAATACAGCTTTACCTATTTCAAATATCATCTGCCTCTGTAGAACTGATTATCATCTCTAAAATATTTCATTAGTAGCTTGATATAAATGAGTCATGATTTTGTATCTTAGATCCAGAGTATAAAAGGCAAGACCTACTTTAAACAAATAATTATTAACTAGACGAATACAACAAGATACTGCTAGCTTTATCAGGATACTTCACCACTTATTAGCGAAAAGCTCTAAGCTTCCAATTAATTTCAAAAGACTATATATATACATGAATGTCATAAGACCTATATGGACTGAGTAGAGCATTACGGAGTTGAGCCACTAAGCCATCGAATTCCTCTTGCATCCAATCCCGAAACCCAAAATCCTTCATAAAATCTTCAATGCTCCTTACATTTTTACCAAGAAAGCCATCCATAATAACCTTCATGTCCCATTTATTTTTGATTTGGATCGAACCCGATGTACGTCCTTTATGACAAACTTTATTCACAATCGAACCCGCAAGTTTCAAACTAACTACCTCTTCGATTGCCTGTGATTCTCCGAAGCATCTGAAAAGAATATGGCTTCATACCCTTTTAAGTTGACTTTGTTGTTAGAGCACTACCAGTGGTAAGTTTCTCTACTTGCCTTCATCCCATGCCAATACGTATCATTCTATTTGCTTGCTGTATCATTATAATGTATTTGTACATTTCAATACAAAATCAAAAAGAATAAAATAATATTAATAACGACTTTTAAAGGACATTGTAGAGCTCGAAATCCCTCCGGATAGTAGTGAAGGACGTTCTTCATTTAAGCTGGAATTTCAGAATGTTCCGAGTTTTCAACAAAAATAGGTGAAATTTGGACGCAAAAGAGAAAGCAAAAACACCAGAAGTGAATAAAATAGATATTAAAAAAAAAGAAAAGTGAACAACAGTTGAAACTATAAAATATTCCATAGTGGCTCGATCGTAAAAAAAAATTAAAAAAAAAAAAGTAACGAGTTTTTGAATTTGGAAGCAGAGTGAAAATTTCTAAGAGGTTTCGGGATGAAGATAGACCAGAGAAGGTTGGAGGAACTAGACAGAGGATCGAAAAAACCGTGCCAGAAAATCCGTGAATGAATATTGGTGACCGAGAAAACCCTGTAGAATAACGGAAAATAAAGTTTTAAAGTGATCCAAAGTGTTCTATACATAAAATAGACTTTAAAAAAAATTACATATCGGTAAAAGAAAATCGTCAAATGAAAACGAAATCATTAATTTTCATGAAACCAATACGCTTTAAATAATTAAAATGCATTTTAGAATCCACGATTTGGATTCCGAATATCCCACTCCACTATCCAGTAAAGTCATCATGTGGTGGACGTTATTTCCTCTGCATTGGAACGTAGATTATATTATTTGGCGGTATTTCTTGACGTGGAACAGGCTTTTGACCGAGTCTGGCACCCAGGATTGCTTTACAAACTCCGCCAATCCTTCCCCCTACATATTTCCTCATTATACAATCCTATCTAACTAACAGGTCGTTCAAAGTAAATCACAATAATGTATTTTTATCCTGCTTTTCTCAATCTGCTGGCGTTCCTCAAGGGAGTATCCTCAGCCCAATCCTCTACACAGTTTATACTGCTGACATCGCAACTCATCCTAATACTAGCCTTACCACGTATGCGGATGACCCATGCCTATTATCAATTAGCACTGATCCAGCTACAGCATCCCATACTCTTCAATTCCATATCACTCACCTTGAAAAATGGTGTCAAAACTGAAGGATTAAAATGAATTCCCACAAATCCCGTCAAATCACTTTATCCTCCGACGTAAACGAATGACTTCCTGTTCTCTTGTATCGTTTAATAACATCCCACTGATTCCTGTAGAACAGGTCCGGTACTTTGGACTGCACCTTGACAAAAGATTAACTTAGAACCCTCATACTAGAATGAAACAACAAGAATCAGCAAGCCGTTTCAGGCTACTTCAACATTTACTAGACAGACGCTCTAAGCTCTCAATTAATTACAAAAGAGTCATATAAATGACAATCATTAGACCCATCTGGATATACGGAATAGAGCTTTGGGGCTCCTCTAAATCACCGAATTCCTCTCGTATTCAATCCTTACAATCCAAAATCCTTCGTAAAATTCTCAATGCTTCTTACATTGTTACGAACAAAGACATCCATAATGACCTTAATGTCCCATTTGTTGCTGATTTGACCCGAATCTGATATCAAACTTTTCATGACAAACTTCATTCCCACTCAAACACTCTACTTTCAAACCTAGCAACCTCTTCAATTCCTGATAATCCTCCGAGGCGTCTGAAAAGAAGATGGCCTCGTAATCTTCTAAGTTGAACTTGCTATTTGAGTACTGCCACTGAGTAGTTTCTCTACTTGTCATTTCTTGTCAATGTACACATTCATTCTATTTACTTGTTGTATTAGGTTGTCACACATGAAATGACCGTTTTTAGAACCAGGAAAACATATTTTTTATTCAAAGTATTGACCATAATTTTCGATACACTTCTGCCAACGGCTTACCAAGCTTTCTATCCCAGACCTGGAATTCAGAAAATGCATTTTTAATGTCTAAATCATTGGTAAACAATTTTCCTCGCAAAAAGTTGTCCAAACTCCGAAAAAAGTGGTAGTCTGTAGGGGATAGATCAGGGAAATGTTGGGGGTGTGGTAAGACATCATAGCCCAACTTCTTTAATTTATTCACTGTCTGTATTGAAACAAGAGGTCGGGCGTTATCATGAAGGATAATAAGTCCTTTCCTCTTTATCAGTACCGGCTGTTGCTTGATCAAATTTGATGCAGTTGGTCAAATTCTTGACAGTATGATATTGAATCAATTGTTTCAATTGTATCAATTGTTCCCTTTACTAGAAAAGAAAAATGAATGATCCCGGCCATAGACCACCATTCAGTAACCATTAACTTTTCGGATGGAGATTCTGTTTGGCATGTGCCCAGGAGGCTGATTGGGATCTAACCATTGACCAGATCAGCGTCGATTGTCATGTCTACTTGGGAAAAAACAAACACAGTTTGCAAATAGAGGATTAAGAAGTGCTTTTTATAGATAGTAAATATTATGTTAGGAATCAACAGGCAACGCTTTAATCCTCTATAAATATTCGGATTTAAAAAATCGGACATTTCATGTGTGACAACCCAATATTAATATGATACAGTTGTAAATTTCATTAAATCTGTCTCTCTGTCTGTCTCTCTCTCTCTCTCACTCTCTCTCTCTCTATCTCTCTCTCTCTCACTCTCTCTCTCTCTCTCTCTCTCTCTCTCTCTCTATCTATCTATCTCTCTCTCTCTCTCTCTCTCTCTCTCTCTCTCTCTCTCTCTCTCTCTCTCCCTCTCTCTTTCTCGAAAGTGGTTTAATGAAAAATGTTTTTAGACGTCTCAAAGAATAAAAGGATATATTTTTGTCTTCTATAATGAGTCATTCGTTTGAATGAATGCAATTTTGCTCTCTTTATCAGGCTGCAAGAGAGATAAGGGAGGAGCGGGAGAGTCCGGGAGATTGCATTCGGTGAGAATGAGATTAACGGATAAAGAGGCAATGAGAAGAGGCCGCGGTAACCGCTGGCAAGAAAAAAATATAAAAGAGAATTATACTCTTTATCAGAGCGAGGACTATAAAGAACACTTTCCGGGGGTCGGCTCTCTTGGATAAAATAAGTAAACAGATAAGTATCTGAGTGTTAGGGAGGCTCTCAACTGACTCTGGAGGGACGCTCTGGATCCGAGCCAAGGCCTGGAGGGGCCTTTGTATGCCGCTGGATTTATTCCTCTATCTAGTCCAACATAATTCCTTTATTTTGCAGATGTCAGTCAACCGGATTGGGGGAAACAGTAGCCAATCTCAGTATTTAGAAGATTCTTTAGAAACTATTTTGGTAACGGTACTTAATAGAAAAACAAGTTCTGTTCATCAAATTTGACTATTACCAATCATATAACAAGGCGGATTTGGTAAGAAATTATTAGTTTTGCTTAAAAAAGATTTTATTTTATATCGCACCTACAGACTATTCAAATCATTCAATCGAAATTTATAGTTTTATTACTCATTGTCTCTTCTGTATAACTATCAAACCATTACCCAAATACCTGGACACACCTCTCATGACCGATACAAATAAGAAACACTACATCAAAGTTCAAGAATCACTTGTTGGACACCCAAACTTACTGGGACGTTACTGGCAGAAGCATTACCATTGACTCCTACAAAAAGAATGAAATCTGTCTACAGGAATCTACTACAGATAGGCACGCTAGGGGTGCCTTCAATGGGAGATTTTTCCATCCACCCTTCCACCGAAATCTCTTAAGGTGATGTTTTCAAAAGAGGATTGTAGATGTAATATGTTTACATAATTTTATATTAAAGGTTATATAATCTTATATTGTTATCTATTATATTTATTATTATTATTTTTACGGGTTTGTGCACAGGTCTAATACCGATTTGTTCTATTAAAATGTAAATAGTATACTTATTTATAAACTATGCAGCACTATTGCACTATCAAAACATTGCTTGCTAACAATTATGGTGGAGCGATTATTTTTTATTTTTTATTTTTAAACATATCGTCGATACGAATGTTTAGTCTTGAATGTGTAACAAACAAATTTTTCGTTTTCGATCTATAGCGATTGCTTTAGGATTTATAATTGACAAGAGTCATCTATAAGACACAAAAACAACGTATATGGATAAAATTGGTATGACGATACGCACTGATTTTAAATGAAAGTTGAAAAATAAGTTTCATTCTCCTGAAAAGTGGAGTTCACTTTCACTTCATAGCTCAAGCCTCAGGGCTGATTTATAATAATATGAAATCATTCATTAATGTTCCACTGCAATAAAAAAATAATTAGAGAGAAATCTAAAAAGTAAAACTATTATTATTATAATTATTTAATATAAGTTGATTGTCCCATTAAATTACTTGTATATTTTAAAAAAAATCATTAGCTGGGTAAAATTCATCGGAATTTCGTTAAAATTGCTGCTAATTGCATACACAAATTACATTTTCCGATTCCAGTAATTTTAATCGATATTGTAATTGGGAAAAATGTACACTGATTGCTAATTAATCTTGATAATTCTAATTTAATTTACTTGGTAATTAATTTTATTATTACTTCCAATTAATTTGCCAACTTATATATATATATATATATATATATATATATATATATATATATATAGAGAGAGAGAGAGAGAGAGAGAGAGAAAGAGAGAGAGAATAAATTCTAGCTTTCTCTCATTCAATTGCATGATGAAATGAGTTCATTTGAATCAGTCATTTGTATTGAAATTCAGGTCGGCAACATTTTTTTAAGTTCTCTAGCATTTTACAGAAGAAGAATAAAATAAGCAAAATGATAATTTTTTTGAACTGATAGCCCAAACTTATAAAAGTATTTTCACCGAGAGCGATGAACGAAGTTAGACTCTCAATTTTTCAAAGATATTTAACTTTTTAAATAAATCAGTTGGATACTCCATGCCCGGCTAGCGGGGAATCAATGCCCATTCTTCAAAGTACATAAGATCTTCATGAGTTAAAACACAATGTAAAATAAAATATAGTACGGTGATCACTAATATCTTATTTTTTTATTAGAAATATAAATTAAACTTTATAAGAACTATAAGCTTGTTATTTAACTTATTCTTATCGTACTGCGATGAAACCTGCATGGTCCTGTTGAGTCCAATGTTCAAAGTTGAAAAAATAAAATGACTTCTAAGATGATTATATTATTTTTTAATTTTACAAACTGTACTTTTAATTTAACCATTTAATTTTATGATACGCAGTAATAAAAATGTTACGAACTATAATATATGTTCTGTTGTACAGCAAATGATGGTTAATGTTACAAGAAAAATTAATTATTTAAGAAGTGAACTCTGCTCATTTCTTTGTCGAAGATGAAATCGCCGTAATTTCTTTGATTAGTAATTATGATAATTACTACGGAAAAACAGAGGAGAGTTTTCATATACAAATTGAACACAAAACAATCCAAAAGAGAAATAATTCTAGCAATATAAAGTGCTGTGTCCCTCGTGGTCCGCCCCACAATAGACCCAATATTTGCGAGGGTGATCGACCGAAATCAGAAAACAATTAAAAATTGAAAATTCATTATTTACAAACGACAGAAATTCAATATTATTGTACACCAGAGTCAGAATTAACTCTTTCAAATAAGCCGAATTTTGCATTAAATGCCGTATAGTTCCAAATAAACAGTTTTGAAAAAATACATATATTTTCTTTGCAAAATCACAAACCTGGGACTCTATTTAGACAATTATCATGGATTTATCAGACGTTCAATGACTTAGAGGAATTTATTTCTAATATGGGTTTTTAATCCAGGGAGTTTTTTCATTGTTTCCTTGTTGTCGGTAATGTAAACTTCATAGTCCCCCTCTTTTTTACGTATGTATTCCGCCTCTGAAATATTGTAAGAGAGAACAGAGAATATAGTTGGTAGAGATAGGACTAGAGTACAGTACGGGTAGTTAATTTTTTAAAAAAATGTATTTATTGAAATTTACCACTGTATACATAATACATCAAGTAAATATAATAAAAGATAAATCATGTCCAGAGAAAAGGCAAGTTGAGAAACCACCCAGTGGTAGTAATCAAATTAAAAGTTCAATATAGAAGGCCACGAGGCCATCTTCTTATCAGACGCCTCGGAGGATTATCAGGAATTGAAGCGGTTGCAAGGTTTGAAACTAGTGGGTTTGAGTGGAAATGAAGTTTGTTATGAAAAGATTAATATCGGATTCGGGCCAAATCAGCAACAAACAAAGGACATTAAGGCCATTATGGATCACGTTGTTCGTAACAAATTAAGGAGCATAGAGGATTTTACGAAGGATTTTGGATTGTAAGGATTGAATACGAGACGAATTGGAGCCCCAAAGCTCTATTCCGTAAGTCCAGATGGGTCTAAAGATTGTCATGTATATTAGTCTTTTGTATTAAATTGCGAGCTTAGAGCGTTTGTCTAATAAATGTTGAAGTAGCATGAAACTAAAAAAAGAACAATTCCACTCTTTTTCTATTGAAATAAACTAGCTTAAATTTCTCTGAATAAGCAAGTATTGAGAGTTGTTAATAGTTCAGTCAGACGGTTATATATACAGCTCCGCTTAACGAGTAAAAAAAAAATAGCTGTACCACTACAACCCGTTAAGGGTCTGGGGTTCAGTACATGGTAGAGACTGTACTATTTCTTGGACAAAGGTTGGGCAGGGAGGTGATTTGTCCTACATTTCCTTCCACCTATTTTTGTATCAACTTTAATGAGGATGGGTGAGCCCCAAGAGGGTCCTAGATCTCATAGAATCAACCTCCGGCCGCTAACATATTACACAACAGTCTGCCATCTAGCGGGGTTTAAACCCGCCTTCTGCATGGCTTCTTAGTACTCAACCACTGAGCTATTCCGCTTCTCAATAAGTGGTTAAGTTGAAATTTTTCCAAAATGAATATCTTGCAAGGATAGCGGAATCGTATTATTTTTTAGGTGAATAAGAACCTAAGCAAGGCATTAAAACGGAGTCATTACTTATATCAATACTCTATTTCAAGCCAAAAACTACGACAGTTACACGATTCCCCTTCCCTCAATTCAATTACCACACTCTGGGCAAAACTCGACTTGAACACTTATTAAGATATGACCTCAGAATTTTGGTATTACGCCAAAGAGACGAGACATTTGGGACTAGATGGTTGCAGAAGACCTAGATAGCCAGCCGGGAGACCCTTGCTAGCCCCATGAGACTCCTAGGATCCTATATTAATACATTCATTAGTCCTCTGGTCTAATGCTAGGGTCTTCCTCCTAATTGTACTAGCTTCGTTCCAGGCTTCATCTAAGCTCAGTCAGTTTTCATCGAGTTTCAAAACTATTAGGGTCCATATTACTACATTATAGTAGTTATTGCAATAATAAAAGTTAAGATGAGGGCAATTATCAATAAAAAAAAATCCAATAGACGGACAATGGAGATTGCTTCCTAATGAAGTGAATTGGGGAAGACGAATCAATAGTAGTAGATACAATGCGCAAAAGAAGAATTGCCTTTTTCAGTCACATATAAAGATTATCAGAGACCAGATTAGTAAAAAAATTATTCAACTACTTTTGGAAAAATAAAACCAAGAACAACTGGTTCATAGAGGTCAAGGATGATTTTAAAGAGTTAAATTTACCAATGTGACAAACTGCAGACCGAAAAGAGAAGAGGATTCTGAAGAGAGGAGATACAAGACTTAAATTAAAAAGAGCTGCACGGAAATAATACACCACTACGGATGAAGAAAGTGCAGCCAGTCCGAAAGAATGAGGAAGTTTTTGGAACCGAAGAGGAGGACACAAAAGCATCACAGCTGATATTTTAAATACTTTAATGTAGATGGATTGATTTAAGTGCTCTTGTGTGCGTAATCTAAAAAAAAAAAAAAAGATTAAAAATACTCTACCATTGCAACCCACGATCGTGAGTTCAGTACATGCTAGGGAGAGTATTGTTTCTAGAACCACCACATTATCCCAATTTTAGATTACCCTCTTTATACGTAGAGGCTGGGTGAGGCCGAGAAAGCCCGTCAGATCCCACTTGGTCCTACTACGCCTTTTAATAGATTTTAGATTACATTAGCTTTATAAGCTTAAACTATATTAGATTATTATCTAAACCTGATTTAATAAATTGTAATAATATGCGTATAATTACTATTGATAGACGGCGGAGCTTCGTTCTACTAGAAATACTACATGGTACTGAAAGTAACAAAGAATCATTTTAGACTTCAGACAAAAGTATAATGTCAGGATAAATCTATATCGATTCGAAAGTATTTTCACAGATCACTCAATAATATAAAAACTTTTTGAGCAGAATTTTATTTTATAGTTGATCGTAACGAAGACTTTTTGTTCCTAGAATTATTCTCTCAGCAATATTTTAGATAATTTGTCTCCAACCTCAAAACATTCCGCTATTAGTATCTCATTCGCAGCGGATTCTGAACTCAAATCTTCTTCAATAACTTAAGGGATAGTTAAAAAAAAAAAAGTAATAAAAATGACAAATCCAAGTCAGTTTTATATTAAACAGCCACGATTGTGCTGCACTCAATGAGCAAGTATGCGAATTACCTCTGAGCAGAAACAGGTAGTGCACTTCTCACTCAAAGGCACTAGACATTGCTATTTCTGCAATGAAACTCCATACATAAATATAAATAATGGAGATTTTCACTTTAAAATTGCTCTATATTAAGTAAAAAAAGTTTTTTGGGGTCACCGTGTAGTATTTTAGTTTTCGTAAAAGTTTGAATAATAAAAATGAAGCGGAAAGATTGAGTTCGATTGAAGAAGAATGCATAAAATTTGTGAAATGGGGAACCAACAACAGTTACCAAATTATACAACTGTTCATTTATTTCAAATTTTACAACAGCAATTAACGTTTGTAGTGTATTTTAGAGAATTGTGTATTTATTAATAACGGATATAAATTTATACGAAACATCAATATTTTAGTTGATATAATAATTAGTACATAGTTATACTATTTACTAGCGACCCCGGCTTTGCCCAGGTAGTATGACATATCATGCCTACATGTTTTGTCTGTCTGATGTATTTTATTATATAGATATTATAAACATTTAAAAAAAACAAAATATTTCTTTTTATTTATTTCCATGCGCGTTAACCCGTTTTTGCGATAACCCGTGATACTCTTTTAAATTATATGGTATAAAATATTGTAATAATGCGCATGAAATGCTTAAGGTAACTAAAGTATATAAGTTGATACGGATTAATACTGAACTCGTCTAAATAGTTTTTCAAATACCAAATACCAATTAAAATAGGTATAGTAAGCTATCCTTAAAATATAGATGAATGCTATCACTGACTCTTTTGCAGATCTATAAAAGAGGAATATTCCACATCCCACCTTGCATTGTTTAGTTATATGACAAAGGCATTAGATAGCGTCATCGATGAAACCTTCCTGGTTACACTTCCAACGTTTATCGTTATATTCGAACGAATTCACACAAAACGTTGACGAATAATATACCAAAACCTTTCTCATGAATCAGTATATCTATTGGTGAAAACCGCATGAAAATCCGTAAACCAACTACTGAGTTTACCGCAAACAGAGACACGGCAGAAGACTTCGTTTTATAATAGGTATAGATGCATTGTATTTTTATTTTCATTAATTTTATTTTCATTTTTATCATTATTATCATCTGTAAGCTCAACAATACATAGATCCTTTCTACTTTCAATCATTTCATAAAACAAGACACTTAACTATTACAGTTAAAATATTTTAGGGGAAACAAAAAGTTCTACCAGTTAGTTATTGATGTTTTAATTTATTATTAGTATTAATTTGCATAACTATAAAACTACTTTTAATATAAATATAATTATTCTTATATAATTAGAATTATAACCTTTAAACTAATGTTGATTATAAGAAATGGCATAACTCATGCATAGGCTGGTTGTTAGTCTCGAGGATGTTGCTGACACTAGACCTCTAGTTTGTCCCCCACCAAAAGTCGCTAAACGTTTTCACTTCAATAAATGTATTCAGAACCAAGTTCAATGTGTGGGAAATTACGAAAAAATCTTGTTTTTCTAACAGGAGTTGCTTCGGTACCGAAGATTATTATTGATAGCAGTGTAACATAAGGAAGAAGTGTGTTAATAATAACCTAAGGAAAGAGAAAATAAGCTAGCAAAGAATTAAAAAAATGAAATAAAATATGGCACGGAAGGTGCGTATGCTGGTGACGGGGGTTGGGGATGGAAGCTAAGGTTTGGAAACGAGCGCCTTGTTTGATAAATAGCGGGGCTTAATATGACGCATAAAATATGGCCTAAGTTTTGAAGCCCTTATAGAAATTCCGTCTTGTTAAGTCAACCTATCTTTTGCCATTTTATTTTTATCAGAGCCTTCCTGCCTGTTTGTATACCTTTTTACGAGTTTAATTAATTGCCCTTGTTATAATCCGTGATGGGGACGAAGAGTGGTAATTAATGTTCCCAAGTTTCGATAAATCTCGGCCCTACCTTCAAAACAAAGACAAATGATGTCCGTGAAGCGCCGGGAGGTTCTCATTCTGTCTATAAATTGTGTATTAATAATAAAACAAAAACTTATCTAGCTTCGCAAGCCCATATCTCATTATACGTAAGTTTATGGTAAATAACGCTATTTGCTAAAACTGAATTATTATAGATCTTTTCTGTATTTTTATCATCAGTCAAAGTAAATATAACAACGTTACTTAACGATTTTTCACAGCTTAGTTGTTTTTCGTTTCTAATAGTTCTCACCAAAGATCTCGCATCGTTCTCCTACTCTAAGCTCCCTCGCAGCCATGCTCTATTTCTATCTATTTTTGGGTCGTCCACTTTTCCTCCTTTCCCTAGTCGGAGATTGTTTTTGGGGATCGTTCCTTTGCCATTCTTTTTATGTGGCTATTTTAATCTGCTTGTTTTATTGTGAAGAGGATCGTTGATCCTGAGTTATCAGTTGCCTTCTCGTGCTGTTAGGAACGTGCTGAATTCTGGAAATGGCACAACAGCGTCTCCAGAATTCCTTCCCCACGGTCAACCTCTTTCCTACATTTCCTATTCCAATATAACAATGTATAATTGCTTTAAGACTGTATTATAAAACAATATATTTATAATTGGCTTAAGTCCGCTCACTTAAAAAATGCTACAAATGAGTAGTGGGGAGTCCATTATGCTAATTTTCTTACACCTAAGATTAACCCAGTTACCTGTACAGCAGCTACAGATTACGGATTCGAAGATCGGTACGTACTCCAAGGATTTTTTAAAAGGGAGTCAAAAAACCTTGGTTATCCTCCAGAAGTGACATACAATTTAAGGTCTAGACTGTACGATCTCGGTTCTCGTTAAAGATCCCCTATCCTAATTATTCCTGGATAGGCAAAACATATAACTCTATAGCATCGTCCAAATAGCCCTTATTGATGAAATGAATTAATGAACGAACTCATGGTGTACAAATATACTCTCACCATCTCTGTGACTATTATTATATATTATTAGCAGCTTATTGATTATTCAGAATCCTTAAGGTTATCTATATAAAATCACATTTCTGTTTATTTTGCAAAACATATTTTTGATGGTTTAATTAATATATTTTTTATAATCATATAACCTTACAAATACCATATTTGATAATATCTTTTTCTAATTATAACTAAATCAGGGCAAATTTATGAATCCAATACCGTTGTATTATTATTTTTTATCACGAAATAAACATATGAACAAATAGTTGAAAATTCATAAAAAAATATTTATTTTGCCACAACTCTTAATAAAATGTGTTAAAAATAAAAATATTTTACTGTTGTATTTATACTTATGTACACATAAAATGAATGAAAAACTGTTTTAGACAAAATTATAATAAGAGTCCTTAGACTCCTTTTTTGTACCAAATTACGTTTAATTTGTCGTTATATAAGAATATCAGGATGAAGTACTTTTTTCATAGAGCTACTAAATTGAAAGTATACAATGCGGGTTTGGATGATCAAAGTTCAAAAGACTCCTAAATACCTTCTGGCACAATTTGGATATGAGGGAAACCTTAAAACCCAATATATATGTCATATGATATGAAAAGTCAACTGGCTCAAAAGAAGCTATAGTTAGTACCTAAATTTCATTTAATTTAATTTATGATTGACATCCCAGAAAATCGCTAAGAAAAGTATTAGAGATTATGATAAGGACGTAAATGAACTGAATGTTTTAATAATAAATAAAAACTAAACAATATGTTTCGTTTTTTTCTTCTGTTCACCTTTGAATGATCTTGAAGTAATGTAACATCTTAATAAAACAGAAGCATTTTAATTATTTTGTAGTTAATAATGGATCCGGCTAACTTAAATTTGTTTATACAAACAATCATCAAATACATTCAAACTAGAAAGTATGTGAGGAATATTAGACATATGTTAGAGTATATGTGAGCCATATTGTTTACCTGATCTTAATTTAATTAAATTAAATTACTTACATCAATAAATTATCAATGTATTGATCGAACTCAAAACCCAGACCGTAAATAACTATAAACGAAATTTTGTTAACGAATATCAAATATTAAAACACAAAGAACACTAGAGTTGTTTTGACTGACCAACGCCAATCCTTGTAACCTTTAGATGATAAAATCATTTATCGAAGTCCTTGAACTATTGGGTTTTTCTTAATCAAAAATAGACCATGAACGTTTATCAATGCTTATCTTATTCTCTTGAAGCAATTCTATCATACCGTATCGAATGCATGTTGTTTCTGCATCTGAAAAATATTAAAGTTATAACTGAAAAATGATGCATATGAAAAAGATCTAGACATCGTAGGATTGAAAAGACAAAACATATTATTTTAAGAAAACGCTGATCGGAGATTTTGCCCAAACCCATTTACTTATGGACACATACATATTCTTCAAATTAGGTCACATAGCACAATATTTTTTTTTTCCTAACCTTGTACTATTCTCTATTCTCACTTGTTCATTTTTCTATTATCCTCCAGATAATGAGATTCGCCCAATAAAGAAGTCCTCGTTTCATGATTCCAAAATCTCTTGTAGCCCAAGCAATGTATGTATTTATGGCTATGTCTGTTTACTGCCTCAGCTGGATTCCAACCCGGGACATTCTTCACAGCAATCCAACTTTCAACACTCTAACTTACTTATCTCCATATGTAAGCATTTGAAATGAGACCCGAGAACTAACCTATGATTCATCCACATTGTTTAAATCGGTTTTTCAGAATATATGTCAATTTAAATTTTAAAACTAAATATTTTGAGTACTACCACTGGGTAGTTTCTCTACTTGTCTTCTCATGTCAATGTATTCACTCATTATATTTACTAGATGTATTTTGTATACAGTTGTAAATTTCTATAAATAAATAATAAAAAAATAATAAAAAAACTAAATATAGGTATGTATACTGGAATGTGTGCCATGAGAAAGAAAGAAAATAGGGCGACCTAGAAGCTGGAGAGACGAGATAGATGAGATAGATGAAATCGAGAGATTTGATAGAAAAACTAGGGACGGAAAAGCGGCCAATACAGTAAAAGAAATCTGCTGTATATATACAATATAATTAAAGATAAGCCGCTGAGTCTAATTTGATTACTATTAAGTTTCAAATAATTGATCAATAAATATGTTGAAAATATGGATGAAAACCTAAAGCCTGTGTTTAAAGGAGTCGAGGAAGTAGTTGATTTGTGGATTTAGTATAAGCCCCTCCTTGCTAGAAACATCATAGTGTACATATTTTATTATTTTTTTCTATCTTCTTAAGTGAGAAGTTGAAGTATCATCAACTAAACTGTTGACATTATAGGAAACCAAGTAACAACAATATAACTCATAATTTGCCATTTTGGAGTCAAGCCTTCAGTAGCAAGTGTATTGGTTAATGTTTTTTTATGCAGGAACGACGTATATAATACTTTATTGCCAACATGTTTTTTAATAAAGTCTTATTTTTAGTTATTTCTTGTTTGAACTTGAAAATGACTTTTGAGAATAATGACATAAGTAAAAATAAAAACATTTAAACTTTTAAAAATTGTCTAATGGTTAATAAAAGAATTTCAATACCATTATTAAAATAGGAATGCTTTACTTATACCATAACTTTTATTTTATAACTCACGTGGAACTATCAAATGCCTTTATTGAAAAACTTGTTTTTTTGAGTTATTACTCATCAAAACCTAGGAGCGATATTTAATTGTTCTTTTCGTAGGTTTGTCACTGAACTACTCCATTGCAGTTTTTCACCGATATTGGTGAAACTTTTAGTGTACGTTTCATTGTTTAATTCCCGCTATTATAATTTAAGTTTTCAAACCAAGTAATAATTTTGAACAAAGTGAACAGCTACTACAAGAAATAGAATATCTTAAGAGGCTATACAGTATGAGAAATTGGGCTGGGACGAACCCTGGTGACATATATCCGACACCTGGATCGGTAGATGTTTGGCTAAAGGGAGCTGCGGATGAAGTAATAAATGTAAGTTATGAGAGCGGGGAAGGTTTAAGGAAAGCTATTCCAGCCTGAGAGGCATCTGCGACCTCCCGGAATATTGAAACCTTTTTCACCTCATCTCTTCTCTGCTTTATTCCTAAGGCCCCACTTTGGTTGTAATGTCTTCTTCAACCGAGGCTTGAGGTAAGTATTGAGTGTTAATCAAATCGTGATATGTGTTACTATGATCCAGTGGCACTAATGGTTTGTGTTATAAAATATATAATTTATAATGAAAATTTGATCATTTCCTCTTATATAGGCGCGCCACTGCTAAGACTACATTTATTATTTCTATTATTTGAAGGTCAATCTATGTTTTGTTTTTATTTTTGTTTTCATGGCTATAATATCTAACATTTTCTTAAATAGGCACTTTTCTTTGTACTTTTCTCGAAACATAGAATCGGCTATCATATTTTCTCTTCTTATTTTTCCATTTCCCTTTTTTTTTAAATTTAATAGCACACAAATCCTTCAGACACATTTTCCACTCTGTGGGCACCTTTTTTGGCATGTTTCTGAGCACAATTTCCTTTACATAGGTCGTTCCCGTATACTAGAAACAGATGAATCTTAAGGCGTTATTAAATGATATTTTTGTCTAATCAAGCCATGCTCAAATTCTAGAACTTCGATCTCAGTTTTTTGGAAGATCCCGCAATGGCATATTTTAACGTCATTTTGTAACAAAAACGGGTGTTAAAAGATTGCTTTATCCCCTTATGAGTGATGACAACCATATAAAAGGAAAATTCCGAAAGTGTATGAGTTTTAGATCAAGATTTTTCCGGAAAAAAAATGAAATGCATATGAAACCATGGTGAAACCATTCAGTAATTTATTATAAATATTTCTTTAAACAGCATTGATTTCAGATTCAAGTCCAAGCTAATGTTCATCCTGAAATCTTAAGCCGAGATTATTAGTCAAATAGTTTAAATACCTACGAAATTAAATAGCTACGAGCTGAGCCGTGAGTAGGAATTCGAAATCCAAAGAAGTTGCGGAGAGTTAATGGTTCCATGTAATGAATGACACTTGTTGAACGGGGCCTAAACTCTCCTTGTTGGTGCTAGTTCACTTCTTCCTCTCCCTTCGCTTTAATCATCTCTCCCAAATATGTTCCTGCTTCTTGCCACTTTATTACAAATAACTTCGAATTCCTAAACGTATAAAGAAAATGGAACGGTGCTTTAAGAACTAGTTCGTTGAAGTGTAACATTACTCTTCCGATGACGGTATCGATTGACGTTCGAAAAATACCACTGAAAGATTGTATTTTGGAATGAAAGTAAATTAAAACTATAAATCGATTAATAACATTAGTTCTAGACAAGGGAAGTTAAGAAAGCAAACTATATCTTACAATGAATATTTTCATTATGGATCCAGCTGAATGGTTGCCTGTAAATCATTGTGTAAAAGACATGTTATGGAATAAATTATATCTAAAAGCAAGTATCCCGGAGTGAATAAAGAGTGGATTATTACTATTTTTGTATCAGCCTATAAAGAATCACGTCATTTGAACTTCTTTTCTATATTTCACCTTGATATTTGCCCAGAACTCCCTACATCGTCGTCTTTGCTGCTCTCTTCTTTCTTCTGTCCATTTCTCCCCTTCTTCAGCTTTGGTTTTTCTTTAAACCCACGTGAATATTCAGTTTCATCCTGAGGCGGTTAGTTTCCAGAACATCCTCTCAGGTAATCTCCATCTCTTGTAAACCTTTTTCTACCACGAAGGTTTGGTCTCATTCTCTATAATATAGGTAACATTACTTTAAAATGTTACATTACTTGTTTGAGCAACCTCAACATAGTTATTGGACCTTTCGATGAGAGCTCCGAAATGTATAAGGAAAATAAATTTCTGATTCAATTATACCAGATCGCATGTCATTTTGATTGTAACCTTTTATTAAACTAGTAACAGAAATCAATTTTCATAAATTAAATAACTAATACTTTTGAGAATGAATAAACAACAATTAATTAAATTTAAAAGATTCAACAAGACACGGTCCATCCCGGAAGTTGAATATAAGAAGAATTATTATTCAATCTTACGATAATAAATTTAACTCTATTAAATTACAAATAAATAAAATGTTCAAATAAATCTATTACAAAATAGTAAATGTTTGTGGTTTTCTAGTTGAAATGATATAAACGAAAAAAAACTCTTATATGTCTGTCGAAGTAGATTTCAGATGATAGTAGATTCTCGGCAGGGCGGGATGGATGTTGAGACTCTCTTTCTTCTGTCCATTTCTTTCCCTTCTTCAGCTTTGGTTTTTCTTGAAAACCCACGTGAACAACCGTCCTGAGACGGTTGCTTTCCTGAACGTTCTCTCAGGTAATCTGCATCTCTAGTAAATATTTGTTTACCAGGAGGTTTGGCCTTCTTTTCTTTAAAATCCATATCCCACCATCAAAGAAAGAATGATCTTAAGGATAATTGTTGATCCAATTAAAGGCCAAGGTGAATACAGTCGACTAAATAACAGCGACCTGTACACTCATGATCCAAAGAAACAAAGTTATTACTTTTAATATCTTCTGCTATTCATTGGCGGATTTGAGGGGGGGGCATGCCCCCTCCTCTAGAGTTCTCATTAGTTGACCTGAATTTTAGTTGGTTATCAACAAGAAAAAAACACGTTTTACACACCTAAATTATTCATTGTATCGAATGTTTTCTCAATGGCCGCATCCAAAACACTTTTATGTTTTTCATTCACCTCTGGATAGCTAATGCTATATGTTCCATTTTTCAGAGATTATTATTTATTAGAATTTGAGGATCGTATTTTCGTTTGTTCGTTTCATCCATGTTATTGTTTTCTGACCTCAGTTGTCTTGAATTAAAAATTGATACTTTATGTATCTTCATATATGGATCTTACAATATTGATAATAAATTGACATTGACCCATGCCCCCCCTGAAAATTCTCCTAGATCCTTCAGTGCTGCTATTCTGGTGGGTTGATTATCTGAGTTGGGAAACCAAAAGTCCAACCACATTCCTAATATTTTTTATATTTAAAAATGTTCATATAATACGTGTTGTGCCAAAGAAATCTGGGTTTTGAGCCTCTCTAACCCCATCGATTGGTCCATTAGTTATAATTATAATTGAGTGGTGACACTTTCCAAAGGATCTAGTTTATTCAGTTCTATTGCCAGTTCCTGGTATTTCCTGGGTTTTTGCTACACAGTGGAGCTTATTATTACTATTACATTATTAAATCTTTAATTTATTTTGATTCCCTTTATACAATAAAAAATATATACATATTAAAAATTCTCAACACGACATCGTGAAGGGACGTAATACGCCAAATCTTGTTCTTTCTTCTTCCCCAGATTACAGATTATTTTAAAAAAAGAAACAAAAGCTAAAAATTGGTACCAATTACGTAATAAGATAGGCAGAATCAGGCCCCAGACAAAGCCATGGAAGATGATATCGAGGAAAAGAAAAAAATCAGTAACTCAGCAAACCTGGGAACAGCTACTTACCGGAAGGAAACCCACAAACAAAATTAAATTATAAAATCAGCCACGTGACAGTGAAATATGAACTTCATTGTGAGATGAAATAAAAACCCTGTACCACTATTACCAGTGGACGGGTTTGGGGTTCAGTACATGGTAGAGACTGTACTGTTTCATGGACAACTGTTCTGCAAGGAAGTGACTTGTCCTAGGTCGCGCTCAACTGGCAATTCCCCCCCCCTGATTTTGGGTACGATATTTTATAGAGGCTGGGTGAGCCCCAGGAGGGTCCTAGATCCTCTTCGATCCATCTCCGACTGCAAACAAACTAAATAAAAGTCTTGCCGGCAGCGGGATTTGAACCAGGATTTCCGAAATGACAATTCGGATTATCAAATAAAATAAATAAATGGAATCGTCTGCTAGAACACTGATTAATTGTTGAGTTTAATTAGTAGCCATAAACAAAAACAAAACAAAAAACTTGGATTGCTTTTAATCTTTAGACACTAGGAACACCTAAACCATTTATTTTATTTTTTATTATACCCCTGGTAGAGTGCTGTCATGGAGAGATGGACGACCTGGGTACGAATCCCGGCTGAGGCAAATCTTTTCTCTTCAAAATAAAAATATCTAAACCATTTATTGATATGTAAATGGTTGACCTTTGATGTAATCAATGTGTATGGTAGGTTAATTAAATACGATAATGAATATAACATATTATTTATTATAAGCCATTGAACAATAATGGTTTTTGTCATTATTGTGTTCAATTTTATTGACGGCACCCTCGAACGATTTCTACTTACCCAAGAACTTACGACAAAATATTAATTAGAAAATTAGAAACATGAAAAACTTTAATAAAAAAAATGAAGACAAACCTTAGAACGAATACAGTAGTGAAGATTTCAACGTTGACATCAACTCTTTTATGTTCAACAGTAACACAGTAGTTATTTCCAGGACAAGAACTGGTACACTAAAACCTACTGGGGTCCAGTACCTGGTAGATACTGTACTGTCTCAAGGATAACTTTTTTGCAGGGAAGTGATTTGTCCTTGATCCCTATTTTGGGTATTCACTTTATAGAAGCCGGGTGAGCCCTAAGTGGGGTGTGAGTCCCAGTTCAAAAAAGATCCGACCCCGGCTCCTAACCAGTACCACCTGTACCACTACAACCCGTTAAGGGTCTGGGGTTCAGTACATGGTAGAGACTGTACTGTTTCATGGACAACGGTTCCCGGCTCCTAATAGGATAAATAAAACCTTCCACAGACAGATTTAAACCGGGACCTTCGGTACGGCAACTCAGCGCTCTACCACTGAGCAACTACGCCCCCTTTATTTATATTTATTAAGTTGTTTGCAAGAGAGATTATCATTTTTCATCATTAAAAAATATATAAATTTCATAATTACCTCAACAGATTTTTTCATGAATAATATTAGATTATTTTGTATATATTTATATATATATATATATATATATATATATATATATATATATATATATATTCTCCGTACTTCGAACTAAATAATTAAAATATAACAGTTTTATGTCCATTCAATAGTATTTTGTATTTAGTATTTAAAATATAAAATATAAAATGTAAAACAAGGAGACAACCTGCGCCCCTAACTATTTATCCTATACATGGATGAAATTTCCTCAAAATGTATCAGGAGAACACATCGAAAGCATCTTGAGCAATCTTGTTGTCATAAAGACTGTTATCTATGGGGATGATATAGTGCTTATTTCAGTCTCCCAGGAAAAATTACAAAAAGCGGTCACAGAATGAATATGGAATGAAGATCTTGCAAGGAAAGGCATGAAGATAAAAATAGGTAATAGTAAAATCTTGCAGGTGGGTAGGACCCAAGACGAAATTCATATTTCCGGCGGTGAAGAGATGGATCTTATGTCGGATTACACTTACCTGGGATCTGTGATGCAAAGTTCGGGGAAGGTGGACAGTGAAATATCGCACAGGATCGGAAAGCAAGCGCTGTCTACAACCAAATATGCAACACAGTGGTAGAAAAGAGAGATGCGGGACTAGAGGTAAAATTGCTAATTTTAGACATTTTACCTACCTGTTCTCCTGCATGGTTCAGAGAGTTTGGTCTTAACTGACCGAGTCTGTAGTCGCATTATCGCTGGGGAAATGAATTACCTTTCGAAGAACATCTGGAAAAACTCGAGGGGACCGCATAAGAAATGAACGAGAGCTCAATATGTGTTCGATCATGGAAACAATTGAAAAGAAGCAGCTAAAGTGGTTCGGGCAAGTCTGTAGAAAGGAAAGACATAGAGACCCTCTCAAGACAATGGAGTCCATCTGGTAGGAGACCAAGAGGACACCCTAGAACAATGTTTCTTGATCAGATAGAACGAATAGAGAAATCCAGTGGCAAAACGTTGGATGGAATGAAAAAGCTCGCCGTTAATCGGAAGGATTGGCTAAATGCGCCCCAGGCTGAAAGGCACTAAGGGTGGAAGAAACATAAGAAGAAGCAGAAATTTTATGTTCATTCAGTAAACTTTTAAGATCTTGTGGTACTTTTTAATGCCTTAACTACAGCTTTAACAAACGCCATACTAAGACCAAAACAGAGACATCTTTCCATCAAGACATTTAAAATGTTTTTAATGTATAGACAGCAATGTTATACTTTAATGATGAGTTTTTCCGATAAATTCTGACTAAAAGCGGTATCATCCATAATTTAGAAATGACAAATACAAGAGCCCCTTTAAATAATTTTCTTCTTCTTCCCCAAATAAATTATACAAATACCATTTGACCCATAATTTATTTGTGATCTTCGTTCCCCTTAGGGTTCACGTGAAAGCTTGGATGGAGAAACCTATTGAAGGCACTCCTAGCGTGGTTCATCTCACTGTAGTATATCCCTGGTCCAGAAGTTTTTCAGTCCCCTTGTCGGATTCTTTAGTAATGTGTCTGTCAGTAATGTTTGTACCAGTAAGTTTGGGGTGTCCAGCGAGTCATGCACTTTTTTGTAGTTTTTTGATGGTGTCAGTCACTAGTGGTATGTTAAGTTTTGTGTGTAATGTTTTATTACTAAAGTAAAAGTTACAATGAGTAATATAACAAAGGAATTTTGACTGAAAGATTTGAATGGTCTCTGAGCGTGATTTGTTGCATGAGCCCCACACATAAGTCCATATAGGTTTAAGTAGCATGTTATATATAATAATTTATATTTCAAGGTAATCTGCTACAATCACATGAAATCATTAATGATTTAATAAGTAATTATGATCGTTGAGACTACGAGCTAATAAAAACAGCTAATATACACTTCGTAGATACCTTGCTTGAAATATTTCCAATATGTTTTCCCATGGGCCGTTACATATTCAGTAGTTTTACTAATTCCATATCAAGGGCTTCCACTTTGCAATTCAAAGCCGATTGTTCACACGCGATTTAGTTATCACAACACAAGCCAATGAAATCAAATATGACACCTCGTGTAGGAAATTCGAAAACTATCACGCGCTAAGAAGAAATTGCCAACTGGAATAAGTGTAATAATAAATGTTTTTTCATTAATATTGTTATTTTTATATATCATTTGGGTTTTCTATCACAAACATGAAATTAAGAGAAAATCTTATATTTCTGATGTTGAAATATTAAAAAATTAAGGTAAATATTTTTTTAGAAAAGTCATCGTTTGCACATTTACTTATTGTTTGTAGCGAACATAACATAACAGTGAGTACATGTTAATAACAATAACATAACGACTTTTTTTTCTTTTGACCTATACACTTCTTATAATTCATTCCTAATATACTCGTATACAAGCCAACCGAAAGATGGAACAGTAGGAAATCTATTCTATAATATTAAGAGACCCATTGTTTTCCCAATTTAACCGTAAACTGAGTTAAAATATTGCACCAATTTTTACAAAATTTGGATTTAATTATCGTATTATTAACTGCAAAAGCTTATCAGTATTAAAATCTACCTATTTTCATATAGACGTTTTTTGAAACTACATAATATTAAAAAATCAAGAAACTTTTAAACGTGTTGGGTAAGGCTGTGATTTCCACAAAAAATAAAATAAAAAATAATAAAAATGAAACTGTTTGATGCCCCTGTTTAGGAAACCGAGAACTCTTTTGCATTGGATGAAGGATTGTTTTGATGCTAAAGGGGTAAAAAAAAACATTGTATTTCCTGGAGCCCTGCAATAAACTATTAGAAGGGTTAGAATACAAATTACAATTCATAACATTCACAAAACACAATAATTGATATTAAAGTTTTGGTTTTGTTCATTAAATTTACTCAAACGTAAAATACATACTCGAATCAACCGTAGTGCGCTGAGTAGCTGTGTCGAAGATCCCGTGTTCTAATCCAGCTGTGGCAGACAAACTATTTATTCTATTAACAGTCATGGATGGTGCAAAATTAAAGTTAAGAACAACGATATCAAAATTCATATTATGATGGACTTGCAAAGTAACTGGGCTTAGTAATGAACGAATTCCTAAAAAGCTAATAAGTGCTATGCCGAATGGTAAGCGTCCAAGGGGAAGACCGAGCTGTAGTTTGGTGGGTTCCGTTAAGAGTGGTCTGGTGTCATCGGCATCGCCTTGGAGTTCGCTATCCAGTCTCCAGTCACTATCCAGTCTGGGTGGGACCCTTCTGGGACCCACCCAGCGTTTTTATAATGGGTACCCTTATTTGGTTACAAAGCCTGGCGGTTGAACGTGATCATGGACGAATCACCTCACAGCACTTGTTAATATTGTTATTGTACATTTTAAATGAGCAGGATAAAGTTTTTGGAATCGCCGTTTTCGGAAGAAGAAGCTGTGAAATACTTCCATTGGTCGGAATAATTCCAAAAATCGAGTTATGTGAAAAAGGTCATCAAAAAGATTTTGCCAAGAGATGAAATGTAGATATTTTTGTCAAAAGTGTAGGAAAATATTTATATAAGAAAACAATCGTGGCTACAATGTAGAATTATATATACGTATTGTATTATTTAATGTATAATTAGCGTTTTACTATTAAAGTTTGGATATTTCAATTTTCATTAATATTGCTTAGGCGATAGAGGAGGATGAAAGATTATGGTGATGATGATGAATAATTATATTGGTATTATAAGTATCAGAATTATCGGTATTCAGGTTATAAAGAATGGCGGATAACAGTCCATGGCGACCTGCTAATCCTCCAACCTTAAGCTCGGTCTACTCCTTGAACGCACAGCGCTTATCAACTTTTTAGGAATTCGTTCGTTACTATGCCCAGCAACTTTACAAGCCTATCTTTAGGTATTTTGATTTCGTTATTCTTACCTTTAATTTTAATTAACCCATCTTAATCCAGGTATTGTTAACTGTGAGAATCTGTTAATGTTTCTTCTTATTTAAACCTGAAGTGATTTATAATTCTTGTCATAAATCCTTGACGGTCTGTGAAGAATAGATATAAGAAACATATCGACAATAGAAGAATAAAGCTTTTACTGAAATGTATTCAAAGCCGATATCCCCTTTCCGAGAAGTGTGGGGGGAGAAGGTACTAACCTGTTCCTCCCCGAGGTAGGAGGAGATGAGAACAGTTATACTTGGCCAAAATAAGGATATTTATGGCTTTCTTTGACCGCCGTTGAAAGATTTATCCCTCCAAAGGCCGGTTCCAGGTGTTTCCTTGACCTCCACCAACTTTTTTGTATCCCTCACTTTTTATTCATGGGTTTACCCCCGCCTAACCCCTACCGGCTACCTCCTACCTCTTGACTTTGTATAATATCCTTTCTTTTCCTTTTTATTTTTCTGGAAGAAAGCCTTTTCCGAATCCATTTAGCGCTCGTGGAGTCCAGATGCTATCCGATCTTCGCCCTATTCAAATCGGCCATCCGCAAGAGCGGTTTCCTTATTTATAGCTCTACGGCCTGAACCGAATATCAAACATTCAATGTAGGTACTTACTGAGTATTTATGAAAGTAATCAAACAAATAACGAATAAGATTCTGAGGTTTAAACCATGTATTCTACTATTTCATTTGGGAAACACGAGGAGTTATCCGCTGAAGGGTAATATAAAGAATTGAGGAATCAGAAATTTCAGCATATGAAAATTCTACATCATTCTCGTATTAACCTAAACATTTTGTACTCATTCTGCCATGTCTCCAACTAACTGCTACTTATTTATGGTAAACAGCTAATTATTCATTGTCGACTTTGGCCATGTAATGCTAAATATCGAGTAAATACTATATGTTTGAGAAGATCTAGTAACATTTAAAAAATAACCTGTACTACTACAACCCATGAAGGTTCAGTGAGTATGTACTATTTCTAGGACAGAAGTTGTGGAGGGTGGTGAATTGTACAGGCTCATTCTCAACCGCCAGGCTTTGCCCCCAATTAAGGGTACAAACTTCATGAAGGTGGTCTCCAGATCCCACTGGAGACCACCTCCATGAAGTGGATACCTTCAGCGGATAACTCTCTATCTGTTAACAGATTAAATAATTAGTTTTCCACAGTTGGATTTGAACCCCGGACCTTCGGCACAGGACCTTTTGTTATTGCCTTCTTTTTAATGAACCGGATGACAAATTGGGAGTGGGAAACAACCAGATTGTACGTCTACTAGGATCACAACTGAATAATGGTCCGTGTAAGACCTCTTTTTCCAATAATACAAATAATAATGTAAGTATTATCAGTGTCCAGGTTATAAACTATGTCTGATAACAGTCCCTGGTTACCAGCTAATACACAAATACCAAGGAATGTGGTTAGAGGGGTATAGAATTAGCACGTAACGTACGTATCTATTTCCAATAATATGAATAAGGCTCAAACATCTTCATCTCATTCGCGTCCAGATGGACAGAATTTCTTATAAGTAAATCCTGTGATATCGTCAGTCCAACAACGGCATAGGTCCATAAAAACGGACCTCAGTACAGCGATCATCACAACAGAATACACTAGCACGCTGTCTTTTTAGGTATTAAATTCGCAATATGAGCTGAAACGGTCTTTTTTATACCATTGCTGCGAAAATGTAGTGGTTAACGATCAAGAAGAAACGAACAACATGAAGGAGAATTATAAGGAGATAGAAAGTAAAGGTATGATAGAGAACAAAAAAATAAGATAAATATTATATTCCAGGATCCATGGTCCATTTTTTCACTTGATTAGTATCAAGCTGAATCTTCGTGAATAGCTTCGTGTCGATGTGTGATCAGGTTATAAACTATGACTGATAACAGTCCCTGGTTACCGGCTAATACACAAATACCAAGGAATGTGGTCAGAGAGGTATAGAATCTGCATTTTACGTACGTTTCTAATTCCAATACTATGAATAAGTACTTGTATCAGAATTATCAGTGTTCAGTTAATCATCAATTGCGGAAACAGTCCATTGTGAATTCCTAAATCACAAGTACCCAATTTCATAAGACTGAGCCATTTTTAATATAAAAATTCCATATAATCATAAGCTGTTTTCCAATTCATCTCACAGATCCACTGTATTGGAAATATGGTGCCGAGTCCTGACACGGAGGTAGGAGATGAGGGCAGGAGGTGGAGGACAAGATAAAAAATACGGTACAAAATCGGGACTCACGGAAAGAGCATTAATTTTCCAAGTTAGTAGTTTATATGGAGTGAGCGGGCTCCCTCCCTAAGTGAAAATTCCCTTAGTCAGTTGCGGAAATAGAAGGAAGCCTGTTCGTATGCATCAGGGTGCCGGCCTTGCAATCCCTGTGCTCGCTTGTTTTCAATACGGCCCCTCTTCCCCTTACGTGTTTCCAATACCAACCCTAGTCCGGTCTTTCTCCTTTTATTTTTTTCCTACTGTCAGTCTCCGAGTAGTGACCATTTGTATCGCAAAGTAGTGTGATTAGGCACGGTACAACGAACACCTAAACTTTAATGCGAAAAATGGAAAGATCCCCTTTCCACCCATTTTATATTGTTCTATGTAGTTTTTATTAATTTTTTGATACTTGTGCCTTAGCCGGACCCAGGGTCAGTTATCCACCATTGCTTATAAACTGAACACTGATAGTTCTGATTCTGTTAACGCCTAGCGGAAATTTAAATATACAAAATATAACAATAAAATTATGTGCTAAGTTACCGAATTTCGGAGCCTTGTCTAATGTAGCAGTATGTTGTGCTTGCAGTGATTTATAGCGATCAAACGAAGGTAAAATATTATGTGTGGCAAGATGAGGTACTTAAAAACTTTTTAAAATCAACTCTAATTGCCATGGTGCAATTTAATATTTCATGATAACATAATGTTTATTTTGTTTTACTTTTGATCGTGTCGCTATGCTTGATGCATGGACTCAGATATTGGAAAAAATAAATTTGTTAGAAGGTAGCAATCCAGTACATTGAGAAAAATATCTGTAGGTATTTCTTTATGTACACAATACGTTGAAAAGATTTCTAGCCTTTACTTGGCCACTGTAGATAATAATGCGAACAAACAACGGTGCTTGTGTATTAGCGAGTATGCAGAGACTATTATTCGCCATTGTTTTTAACCTGAACACTGATGATTCTGATATTGATAACACATTCTTATCCCCATATTAATGGAAATTAAAATATGCAAAATGTAATATTAAAATGCTGATTCTAGACCCTCTAGCCGCATTCCTCTTATATAGAAGTTTTCCCAGGACTTTAGACGAAAACACCTTCATTCCATTCCTTGTCAAAATCCATTTTATGACCCTTTTCACATAATTTAATCTTTAGAATAATCTCGAACATCTGAATGTATTTAATAGCTTCTTTTTCCGAAAAAGGCAATGCTATTCGATAAAGGTAGCTATGAAATGCTTCCAAAAGTTCGGAATAATTCCAAGGCTGTAATTAGGTCAAAAGGTCATGAAATGTATCTTGACAAAAATATTAAATGGAGATTCCTTCGTTGAATGTGTATGGAAAAATTGCTATAAGAAAAGTAACGTCGCTAGGGGGTCTAAAAGAAAAATTCTAAAAGCTTTTAAATATTTTTATTTTGAAGAGAAAAGATTTGCCCCCAGCCGGGATTCGAACACGGATCTCCGCCTCACCGTGGCAACGCTCTAACCATTTGAGCCACCGGGGTCGCTCCCTTCCTAGGACAAATCTGTTCTCTTCACCGATCCCATATCCCACGTGTTCTCGCAATTTTGCGATGTCAACACGAGGAAGAATGTTCATTGAACATTAATTTTAATTTTACTCTTCAAAATAAAAATATTTAAAAATTAAAGTAATGATTAAAAAATTATAATAAATTATAAATAATATAATGAAGTAAGTCCAAAAGATCCTAAAAAATTTTTTATTTTTTTTTAAAATTATTTTATTGAATTGTACAACTGTAATATATACATCTAGTACAAAGGCTATATGAATAAATAAATACATGATAGGACTTGTAGAGGTACTACCCACTGGCAGCACTCTAATAACATTTCTATAATATAAGGTCCCGAGGCCATCTTCTCTTAGAACGCCTTGGAGGATTGTCTGGGATGAAATTAGGAGGATGCAAGGATGGAAACTAATGGGTTTGGACGGGGCTGGAGTTTATTATGGAATGATAGGTATCTGGAATGGGCTAAGTCGGTAATATATGGAACGTTAAGGTCTTTATGGATGGTTTTATTCGCGACAAAATAAGGAGCGTTTAGGATTTTACGAAGGATTTTGGATTGCAAGGATTGAATACGAGAGGAATTTGATGGTTTGGTGGAGCCCCATAGTTCAATTCCGTAAGCCCATATAGGTTTTTTAACAGTCACATAAATAAGTCTTTTGTAATTGATCTGAAGCTCTGAGCGTTTGTCTAGTATGTGTTGAAGTAGCCGGAAGCGTCTAGCTGTTTCTTGTCTTTTCAGTCTTGTGTGAGGGTTCCAAGTAAGACGTTTGTCTAAGTTGAGTCCTAGGTAGCGAATCTGTTCAACAGGGATAAGTCGAGTACTTTTAAAGGATACAGTAGGACAGGAAGTCATGGGTTTTCGGCGAGGGGTAAAGGTAATTTGATGGGACTTGTTGGAATTTATTTTAATTCTCCAATTCCGACACCATTCTTCGAGGCTTGATAAATGTGATTGAAGGGATTGGGATGCAATATGTGTCGTTATTAACTGATAACACACATGTGTCATCAGCATACGTGGAGATGAAGGTGTTAGGATGGGTTGGAATGTCAGCTGTATAAACTGTGTAGAGGATAGGACCGAGGATACTACCTTGAGGAACACCAGCAGACTGGGAATAGAGAGAAGAGTATGAACCATTATGATTTACTTTAAATCCTAAAATTAAAAGTAATGTTCAATGAACATTCTTCCTCGTGTATACATCGCAAAATTGCGAGAACACAGGGGATATGCTATCGGTGAAGAGAACAGATTTGTCCTAGGTAGGGAGCGACCCCGGTTTCTCAAATGGTTAGAGCGTTGCCACGGTGAGGCGGAGATCCTGGTTCGAATCCCGGGAGGGGGCAAAAAATATTAAAACTAAAATGTACGTAAATATTAAAAATAAAAATATTTAAAAATTAAAAGCAATGATTAAAAGCTTTTAAGTTTATTTACAGCTGGTATTAAAGGTATTCTGTCCTCAAAAATAAATAAAATGTTGGGTAATAAATGTTGTTTGTTACCCTGTTTCCATGTTCATACCATAACCATTCGATTAATATGAGTAAAAAGTTAGCTGTTATCAGTGTTCAGGTTATAAGCAATGTTGGATAACAGTCCCCGCAGACTGGCTAATACACAAGTACCAAATTTAATAACAAATATGAATTTAACATGCCTTGTTTAATTGTAGGGAACGAAAAGATTGAAAATCAGAATAGCATGGTCAGTGTTTTAATTCATTTTTAGCCCAGGAAGGCTCATGAAAGGCGAAATCCCTGGGGACCGGGCTTCCGGCCGGCTCGGTGAAAGTTGACTAAACCAATTAATACTGTCTAAAAGTTTGTTGAATAAATATATTCACATAAAAAACAAAACAAAAAATAAATCAATTTATAATAAGCAATGTGGCCTACTTTTATCTCACTCGGTAAGTGAATTCAATTTTAAGAATTCATTTATTTAATTTTTAATTTATAAATATGTTTAATATATGTTTATTACATATACTTATGTTATTTTTATTTACTTCAGCATATAAAGTGTAGGCTGTTAAATCGAGATTAGAATGGATTGCTAGCTGCAGAAACCAAACTAGTCCACTTTCCTAAATTTTACAATAGAGAGAAAAAAAAGAGATCGTGCCAGAACTAGTTTCTTATCTGTAGTATACAAAATATTAAAGGCGTTGACAAGACTGTGCTATCTTACGAACAAGTGCCTTTTTTTCAAGTAAACAATCCCTTCTTTCTCAGGTGAAAGTTAGAAGTTTTAAAAACAATAATTTCAAAAGTTGGATTAGTTGCCTTCTTGCAGTTAGTTTAGCGTAGCAGAAGTGTTGTTATATTATATGTTTGTCAAATAAGATAGAATTCCGATTATTCAAATTTTTGCAGAAAAGAAGGAGAAAAAAGATAAGAAGTTTGCTGGATTCGATTTTACTGTGTACTTTTTTATACTTTTACCCCAATCCTTAATATTTATCTTCTTTTTTTTGTCCTCTATCATACGTTTACTTTCTGTCTCCTTTTAGTTCTCCTTCATGTATTTCGTTTCTTCTTGATCGTTAACCACTACATTTTAGCAGAAATGGTATAAAAAAGACCGTTTCAGTTCATATTGCGAATCTAATAATAAGACAGACTAAAGAGAATAATGAACTGCTCTCTAAGATATCTGCTTGGTACTCCGAAGCGATCGCGCGTCTCCCACCTCTATGATGAGTTAAAGTGGCTGTTCCCTCCCTTCCGAAGACAATATTTCCTCTGTTCATTCTTGTACCAATCCATTTATTCTCAACACCCTTCATACATCTACAGCCTCCTCCAATTCAAATCCTCAGTTCAACACCATAAAATAAGTTCCCGCCTTTCCGATCTCTACATACGTTCACAAAGAACTTAAGCATTCGAACGTTCCTTTCTCGCCCGCTCCACCACAGTGTGGAACTCAATCCCTCCTAACATCCGTCATAGTCCCTCACTATCGTCATTTAAATCCTTGCTTTTCCAACACCTTCTAGCTTCCCAAAAAGATGCTCTCTAACCAGGTCAGTCATTTGCTTAGAATGTAATGTATAGAATAATTCATTGTGTTATTTAGATCTTTTAATTTTGCTTTTTGAGAAGTTGTACATCATGTAAAGATATTATTGCATGCTAGCTCATGCATTTAACAAAAGCTATGGATTTATCTATTCTCTTTAATTGCTTAATATCTTGTCAATATCTGTACTGTTTATTTACTTACTATTATTTTTGTTTAAATATTTCTTTTTAATTGTTTTCTGTCACTTTTTACACCCTTTATGATTTGTAACATTTAGCCTTCTGGCCAGATAAATATTATGTTTTTTTTTCCTGTTCATATCTGTTATTCTAAAGTGACTCAGTCCCAGAATAAAGTTACTTTTCTATTCTATTCTATTCTATTCTAATACCAAAAAAAAGCGTGCTAGTGTTACTATGCTAATTCTATACCCCTCTAACCACATTCCTTGGTATGTGTCTATTAGCCGGTAACCATGGACTGTTATCAGACATAGTTTATAGCCCGAACACTGATAATACTTACTTTCTTATTTATAATATTGGAAAAAAAATTACAAAAGGTAGAAGTAAAATTCTAATTCTACACTCCTCTGGCCACATTATTTTTCTTACAGAAATCCTTTCCTATACTTTTGACCAAAGACATCTCCATTTCTTCTTCTAGTAGAAAGATCATTTGATGACCTTTTTCACATAACTTTATCTTTGGAATTATTCCGAACTTCTCGAAATATTTTACAGTTTCTTCTTTTAGAGACGACTGTCCCCAATGTGTTATCCTATTAATTACATTAATAACAAAATTAATGAGTTAAAATACCAATTTATATTTAATAGGCAATAAAATAATTTAAATAGACAATAAAAAAACTAATCAGGCTAAAACAAAACGGAATAAATTTAAAAAATAACACACAAATAACTCAAATGAATCCCGTGAAGAGGTTACACGAGGTAAGGAAAGTAGGTTTCATGGCGACTTGGTAAATCACAAATACCGAATAGTGCATTGATTTGATAAAATATGTATTTATGAATTATAAATATTAAAAAAAACATCGGTATATACTGGGAAATTATTGCAACATTATAAATCATATTTTTTTCATTATTTTTGCTTAGTTTTAGGACATTTCATTGCCACCAAAATCTCTATTATTACCAAAAACCAGTTATGTATTATAGCTATATTAAAAACAAAATTTTATAACATAATTGCAACTGAAAAAACACAAGTTTAAAACTAAAATTGTAAGATCATGATTTAAATTTATTAAAAATTTGTTACGGGTTATCATAACAGTGACCACCAAAATATAAATGTAAAACTTAAGTGGCAGTTTTCATATAAATGGTTAAGACTATTCATCCAGCTTCTTGGAAAGGCTATAATTGAATGGTTATATTGATAATTGAATAGTTATATACACCCTGGAAGAAGGGCGTATGTTACATTTTTCAGTTGTTTTTTTTGTGGAACAAGGTCCATGTGATGGCCCCTACCGCTCTCTCGTCAAGAAATACCCGTCCGTACGCGAAATTTCTATAGACTCTTCGGTTTTTCAATGTCATGTCAAAATAAACATGCGCCCTTCTTCTAGGCAACTATTCAATTGTTCTTTACAATTTTGTTTTATTAAATTATTCATATTTGTTTAGTTTTTTACATTTTTAGGCACTAATGACGATATGAGATTGTAATTCGCTAATAAAAACAAGCCTCTCCCCTACGAGAACACAAGGATGTTGAAAGTAGATATACCCATCTAGATATACCATATGATGCGAGATACAGAATCTCGCAACCTATGCGCCAGTTGGTTGGTTGAAGATAAACAAAGCTTCACAAACAAAACTCCACCCACTATCCCCTAGTCAAGGGACAATAATTGGTTAATTTAACAGTTAATTAATTATGACATAAAAAGACCACCTGTGAATACCATTTACGCTAGATCGTTAATGTTTTGTTTATTAAAAGAAATCTTTAACCTCAAAAGGACATGAATTGTTTTTAGATTCAAAAACATTGGGCCTACCTTGTAGTTAAAAGAGGATTTATTGTTTTTTGTTTATAGATTTAACGCCCCTTTATTCTGCTATAGCTAATCGGACAATTATACAGTGGGAGTCCTAAATATTTCCTATCGAGGTATAATTAGGATAGGTATCTTTAATCAATACCTGGCATCGTACAGGTTCGGGACCTTCATTTTACGTCCATTAGACCTGGCATGAGTTAAAAGTATTTAGTTCACAGCGATGGTAAGCGTGTGTAGTATCTCTGGACCGCATCGCCCGAGAGTATCCTTCAGTTTAAGTTTAAAATTTAAGCGGATAATAGTTGACTGGATAATTCTAATGATGATATGAAATGGTTAGGGGGTACAGTCAATGACTACACAAAATAATATTTCTGTAATATTATATTATATTATAAGATATTATAATATCTTATAATATTATAAGAAATATAATAAGATTTCTTGAAGAAATCCTAGGCCAACTTCTGGGCTGCTAGCCATAGCAGGTTGTTATGCTAACCGCTGTACCACAGGTGACCTCTGTAGAATATATTTTATTATTATTTTTTTTAATAAATTATCAAGATTATGATAATGGTCACAGTGAACTTGGCACGCTTAATATTTTTTATTTTATTTTGGAAGAGTATAATTTTTGTAAAACAATTGAAAGACGCGGGAGAAATAGTCCTCCATCTCACGACAGAAGTAAAGTTGAAATAGCTGAGTAGCCTACGAGCGTTAAGCCCGGGAAGTAGAAGTTTGCAGTTGAGCTTCTTAGGCAGTTCCCGATCCGGAGTCCATTCGTAAATCTGCAACTAGCAGCCGATTCCTCACAAGTCTTTTAACATCCTTCTTCTCAGCTCTCAGACTTCTCTACTTAAAAACGTCGGCATAAAAGGACATTCCTTTTGCAGACTTAAGCGTTATTCGGACATGTCTTCATGAAATGTTTTTTAAAATATAACTGTAAGTAGGCTGTCTGTTTCTTTTTACTTAGGTATTTTATTTCTGATACACCGGTTTAATGGTTGTCTGTTATTTAGTTATTTATTCATTCAACGTCACTTTATGCAGGATTGGCAAATCTGACGATACCAGAGTGAGTGTCCTTCATATAAGTTATCCTTACCCGGGTATAATTAGCATACAGATCTTTAACGACTATTTGACATCGTACAGGCTCGAGATCCTCATTTTAGCTCCCTTTTGAAGGACAGAATATAACGATAAATTACATTTAGTTTCTAATCCATACCTACTCTCATCATAATCTTTTATCCTCGTCTACCGCCTAAGCAGTGTGAGGAGACCCTTTATAGAGCTTGACCCAGTTGTCTCTGTTCTGTACCAGCACATTTCTTCTATCCCAATCCATTCCTCTTTTCCTGAAATCATCCTTCACCCCGTCTTCCCATTTTAATCTTGGTCTTCATATCCCTCTCTTGGCCTCTAATCTTGCATTGTATGCACAGTTTGCTGTGCGACTTGGCTCAATACGTAACAGATGTCCAAACCATCTGAGCCAGTTCCGCTCTATTAGTTCAGTGACTGGAACTGTATCGAGATGTGTCCTTATTGTTTTATTACGCACTCAATCTTTTCTGTTCTTCCCTTCCACCTTCCTAATAAACCTCATTTCGCCTTGATTTATTGTTGGTTGTTAGAGTCCATGACTCTAACATCATTATTTTTGTTTTTTACGGGCTGATACTCATGTTGATAAACTTCAACTCTTTTTAGAGTGTAATAATATTGTGCTGAAGATCTTTATCATGATCTGCGAACACAATGAGATCATGGGCAAACGCCAGTAGAGATTAATTTATAGGCGTATGATTGAAATGCCCTAGGTGGAACTTTTGGAATTTCTCCTTACTATTTTTTATGGCTGAATCCAGGACCAAAATAAACTGTAGTGGACTAAGGCTGCAACCTTGGCTATCTAGTCCCTGCAGATGTCTCAAACTCTTTTAAGGTGTTGTTAGAGAATCTGACTACATTCCTGTTTTTCCTACATAGACTCTCAACCGGTAATATGTGTCCTGTGCCCATATTCTTTTCTCTTAAGGCTTTGGAGAAATCTCCTTTCTGGATTTTGTCGATTGATTTTATTAGATCTACGAAGCACACAGACAGTTATTTGATTTTCTCTAATATCTTATCTTTGATTTGTCTCATGATGAAAATGAGATCCTGAGTGCTTCGATTAGCACGGAATCCGTAATGTTCCTCCTCCAGCTTATTGTCAACCATCCTTCCGATTATATTTTCAAGTATCTTGGAGTAAGTATTACTTGATATACCTACTTAAAAGGGAAATGCCTAGATGATTACCGCAGTCCCTGTTGTTTCCCTTTTTAAAGATTGGAACTATGACTGCTTTCTTCCATTCTTTGGGCACCTTCTTCTGTTTCCATACCAAGTTAAATAGGTGTTGCATCACTTGTTGTCCTTTATGTTATCTATTACGGCTGATTTCCCCAGTTTCATATCTAACAGAGCATCCTCCAATTCCTCCTCGTCTATGTAGTCGCCCTTTTCCCACACCTCATCAACAATCTCCTCACCAGATTCACATCCGAGGCTACCTTCCTCTTGTGTTTCTTTTGTGTGTGGTTATTAATTCTTCTCTCCATATTTTATCCATAATCAATTTACGAAGCCTCTTTTAACTCTGACATCTAGGATATATTTTAGGCTCTCTTTTTTTGACCAGAATATAATCGATAATGGATTTCTCCTTTCTACTAGGTTCTTCTCTAGTATGTTTGTGTGCCTCTTTTTGGGGAAACTTCGAATTAGTGATAACTAATCCATTGGTAGCACACATAATCAATATTCTCTCTCCATTATCTTCGTCATCTTTTCTCCTTTTTTACCCAAGATATCCTGCCTCTAAGGCTGGTCCCCTCGAACTCAATAATAACTGTTATCCTTTGGGATCGTCTATTTTTCTTTGGTCAAACTGGAAGAGCAAGGTAGTGAGAAACTTGGTTGAATAACTTGTTAAACTCATTGTGAAATTATTTAACAACAATAACATTTTCTAAGTATCTGATTCTATCAATGCCATTAATTTTCAATTTTTTTATTCTTTCATGTTAGCGAGGAGATAGTTGACTGGAAGATCTGAGTAAGGAAGGAAATAGTTGGGGGTGCAGTCAAATTAAACCCTAAAGTAGTAATAGAAAATTAGAACAAAAAAAGTGAGGGATATATATGAAAAAAAATATTACAGAGTAAATATACAGAAAGGTGGTGATGTAAAAATTACAAAGATAAAAGAAGGAAGTAAACAGAAAGTTTACAAAAAGAAAAAGTATAAACATCAGAGGTGAGATGTAAAATTATGGAAAAGCTAGTAGAATATAGATGAAATATAAAATGTATGATTATAGAGAATATAGGTATGTATGATCCTAGAGAGTTTACATAAGTAAAATGAAAGAAAATGTAACAAAAATGATATCAAAGAGTAAATACCGGAAAAAGAAAAGTAGAAAGTAAGGATAAAAATCCAGAGTATAACAGGTAGAAAAGTAAAATGAACATAGAAAGTAGAAAATATAAGTAAGGGAAGTATTAAAATGTATACAAATAGAATGAAGTGGTATAAATATAAAATATGATGTAAATATACAAGGAACGTATAGAAATATAAGTAAAATATGGTTTGAGAATGGAGATAGAATATAAAATTGTAAAATAGTGATGTTAAATAATAATGAACTCTTAAATAATAACATATGATGGGTACCAAAGAGCTAATAGGAGAAAAAGGTGTGCAGAATGGAGAAGGAGGAGGGGTGAAGAGAAGATATGAATATTAAAAATGTACTGAACTAATGGAAGCTGAGGCTAGACTAGAAGCGGTCCAACTGACAAATAAAATACGTTATGAAGTAAGGAGGAGGTGCTGTCAGCGATTTCTGACGGGCAAAAAAATAATGACTAATTCCTTTTTTCTTTTTTTTTTGTTCTATAAGAATTTTATATTGACTATTTCATAGAAATAATGACTATTTATTATATTTAAATGTTTATCATAACTATTTCATAGAGGGCCAATAAAATTAATGACTAAATTAATGGGAAAAGGTAGGGTGATAAAAACAGTAAGATTTGTGTCAATAGGTCAAAATGTGTATTATAGGAGAGAGAATATAGCAGTAACAGAATGAAAATGGGAAGCAATAACAAGGTAAAATAATTTAAGGTTTTTTGAGTAAGTTGGAAATTTGTGAGTAGAAAGAGGATAAGTGATTGGAGTCGATCTTGAGATTAACAGTGGAGGAATCTAAATTTATGTGGATAGTTTCAGAGAGAATGCGTTTATCATGGTTGGGAACAGAAGCTAGGATAGACGTATTTTCGAAATCAAAATTGTGGTTAAAGGATAAGGCGTGTTCGGAGAGTTTTGACGTGGTAAGATTATGGGAGGAAATGGAGTATTTGTGTTGGTAAATACGGTCTTTAAGGAAGTTCTTAGTTTCACCGATGTAGAAAGAGTTGCAATTGGGAGTAGAGCAGGGGTTACGATAGACAACATGGGAGCGTTGTTTAAGGGGAATGTGATCTTTGACTCAGGTATAAATATTAGAGAGTTTATTATGGGATTTGAAGGCGATACGTAAATAAGTGATACAATGTTTATACTTTTTCTTTTGTAAACTTTCTGTTTACTTCCTTCTATTATCTTTGTAATTTTTACATCACCACCTTTCTGTACATTTACTCTGTAATATTTTTATTCATATATATCCCTCACTTTTTTTGTTCTAATTTTCTATTACTACTTTAGGGTTTAATTTGACTGCACCCCCAACTATTTCCTTCCTTACTCAGATCTTCCAGTCAACTATCTCCTCGATATCATGAAAGAATAAAAAATTTGAAAATTAATGGCATTGATAGAATCAGATACTTAGAAAATGTTATTGTTGTTCAATAATTTTTTGTTCTAATTTTCTATTACTCTACATATATTTTTATATTATCATATTGTTGGTACTGTAATGTATTTTTATAGTTTTGTCTGTTTTCTTTCTTAGCCCTGAAGATGACCCACAAACTGGGTCGAAACGTCGGCACCAAATAAAATAAGTACCCACTTATTTAGTATTTAATTTGACTGCACCCCCAACTATTTCCTTTCTATTCTTTCATAAATTAATACATCAGTCACCTGACTACCAAATCCTCCAGATCTCGCATCAGACAACGAAATCAGATAATTAATTATACATATCACCCTCCCATGACCCCTTGTAAATATAAATTAAAACTTTATGACTAGCCCCATTTATTTCAAAGAAATGCCTACAGCTATCCCATAGATAGGTGATATGTTACAAGATTATATATTTTAAAAAATGAAGAAAATAAAAATTATATCTTATTATTTTACATCTAACTTTAATAATTTATAATTCAATACACGCTGATGACCATGGATGCTGTGGGTCTATAAACAATAAAAACAATCTAACTTAAAATGCATCATTTATTTCTTAACTTCCAAAAGGTGAAATAAGTAGTTAGAAGTTATAAACCAGAGATTTAGATAAGGATATGACAAATGGCAGAAACAATAATAACAATTTCAAAAAATGAATCTAAAATTACATGCTGTAAGTAAATTTGAACATGGAAAAAGGCTTACCTTTTATTATTTAAATTATTTTTACTTTTCTAGCAGGGATATTTATTTTTAGCAAATAACACTTCTCAAAGGCCCTATTAGATACATAGTGAAATGAAGAGCATGTCATACCTTATCATGTGGGATTTTTATAATTGATACTATTATTGATTTCATACAGCCTGTAATTTTTTCCCTGCAATCTTGAATTTCTGATAAAAATTGTTTACCTTAAACACTAAATGTAATATTTTAGGAACAAATTACAGCCTTTAGTTCTCAACACATATTTTTTTCCAATTAGTTTCCGATGGAAATTTCCCTGTAATGTATTAAGAGGGTGAGCAGCCAAGAAGCAGAAAACTGTAAGATGTGCAGCACCGCAGCAGCATGGGGAAGATAGGGTAAGAGATAGAAGTGCATAAAAGAAAGGCTGATGTAAGGATGGATAGTGCCATTGAATTTCCTAGGAATGTTTAACTGCTTACAGGAGTCTATACTATGGATTAAATAATTCTTTCACCTTTGAAAACATAAAGCTATGAATTCTCCGATGTAAAGTACACTGACTTTAACTGGCGGAAACGTATCGAGGAGGCCAAGGCTCATTGATGGGCTGTAGAGCCATGCAAGAAGAAGAAGAAAGTACACTGACAAGTGACACTGACAAACTCTACAGCCTTAACAGAATTTTTGTGTCAACACTCACTGCCATAAATCATTTAATACCAGATTCCAAATTCCAAAATTATTTAAATAATTTCATGTTAAAAATGTACTGTACCAGATGGTATGACAACACTAAACTATCAAAATCTCTAATCATAAACTTAGATAAAATCACAAAGTAGAGATGGTCATTTACCTGAGGACTTACTTAATTTTCAGCTTGCAATTGCATATTCTTAACAAATAATTATTTTTTCAAAGATATAATATCACTAAGCCCTTATTTATATATTTTCTTTCAAAATATGCCACCAATTTAGTATTTCTTACCTTTTTACATTTTAATATTAAATTTAATTATCAGTATGGGAAAATATTTTAATTTCATATTTAACATAAAAGGCATGGGCAAATTAACTAACACCAATGACAGACATTTTATTCTTAAACAAAAAATTGGTTTAAATAAGAGAATCATTGGTGGGTAATATCTCTTTTTTCATGTTTACCATAAAATTTTCTTATTTTATCTTATTAAATGAGATAATTAATTCCGACTATTTAATAAAATACAAAGTAAAAAGCATTTATGATAATTATATACCTCTTATTGCTTACATAAATAAAAAAAACTATTGTCATTCTTGTACTTCATTCAGACTTAATCTTGAAACAATATTTAAATATTATAAAAATATAATTATTGTTATCACAACTGAGAAATTCCAAATTTACTCAGAAAAAATTATAAAAACTATACAAAAAAAAAAAGAAAGAAATTTGTACTTTAAAATCTCACATTTATGATGTTCGACTCAATCTTTCCAATGATCACACAGTAACTGTATAAGATTTTTTTTATTTTTTTTTATTTCAAGATAAAGTTTACAAAGAAGCATTACAGAATGAATTAATTACAAATTATAACATAAACACAAATAGTAGATAAAATCAAACCAAAATTGGCAATCCTAGAATAACAATCACTAAAATTTTAAACTGAAAATATTACTAATCGAAAGCAATGCTGAAATCAGTCTTAAAACTTCTTCTGTCAATAGAGTACATATTATCCGCAGTACACTCATACACTCCAGCATCCATTTGTGTTGCAGGATCTATTTCTAGCTTGGATTTCACTTTGTCTTTACCCATTCTCCATTCATGAACCTTAAAAAAATTAGTTTTACTAAATATCGGCTTGTATTTTAATGATTCAACAAATAATTATTTCTTTATTCCTGGGGATAATTTGAGATGTTGGAAAGGTATGAGTTTGAATGAGGATAAGGAAAAAGCATGACAGATATTAGGTTGGATTGGGGTACAAATTGTTGTGGAGTGGGCAAGAAATATTGTTGGTTTTATAAGAATGAGTATAAAGGTTGAAAAGGCGATTCTTGTTTCCTGGTGCTCAACTCAGGATTTGAATCGAAGGAGACTGTAGATGTAGATAGGTTGAGAGTTGATGGATTTGTTATATGAATGAACTGAAGAAATATTGTCAACCGATGAAGGGGGGAGCCACTCTAACTCGTCAAAGAGGTGAAACATGGGGCTGCCTTGGGGTACCAAATTCAAATCTTAGAAACAAATACTATTCACTTCAATCTATCCTTGACCACTGTATACCACACAACAGTAGTCGAAGTGGAGGAAGATAAAAAATTATATGAGGAGCTAACGAGTTGGGTTTGTAAGCAGATGCTCAGAAAAATGGAATAACTTAAGTGAGCTTATTGGTTATTGGGATATTTTGGGGATATGGAGTTACCACAAAAGGGTTTGGTCAATAGTGTTGTCAAGGTTTTTAACTGAGGACTTGAAAATGATGGAGTGATAGCAAGAGGTATGAAAAGGTTGTCATCCTCTACAACAAATCAGGTGATAGGCTTTAAGGAGATGTAGGGTTGGAGGATTTGTTTATATGATGATCTTCTATTTTTTTTCTAAGAAGTGGAGAACACTTAGTTTTGAAGGGGAAAATTTTATATAATGAGAAAAGCTGGTAAGATTTCCAGGAGGTATAATTTTAGCAATTTGACGGGAACCCCACCAAAGCCTGTGTAGTTGGAGTGGGATTAAATTAAGGAGGGAATAAGTTTGGTGGATGCAATATTGAAGAAATAAAAGTTGTTGGGATGAATGAAGGCATTAATGAAAAGTCAGGAGAAGATGTTTCTGGAGTATCAAAAGATATAGACAAAAAATATGAGTTTATTTCATCAGGTAAAGCTGGAAAGACTTCAGAGGAAGAGGACATACAAAGAGAATTTCTGAAGGAGTTGCCACTTAGATTTGGGATTTAGAGCAGTTAAAAGGTTTTTGTGGAAGCTGTTGGATTTCCATGTCTGATTTTTTTAATTTTGGATAAACCTTAGTGCTTGATAATCCTCAATTATCCTTATGCCATGCTTCCTTTGCAGATCTTTAATTCTTTACATCCAGGGCACAGGCTGGCAATGGGAGGTTTTGAGTAGTGCTTGAGTACCAACAATGCCTATAAGTTTGGAAGTAAGTATGGCAACCGTGAAGTCAATAGTAGCATAGGAATAATCTTGAATAATAATATTTTTTATTAATTGTTCTTTTGATGGTGATTATTTAAAAAAATTGAATAAAAACACTGTTCTGCAAAAAAAAAAAAAAGTTTTGCTCCCTTGAGAAGTTGTTCCTGATTTTTAAATTTTCATATGTGCTGAATTCAAATCTGAAGTCAAAACAATTCTACCAAGCACCATTTTTTAGAGATTGGAGGTTGTTTTTGGAAAAAAACAACACTTTTTTCATAAATTTAATAAACTTTTTTTTGTTAAAATCAATAATATATAATAATAATAATAATTTTGTACTCAATTAATGTGTATATTTTTTCCTTTTGTACTCTTCATCACCTGTCTCCCGTTGTAGTATCCAACAGAAGTCCGCAAGATCTTCTCATTGCTTTTACCCCTGTACCTTTTTTCCATCTGGGCTATGTCTTGATGAAACCGTTCTCCGTGTTTATCTGAAACTGCTCCCAAGTTGGGTGCGAAGAAATTCAAATGGGAATTCAAAAAATGAATTTTTAAGGACATGTTGCAACCCATGGCCTTATATGATAAAAGCAATTCTTCCACAATTTCCACAAATTCTTCCCTCTTTAATTCCACTCACATAAAAAGCAGGAAAACTTAGTGTAACAACTTTGGAGACCTGTAAGGACTGCTACAACTTTAAGGTCTGCACAAATGCTCCATTTGTACTCGCTATATTTAATTTTCTCAAGCACGAGTTTCAAATCTTCATAAGTTTCCTTCATATGGGTAGAGTAGGCAACAGGAATAGATGGATGTAGGTTGTTGTTGTGAAGGAGCACTGCTTTGAGGCTGAGTTTAGAGCTGTCTATGAACAGTCTCGATTCATCTGGATTGGTCGGAAGACCCAGTTCTGTAAGTAAATCGAAAGGGCTTTGATAAAATCCAAGGTTGCCTTACATTGAAAAAAATTTGAGCACCTCTGATTCCCACTTTTGAAAGGAAGAAACGTTCACTCCAAGAAAAGATTCCATTGTTTTAGCCTGGAACCAAGTAATTGGGCTTTACGTTTTGGGAGGTCTTAATCGCGGACGAGGTCATTAAGCCTGGCCTGGTTAATGAGTTTTGGCTTGGTATCATTTTCACAAGAATCACTTGAAGACTGCATTTCTTCCTGGTGATTGTACTTCTTCCTGGCTTTCTGGTGCTTGTATTTCATTGCTGCTTCTGGGTCCCGGTGAAATATTCTCAGAATCAGCCTCTTCCTTATCACTCAAGGAATAATTCTGGGGCTTAGGTGGGATGGGCATAGACTTATCGTGCAGAACAGGCCTCATGGCAGATGGAAAGTTAGGATATACTATTTTCTTCTTACTTTTGGCTAAAGTAAAACCTTTAATGGTAGTCATACAGAAATAACAATCATTTTCATGATTTTTTGGCTCTTGAAAAATCATTGGAACAGCAAAAGGCATTAATTTATGTGTTCCTTTCAGCCCACCACTGAGAGTGCGGCTAAATGAAGTACAACAAATTTTAGGTGCCCATGGTTTATCCTGATCACTTACTTGGCATCCAAAGTATAACTCTTTCGCCTTCTTTATCAATGGAGTCAGTTCCGATTACACTTGAATGTCACTTCGCCACAAATATTACAGAAACAGCCAGGATCGTTTTTACGCTGTCGCGGCATATTAGATTTGAAACTAAAAAAGTTCTGGTCCGTATCGAGGTTTAAATATGACTGTAGAATTGGTGGCGATTAACCTGTCTGCCAGATGGCTGAACAATAGTTAAGTTTAGGAGGGCCTGGGGCAGGTACCTGGGGAAGCCCGCCAGTAGGCAACAGTCCCTTCTTTTGTGAATGTTAGCCCAAAATTCCTGAAGCCTAATACTTATGCTATCCCAATTTTTTTCATTTTGTAATACATTATAAAAGCTTCAAAATTAAATAGGTCTTTTAATTTTTTGTTAAAGTTTTCAGTGATCAACAAATTTTCAAAATGTCTAAAAACACCTCATTTTTTGACCTAAAACACAGATTTGACAAAAAATGGTGCCTGGTGGAGATTTTCTGACTTTGGATTCGTGTTCAGCACACTTCAAAACATAATAAAACAACATTTTTGTTGAAGGGAGGATTTTGATGCAGAACAGTGTAATAGTTCTCCACGTGGACCATTTTACTCCTAGGATAGGAATAAATTTCACTACAATTCAGGATTTCAAGGAAAGATGATATCTTTCTATCTCATCTATATTGCAGAGAGTGTATTGTTTTTTTTTTTGATGTTACAGTTTGGATATTGTATGATAATTGGATTGAGTCATGAGAGGACAGAAATGGAACCGATAATTGAAAGTTTCTGTGGAGAACCAATTACATACAAATCTAAGTAGCTGTCTGACCGATGGGTTGGGGAAAAATGGAACAACCTAAAGGTTTAGAGATTATAAAAGATTTACCAGGTATAGGCTGTCATTGAATTCGATCAGGAGATTGGTATTGAAATCACCAGAAATTATGATGTGGGTGTTGAGAGGAAAATAATTAAAAGAGGAATTTTGGGTGTTTTAAGATGTAGAGACCACATACACCAGTCCTGTCTATCCAATCATGGCAGAGAAAAGAATATAGAAATATCAAAGAAACGATAAATGTGTGAGTTTTAGATTCTCCAATGGTGCTGTAAAAGTTGGAACTAATGGAATTCGTCAAAATGGATTTTATAAATCCATCAAAAGAAACTGGAAACAAAGAAAGCAGGTAGCATATATATGCTTTATACAATGATTCTGATATTGCATTGTGTATATATGCTGGGTAAGTAGTAAAATTTTCTTTAAAATGGAAAACTTCAGAAAGATGTTAAGACAACTCATTAACTAATAAAAAGGCAAAATAAATAGGTAACTGTGCATATAAATTGTAAAATACTTTGTTTAGTTACTAAAATAAGTTTATTTTTAAATAATTATATATCTGATAATTTAAATGTATATTTACATGTAAATACATGTGGGAAAGTAACTCCACTCCATCCTTAAACCATGTGATATGAGGCCTGGGTGTTCCTCGGGCCACGCAGATGAAAACTATTTTGTGTCCCAATACATATTCATAATCAAAATGCGATGCTTCTAATATTTTCGCACCCTGAAAATATTACAATATTTCCTTTAGTTATTTTATTTGACCAAGGAAAGGATGACCTGGAGGATCATCTTATAAAATCTTTATTAAGCATATTAAAAAATAAAATTGTGCTTTAAAAAGAAATATTTTATTTTGTTAATATCTATCAACACCAATTATCAATTGCTAAGTATTGAAGATATTAAACCAATACTTCAAAATAATTACCCAACTTCCTGTTCCTTACACTTTCAAAGTCATCTTAGCTATTTTATTACAAGCAGTTTACAGTCCATCATTATAAAATGTTAGATAAGGAGAATTCTATAGGCACAACTTACTATTCTCATTTGCATTTCCAATACCACTTTTTATTATATGAAGAGAAAAAAAAAATCCTATCCCATAAGCATCTGATTGTCTGTTTTCTATGAAACCTCATAAACCCGATTTTTCTACTTCAATTGTTTTGATTTAAATTAATTATTCCTTCACCTTTGGTATCTGCTGACAGCAAACCGCTAATTTCACAGCTAATGAGTGAGTGAGCCAATATATAGACATGAGTTTCAATAGGAGGATACCAAAAGTGAAGAAATTATGAATCTAAATCAAAAGCTCTAAATAAAGTAAAACTTTGACTGACAAGATTTTGAAAGTAAACTGACATTATGCTCTTAATTCTTAATATTTGTTTTTATGTGTTTTTATATTTAGTAACTGCTTTTAATAAATCTTTTTAATAAATTGACTTGATATTGTTATTCAATTATCACTAAAAACCAAAATATGAAATAAATAATTTTTTTTAATTTTAGGGCCTTGCATTAATGACATAATTAAATTTAAAAGCATATAACAAAATCTCATACATTATTATTGTTATAGTATTGATCTGATTCTGGATCCCGATATTTTCCAGTTACAGGAAGTCCCAACTGAGTTCTACTCTTAGTTCTTCGACCACCTCTCGCACCACCTCTTCTTTGCCCAAAGGAAGAAGAAATCAAGAGCATAAGGATCAAAAATACCATCTCTTTCTTCAAGACCTAAAGAAATAATTATATACTAAGAAAATAAAGGATAATTATGTTAAAATTAAAATAATACTAAATTAGTACAAAGTAATGGTTGATTGTTTCCTGCTAAATTATAAGGAGAGAAGTGAATTATTTCAGTGATTGTAAAATTAATAAAAGCTGTTAAGACCAAATGATTAGTATTAAGGATTAGAAATTTGTTTATTTCCTAAATTAGCAATTTTTTTTTCCTAAACGTATTTCGTACATAATATTTTAAACAATGTATTTTTTCAGTGTCTTAAAATTGATATACCATTTTCTTTATTCAGTGCACTCTGTTATCTAAAAAATTTGAATTATAAAGGAGTTGGGTCCTTGATGGAATCCACTCTCTAGCAAGTGTCATTTCTTTCACTGATTATTAGAAAGATTAATAAAAAAATATGTATATTGGATTTATAAAAAATTGTGAAGGTTTAATATTTCAATTTAAACTTAGAAAACATTCTTTTTTTTAACAAGTAAATTAATTTAAACCTTTTTTTTAGTTATATATATGTCCAAATGATTATTAATACTGTTGTTGATGTTTTATTTTAAGGGCAAACAACTACAAATGGTTATTATTTCCCTCACCACTAGAGAATGTACATATTTACATTACCTACATAATTACATATATACATTCTTGTTACATTAGTACTTAGTAAAAATATTGTTACATAGTAAAATCTTAAAATGACATTAAAAATATTGGAATATTAACATACCATGCTATTTTAAACATATAATAGAAACATATTAACATATTAAACATATAATAGAAAAATAAATACTTAAAAGAGTTATTCATATTAAAATAAAACGTTATACATATTTATATAAACTTAAAAATATAATGTAAAATTTATATTAATATAAATAGTCTAAACATAGTTTTAAAACATTATACATATTAATATATTAATTTATATTTATATGTATCACACATATGTTAATATGGATCACACACACACGTATACGTATAGACGTATACGTATATGTCAAATGGACTGGAATATATTGATGTTCTAAGGTATTATTTACATATTGTTCGTTATAGCCCAATGCTTTAAGCATCTGCCAAGGCATGCCACACCTTTCCATCACTCTACTGTACCTCTAGGACAATTCTCGAAGATATGGCGCACTGTAACTGTCACCTTACACTGTGTACATTAAGGTGGGTCTCTATATAATACGGCGGGTACTAACTACTTCTTTTCTTCTACACTGTCTGGAAGATGATGCCCAGCTACTGATAGTCGGTTTGATTATTTTCAGTTTATTGTTCTCTAGCGATGTCCAAGTCCGTTGCCATTCCCTTAGGATATTTATTTTTAATTAACTATTAATATTGTTTATAAAATATGTTGGCTAATTTTACATTTTTGTAATTCTAATTTTCCAATCAGTGTAAAAAATACATTGATTTTATTTAGCCATTACCTATTTATTACAGGAATCCCAAACATTTTATCTATTTAAGAATCTAAATAGGAGAAAATGGTTTGAATGGAGATTGAAATAGATTTTCATCTTGAAGACCTGCACTATAGGTCGAAACTTGGTCCATAATAAATAATTTCTTACTATTTGATAATTTATATTGACATTCATCCTTTTTAAAGTGAGCCATATTCAGTAAACATTCTGATATGATTGGTGCCAGCGTCATCATTTCTTCTGATTTTAAAATATCTGTGCCATGTAAAATGACCAAAATTGAAAAGAATTTTACAATCTGTTAAAGTGTAAACCATTTAACACTTGTTGCAATGTACCTTACAATCCATCACTGTATTAAGAGAAACAAGAGAAAGATGTTTCACTTTTTAGGAGGGGAAAAGAATATATCCAAATTTAATCTAAGGTAATCTAAAAAATCGTATAAATGGTTGCAAAAAGGTGAGACTGGATTTTGAAGATCAGTTTATTATGTTGAAGGATTAAATAGTATTCAATACTGTCGTTGAAAAACTTATTGGTCATATTTTTTTCCCTTACCATTTATTGTTTCTTAACAATTGATAGTTACGATCCTTTGAACTTAATCATTTGTAATTAATTAGCAGCATTACTTATTTCTATAAAAATGACATATTTATTATAGCAATGTTATAAATAGACAAATGATACTTATATTTTCATTCTTAATCTCTATGTTATTCTTACATTAGTTGAGTCGGAATATTTTAATACCAAGTATAACAAAATACAATCTTAATCATTGAAATCAATGGTAATAAATGAATAAACTTGATATTTAAATTGTCGTAAAACATTCAAATAAAGTTATTATGAAGCTAAATAGCGAGGAAATATACCTTAGTTGGTTTGTGAATCCCTGTTGAGAAACTCATATTCAATGTAACCATGCTATAAACTAAAATGAGTGAAGGCACCCCCAATGATGGAAGTGATCAAACAGGTTGTTTTGCCGACAAGGCCAAATGGGAGCTCCTTTGCTCAGGGGAATCAGTTATAGGATAATTATCCTGCCGTAGGTCACATTGGACATGATTGGACCAATTCTCTTGCTGGGGGTACCCTCCGGGTGAGGGAGACTGCATCAATTGACTGTATCCTAGTCAAATCAGAGTTTATTTTAAGATTCATTTTAATTTGTATACCAACTGACTGAATTTAAGGGCTTCAAAGGTTTGTTGTAAAAGCAATTCCACTAAACTTTATCTTCTTGATATTTAAATTAGAAAAAATATAGCCCTACTTTTTTGAAATAGTATTCACATCAATATTCTTGACCAGAAACCATCCATTTCATTAATTCATACTTCCAGTAAGTATTAAACAGAGTAATAAATACCGTGTCTAAAAACTAATATATTACTTGAATTTAGACCTAAATTTCATTGAATTAAGCCAATGAATTTGAATTAACATGGCAAATAGACCATATGCTGCTCAGGTTATTACCCAATGGTTATGATCTTCAGACTAAGACGCTAGCCAGATAAATGAGGAACAGTGACACTTTATGTTCTTTTTATATGTAATCATCATAGGATACCAATGGTTTTTTAAAATTAATTTTCAATAGATTAAAATTAGCAGAAGATTAAGAGAGGGTAAGGTATTTAGTACAAAATTTTAAAAGTATATTTTAATAATTAAAAACATAATAATACAAATAATCGGTATTTATTGCACACAAATAAAGTACTAAGCATAATTCGATAGGAGATTAAAATACACAGTTATTTATTTTTGATTTATCAGATAAATTGTATTTCATTTAGTTTTCAGGTTTTCTAAAATAATAATCAGCTTCTATTTTTTTTTTCTTTTGTGCATCCAATAAAAAAACAAAACAAAAATAACTGTTATTTATATAAAAAATATAATTTTTTTCTACAATAGCGATTAAAAGATTAAATTCTTTTAATATGTATAAATAACATAATCAGTTCTGAATCCACGTCGATCAATTGCATATTGGTTGTCAGCCTGACATTCATAATAACCAGCATCTTTTTGGGTAGTCGGATCTATTTCCATTTTTGACTTCATTGTATCATTCCCCATTGGCCACTCGTGTACCTGAAAAAGTTGTTTATGCATTATTTTCTTGCATAAGAATATGATGTAAGACAGTTATAATTAGAATTAAGCCAGTGGCAGATGTGATAAATAAATTATAGTCACAATGAATAAGTACATTAATTTATATTGCCTTATTAACTGTTTCATTACTTGGAAATATTTGTGAGCATACAGTTCAATTCCATCTTTGAACCAGGTTATTTGTGGTCTCGGATATCCTTGAGCCATACAGAAGAACGTAATCTTTCTACCCAGCATGTAATCGAGTTCAAAATGAGATGCTTTCACTATACGGGCACCCTTTAAGTAAAAAATTATTTGCAATTGAGGTATTAAAAACATATATAAATAAAAATAAAAAAGTGAACTTACATCTTTATGTTCGTAATAACTTGCACTGGCTGGATTTCTATGCCTGATCAGTATTGGCATCCTTGAACCATAGGTATTCCTTCGACCGCCTCTTCCTTTACCTCCCAAGCGACCTCCACCTCCTCCTCTTGCACATTCAGTAACCATCGTTGAACTTATAATCATAAAAAGGAGCAGATATGCTTTCATGCTAGAACTAAGGTATTAACAAATATTACATGATTATTAGTCTGATTTAAAAATTATATAATCAGAAAGTATTTATAAATCTTATTACAAGCATAAGCAAATGAAAAGATAAGTTCATAACTTAAATCATTTGTTAGTAAATTTTAAAAAATATGTGTAATTTACTTACATAATGTTTACTGTCAGATAAATATTGTAAATCCAGAAAGTATTTACTTTGAAAGAGGTGTTTCTCTATCTATGTCAGTTAGTAGATAGATTGTTCCACCCGAGGCCTATTAGAGGATGTTTGTCAGTTAGCCAATCACTCACTATTGGCCAACTGATTCCTTCCCTTCTAAGTGAGGGGAATGTATTGGAAAATCATAAATCAATTAGCACATTTTATTAATGGTAAAAAAAACAATATATAATTTATCTGTTTAATAAAATTAATTATAATATTACAAAATGTCAATAACAAAAATATGTTTTATGTATAATTTACAAATACTGTTTATATGGTAATGGCTTCATACAACAAACTTAACCTACTTCTAAAAGTTTTAAAACTTATTTTACAGCATAGTAATTAACTAAATTAAATATTAAAAGTTATGTTTTGATTTTAACTTCACTTATCAAGCAAAACATATTCCATTTGTTTCAAATCACCATTTTTTCTGGAACATATTTGAGGGAATTAGAAGCAAGGGTACAAGGTACAAGTGATTATTATTTTATATATATTTTTTCAGTTTTTCTGTTACTGAATGTCAATAAATGCTTTAGAAAAGCATTGAATTAAATTATTGTCCAACATTCAAGAGATATAAAGTAGAGCTATAATATGAAAATATTTTTACTTTAAAATGATTTTACAAAATTATTAAATCATCGCTGTACTCATTATTCACATCTTTATAATTTTTTTATTAATCTATAAATTCAAATACATCTATAAATTGTTTATTTAATCTTAGATTTAGTATTCTTTACAATTAAAAAATTCTATTTTAGAACATTTTTTTTTAATATTTACAAACTTTGTTTAAATTACACATCTTATTATAATAATGCTATTTGATTTAATCTGTTCTAAAGGTAACCTTTCCCACCTTTCTCCGTTTTTTGCACTCAGATATTTCTTTAATAACCACATTGTATTCGCAGTTTTTTTCTAATCCTGTGATCAAATATTGAGATCCCTGAAAATTAAATGTTAATAGAAGCAGAATACAATTAATAAACATATTATCTTAAATGAAAGAAAACTCACTGTAATAATAAGCTTTCTCTTTTTCCCACAAATTGTCTCCCACGATATTTCATATTTTGTTTTTTTTCTGGATTTCCATGAAATTTCAGCATTAAACTCCCCATTTTTCTGCAAAAGGTTGTAATGGACCAAAATTTTTTGTTTCGATTTTTGTTTTGAGCCATTTTTATGAGAAGCTGAAAATAAAATAATGAGCAATGGTTCACTTTACAAATTTTTAAATTAACTTATCATGTATCGTTGTTATTGTTGTTAAGCAAATAACAGAATACTCTGAATTACATTATAATTTTATTCAGTTATAAAATGAAAAGATGTGCTCTTGTGGATAGAACATAGGCGTATATGACATTATTAAAGATGTCATATATAAAGAGTTTTTCAGATAAAAAAAGGAAACAGTAATTACCAGCACTGCATTCCAAAAAATACTTACGATTAAGCAGTAATATGTCTATTGAATTGTTAAAGTAAGAGAATTTTCGTGAAGTATTAAAAAAACAAAATCATGCCAGTTCCATAGCGAAATATTATACAAAAATAATAATGAATTGTACAAATGTCATACTTACTGGATGTATAATCTGAAGTGATTATGCTTAATGTAGCACGCTTGCTTGAAATTTTGGATTTATTGTGTATTAATTGAGCTTGCACATGAAATGTGTATTGCGCATTTTGTTTTAAATTTTTTATTCTTACACAATTCTTTCCCTGAATATGAAAATAAATTAAATATTAAAAATATTTTAAATAAAGTGAAATTTATTTCATTAAACAGTTACTTACTCAAATAATAAAGATCTGATAATGTTTAAAGAGAAAAGTTAAAGAATCAAAAGTATAAACCAAAAAATTACTTTAATTTATTATTACCAAATTATTTAATATTTAATAATCATCCATCTCATTCCCTGGTTATTAAAAGTGTAGGAATTTATGAAAATTCTTTCATTTTGTAAAAACCAAATTACTAATAATGTTTTAATGCTATTAATACATTAAGTTTTACTGAAGATAAAACAAACCTACCTCGTAATAATAAAGTTTAAGGTTCCATAAGTAATATTGTTGTTTTAGAAATTTTTATTAATTACATTTTTTCATCTATGAAGTAAAAATAAATGTAGTTCAGCATAAAAAAAAGAAACAATAGTGGTATTTAACCGTTTAGTCAAATTTTCATTAAGGGAAACAAAAACATTAATAAATTAAAGATCGGTGATTTTAAAAATTAACTTATAGTTTTAAATTGTTCACATACTTTATTTTGTATATTTCTTTATTAAAGGCATGCACTAATAATCAGCCATATAGAATATTTATAAACAAAAATAAATGCATACAGATTTTTTTTTTGTTTTTGGTGAAATTGAACTTCCCAAGTCGTGTTTGTCAAATTTTTTTTTTAAAGGCTAAACATACAAACATTTAATTTTTTTAATATTTTTATTTTGAAGAGAAAAGATTTGCCCTGGCCGGGATTCGATCCTGGGTCGTCCGCCTCTCCGTGGCAGCGCTCTTACCATTTGAGCTACCAGGGGTCGTCTCTCAGTCTCAGTTGACGTAAGTCAACAACTTCCTAATTAAAGTGATGTTAAATGAACATTCTTCCTTGTGTTTACATCGCAAAATTGCAGGAACACGGGGATAAGGAATCGGTGAAGAGAACGGATTTGTCCTGACTGAGAGGCAAGCCCTGGTAGCTCAAATGTTAAGAGTGCTGCCACGGAGAGGCGGAGGACCCGGGTTCGATTCCTGGCCAGGGCAAATCTTTTCCCTTCAAAATAAAAATTAAAACAGTTAATAAAAAATTTAATTTTTTATAATTAAAACAATCCAAAATATGCCATTGTGTAGTATATTTTAGTACACCCCTTTGACCACCCCTCAAACTATGATCTAACATGTTTGTAATATATGTCCAACTAGTTCCTAGTTAATATAGTTAATTTCAAGAAAGCAATTTAAATAAGTAAAGAATAAATAATATTCATTCAATTATTTATATTTATTATGTTTACAATAAATTAACTTAAGCTAATTCACCTTAACACTTTATTAGCACATAGACCTAACTCATATTTATTTATCTAATACAAAGTCAATCTGGTTCATGAATGCTTTATGTTCATGAATAAATACAATTTATTGAAAAAGTATTTTCTTATTAGGTCCTTCATTGTATACTACCACTTAAGCTTTAAGTGTCTATTCAACATAACAGGAGAGATCAATGTTTCTATCTTTGTTAATATTCAGTTATAAAATGAAAAGATGTTTTTTTTATGACAGTTTTTTTTATTACTTAATTTTAAACAAGTTATAAGCTGCTCTATAATTGAAGGTTGAGTTAACTTATAAATTAATATGAAAGTTCAGCTCTGGCGGTCATCTACTGTTTTTGTGAACTCATAAATATGTCTGTATTTTGTTGTTGTCCCTACCTTCTATTATTTTAATATTTATGAAATAAATAAATACAAATAAAAATGTGTTTTTAAGGAAAACAAAAATTATTTTTTGTTTACACTATTACTCTGTATTTTTCTCAAAACAAATATCTTCATCAAACATTTGATTGATTTAGAACAATTGCTTTTCATCAATTTATTATTTAAAAAAATATAAATTATTAAACTTTCTTTAACTCTTAAGGATTAAATATACTGACTTATTATTTTCTATAAATAAATTCCCCTTTGAGAAATGGCAACCTGATAAGTCTTATGAAAAGGAAAATGGCTTTAAGTGATATTATTTTCATGCCCTGTAGAGCTTTCAGCTCACTGACACTTCTTTTGTCTCCTTTCTATAAAAGGGCCAGTCCATCCTTTTACCCATCTCTGTCTCATCCTGACCAGCATGTAAGTTGCTGTATTTCTAGTATACATTTTTAGAAATTACTAATTAATTTACTGAATAAGAATTATAATTATAATCAGCATTTTATCGTCAGATAAATTCCAATGACTTGGGTGTCATTTTAATTTGAAGTAACTAAACATATAGTATTTTTTTTTTTTTAACTAAAAGTAAAAGTTGTTAAGTATTTTTTATTATATTCAAAATTCATGTGAACAAATTTTTACTACCACAACTAAGTATAGAATAAATTCGTATAAGATTTAGTTTTCATAAATTAGTAATTGCAACCAGTCTTCGACAATAGAGTATAAATATAAAAATTCAAGTATAGATCAATAGATAGGTCATCTATAAAGAACCATTTAATGTTTCAACTTGATTACAACACAATTAAAACAGAGCACTGTTTAGATCATTTGGTTTTATTAAGCATTATTGAATCATTAACATATTATTGCGGTAATTAAAAACAGTATCAATTGAAAAATCTGAAGTATTTAGTTTTTACTAAAAAAAATTATATTAAATTAAAGAAAAAAAAATAATGCTTAATGTCTGGTATATTAATATTTACCAATATTTATATGTATTTCTATTTCATGTTACTTCATTCTGCTTAGGCCTGTTATTTAATAATGCTAAATATTGGCATTCATAGATAGTATTTAATTTCCTAATAATACAAGCAAAAGAAGTTTTAATAACAATACAATTTACGTTGTTGGTTTTGCTAGTGTGTTTTTATGCATTCTTTATTTCTTATTATTTCCTTAATATCTCAATATTCCAACTTTATTATCAATAAAGTTTTAAGATATAAAACAATAACTTTTAAGATACCATTCTTTCATGACTATTCTGATGACTAGCTTAACTCTATTAACTAAAGCCAAAACTTAGTTACCATGTGTTTCCTTCATTCACCACCTACCAAACAAATTTTCCTTTCATTACAAGTACTAATTTTTTCAATATTTAATAAAGATATTTCTTTATACTAAACATTATTTTTAAAATGCATCAAAATCAATTAATAAACAAACAAAAAAGTTTAACTGTGCAAATAACAGTGAATTTCAGATGACCATCTTTTAATTTTCATAACTTTGTGATTCTATATTTTTATTTAAATTCATAATTTAAATTTAAATTTAAAAACCAAACAACTATGGATTTTAATTTATTATTATTAATTAATTTAGATATTTACTTTACTAACCAATTTATAATTGATTTGTATATATTTATTTCATAACAGGGTGTTAGGTGCCATCATACTTCAGTTATTTGCTCTGAATGCTTTATCTAACCTTGGGGAAGCATGTACAGTTAACGAAGAGTGTGCAGGGCGTCCAAAACTCTTAGATCTTGGACGAGGATACTATCCGCAATTTCTATTTACCTTGGAATGTGATTCTAAATGTTTACCATATATTTGTACTCCTCAAAAATACAAGTATGTTTCATGGATTTAATATCTCAATTAAAACTAAAAATAAGAGTAGGAATTGATATTTAATAATTTTTTTAAATACGTTATTTAAACAAACAAGAATTGACTAGACGGTACAAACAACTATCACATCTGCTGGACTACAGATCTTCACTTGACTTACGGAACAAACGACTTATCCATAATAGCATACTGAAACCTATTTGGACATATGGAGCAGAACTTTGGGGTTCAGCAAAAAAAGTCCACATACACAAGATTCAAACCACACAGTCCAAAATTCTCAGAAAAATTGTTAATGCACCATGGTATATTTCGAATCACACCATACACAACAACATGAACATTCCCACTATAAAATCATATATTCATAACAAATACATGACATTCCACACTTATTGAGATAATATCACCCAAACCCACTCGTTCTTCCGCTTTCCTACTCCCTGTTACCTGGACTGGATAGGAAAAGATTAAAAAGAAATTGGCCAAGAGACCTACTCACCAATTGATATTTATATTTTTACTGCATCATCATAAAGAAGTTCAAGTAGAAAATCAAGGTGAAAAACACTAGTATCAAATTTGCTGAATGCGCAATTGCGCAGGTGCAAATGCAAATTAAATTATAAATAAATAAAATAAATAAATAAAATACGTTATATTATGATTGTTAATTTTAGTGAGTGAAGTTATGCTTATTAATCTATACAATTTTTTTTTCTTACTTCTGTATACATTTTTTAATGGACTAACAGCCAGTTTCTTTATAGTTCGTAACTGCCCTCTATTTCTTTAAGAATTGTGTATAAGTGTGTAAGCCAATTTATGGCAAAAATCAGAGTCCCAGTGGATTTTAGAAGTTACCTACTATAGCTTGTACTGCTAGTGAAATTAGAAAAAAATAGGTGCAAAGAACTACCAATGTATTTTAAATGGCAAGATTCAATAAAGTCTCATGTTAATTTAAATATGTAACTTTTATCCTTAATAATTTTAATTACTGAAAAATAATTTGAAATGTGACAATTTGTTTTAATAAATAGTTTTAATTTATTTGATATCCTTTAATTGATTTAATATTTAATGATCCTCATTTTTATACTAATCAAACATAGTTAAATTTATATTTGTAAGCTGAAATTTTATTTTTTAATACTTTCTGTTACCTTAAAATCAAAATTATTTGATAAAAAATATTTTTTTAATTTACATTCTGAGAAAAATACTATTTTTAAATTTTGCATTAGTGATTTATGAATAAACTGTACATATATTTTTCATGTTGTAGTTTTTATTGAGGCTTTACATATTTATACCAATTCTTTTATACAAAAAAGTATTTAAAATTGTCATCTGTGATTGTATGTCATTATGAATGTCAATATTTTTTTTATCTCAAAATTTTTTTTTTTCTCAGTGTCAAAGTACTGCGGAGAAGGAGAATAGAAGATATCACAGTGGATGGAAGTCTCCCAGAGTCACTTCGTGAATCATGGCGCTTTGTTTACAAACCAGTAACAGTAGCATGTTTGTGTAATATGTATAATCAAGAGCAATAAACAAGTTTTCTAATCAATTTACTAATTACATTTAAATAATGTTTCTTTCAAAATGAATAAAATTACTTGTTCATGAAATCTTCATATTTTTTAAAAATATTACTTACCTACTACCATTCATTTATTTAGTGATTTTCTTTTTAAAATATTTATAAAATTCTCTTAGAATAATGAGTATTAAAAAAACATATAAATGCATAAATGCTGAATGTTTAACGCCTTACAAATAACATTCCTTTTTTTTAATGCATATTTATGTTAATACTTAAGTTTCATCCAAAAACAGTATATAATTTGAAAAGAAATAAGGAAGTTTAATACTCAATAGTTTATTTGATACCAAAATAGGTAGACGAATTTTCCTTAATCTTTTATTGAATTTTAATGTTCATCATGCATCCTTTAATCAAGTTTTGCGACTATTATGTAATATTTATGTTCTGTTTTGCACAAATTTGGCATAAAGTTGTGTTTAATTCATAGCAGTTCTCTAGTTAAAGATTAAGAGGCTTATACTTAAAAAAACAAACATAAACAGTATTCATAACATATTGCAATATGTTGAGAGAATGGTAATATCAAAGTAAAGGTAATTTAATTTAGAAAGATTGACTAAGCAATAATATAACTAGTATATGTCAAGTATACTTAATTTCTAACTCTTTTTAGAAAATGACTACTTACATGAGGAATTGTCTTTCGATGAACTTCTTTTGAACCTTTGTTGAGGGGGGTTTTTTCATCAGCTATTCTTTGTGTCCACACGACTAGATACCTTGTTATTTGTTGGTCTGATCGTGGTAGCTGCCAGCTTAAGATTCCAGAGATGCTTCCATTTTTTAAAATGCCTTTAAAATTCAGATTTTCTGGCATTTCTGGAGGCTTTGCCTCTACGCATAAAGAATTCTACTAATAACTCTTCATCAGATAAAAGCTAATACAGTTTTACTTTTAAATATAATTGTAGATCATTGAGTTATTCTATTAAATTATAATACTGCTAAATGGAATTACATTTACACAACTAAATAAACTGCATTTAATTAAAGTATTAAAAAAGATTAGACTGTATGTTTTCTATAACAGATCTAAATAACAATAATTTATAACATTGATATATAAATTTTGAAGGAGTTATATTCCGCAGGTTGTCGCTACGAGTTGAGTCACAACAAGTTTTAACTTTTCATTCGTTTCCCTTTTAACATTTTCCAAAAATATAAGTTATCATGACATTTAGTATGGAAAAGAAGATGTAATTATGAGAAATGTTATACTTCGGTAATTATTTCATCTATAAATGAAAGTTTCAACAAACATGTATACTATCTATACATCTATATTCCGAAATGTTAGTTGAAACTTTTAGTTCTTGATACAGTGATTACCAAAATCAACTCATTACCCTTGATTACATTCCCTTTTCCATACTAATGCTCAAAATAACTTTCATCTTTGGAAAATATTAAAAATGAAACAAATAAACAGTCAAAACTTGTTGTAACTCAACTCATGGCGACAAACTACGGAACAGATACCAAAATTACTGTCAACTATAATTTTAGTTGTTTATCTAAAACTTATTAATTAATTAAAGTTTATATAGGAACAAAAAACTTTTTTCACCACTTACCAAGATGGAGTGTGAATGGATTTGAAGGGCTAGAGAACCCTTTAGATCCGAAATCATTCACAGCTGCTACTCGTGCTACATATTCTATTCCAGACTGGATAGAGATTCTCATTGGATGAGATAACCGGGGAGTTTTATGAGCTGTTTGCCATGGACCAGATGCTTCTTTGGTTTCCACTATGTACATTGATCCTCCTGGATGTACCCAATCGACCAGCATAATACTCAAGTCAGGACTTTTTGTTATAGTCACATTATTTGGAATATCTGGTAAACCTAAAACATAAATTTATTAGCACCACTTACACTTCAATTATAAAAAAATTACTTTAATGAATTCTGTTTGTAAATTCTTCATTTAATGTATATACTATTTGCAAAGCAGACCTTTAAATAGTTCACAGCCTTAATTTGCTTTATCTTAATATCTTCCACCAATTCCAACTAAAACAATTTAGATGTTGAAATATTAATAAGAACCTGGCAAATTTTCTAGATTAACTGGCGTTTGACAAGTTTTTCCACATTCATTTTTGCAGCAAAGATCTAAGGTGGGACAATCCTTGTGAGTATCACATTCATGAATGCAGTTTTTGTAAAATGGGTTGCTTAGATTTCCACATTGTCCAGGTTTCTCCGCAGGATTGCTGTAACACTTTTCCTTGCACTCTTTTCCTTCCTTTAGAACAACAAAACAAAACAATGCACTATGGTAAGCAATGCTGGTTTTAAAAAATAAAAATAGATGAATACAGTTTAAAATTTAAATAAAATAATGAGATGTGGACACCTCATGACTTCCTTGTAAAACTATTAAACTATAAATAAATGGCTCAAAAAATGATTCTGGGTCAAATTAAAATATAAGTTTGCTACATTTTATAATGTTAAACATTATTTAATATTTACAGATAAATAAGTGATGGATGTAATTTGTAAAGAAATAAAACATAGACAATTTTTGCTTTTCCATTTTTGTTCATCAAATATGTATTAAATTAAAATATTGCATTTATAATATATAAGCATACATATATAAGCATACATATATATATATATATATATATATATATATATATATATATATATATATATATATATATATATATATATATATATAGAGAGAGAGAGAGAGAGAGAGAGAGAGAAAATAATTAGTTTATATTTAAGGGTAATTATCTGAAGATCCTTTGCAAATATTATGTTTCAGCCATTTTTAACCTCTTATGGAGAGCCAGGTCATTGGAAAAAAATACTATTCCACTTCTTTTGCTCTACAATGGAGTTCTAATTTATTTAACTACCAAAACAGTTTTATAAATAGTAAATAAAAGATTAAAACCGATTGTTTTCAATTCCCTTACCATGTCGGAACCCCCACGGTAATGCACTTTAAAAACTCAAATTCAATCTAGAATTAATTGTTTATTTCAATTCACTTACAGATTTAGTCAGTTAATACATCAGAATTTCATTAAGACGTACGCTTCATTGATTTCTATAGGCAATAATAAGAAATAAAATATAAACTGTGTGTTCAGTCTCTCACAAAAATGTTATGAGGTGGAGGCGCTCCTCGGTTGTTCATCTCAGCAGGGGTAGTCTTTTGTTTGGAAACTGCACTGTAGTCTATTATCACTTCAAAAAACATAGCTTTAAAGTAATTCTTTCATTTAACCCTTATTTTTCGAAGGGAAAAGCTAAAGGCATCCATGCTCGTTTTTAAGTATAAACTACAACAAAAAAAAAACCTTGAAAATTTCACCACTTCATTTTTTATCCAAATTATTCTTTGAGTGTTATGTGAAAGGTGAACGAACTTACATACAACGAAACTAGCTAAAGTGGATTCAGGTTTCGTCAAGATTGGATTTACCCCTTGGAATTTGAAAATCGAAACGTATCACGATTACAATACTTGCTTTACTGTGAAAGGGTAGCATAAGGTAATGTCTCACAAAAGAATTCAAACCCCACATTGCCCATCAAAATTCTCACTAGTTTGTTGTATTAGTTACCATCGAATAATCAAGTATACTGAATATTCTAGAAGCATTACAACATAATATGTATTCGAATTATTGTTAATTTCAATTCAAAAGACCTTCGCAAATCTTAAACAATCAGAAAAAGATGGGAAACTCTTCTTCATTATCTTCCTGACATGCCATTTCTAGCTCCGAAGAGCCACTACCCGGCGCATTCACTCCTCCCGGTTTCAGGTTTACTGGTTCATTTTCCTCTTCTACTTTCGATCCTTTGTAAGAACTCATCCTTTATAGTATCCATGTCCTCGTTCATGAGGTAGACATGCCCAAACAGCTTGAGTTGTCTGTTATCCAAAGTGGGCTTGAGTTCCGGTACTTCTAAGTACCGGTAACAAGCTGCACTCTTAGGCTGTTTCTGATGCGACCCCTCCTAGTTCTCCCCACCAGTCTATGTAACCTCATTTCAGCTGCTATTATGCGACTGTAATGTATGCCCAAAATAGTCTAGCTTTCTCCACCGTAAGTTACAGACTTAAGTGCGCTCATTTTGGTCTTCTTATGCACTTCACGGCGGCCTAGGATACTGTTAGTGATCTGGTAGTATGTCTGATTTCCTTTGGATATTCTGTTCGAAATCTCAGCATGTATCTGTCCGCAGTTACTAATTGTGTATTTTTTCATCACCTCTAGAACCTCCCCGATGGACGGGTTCCTCTTCTTTTCTCCCCATAAACAACAGTTAACTCTTGGAGACATTGATTAGGATACCTTTCGAAATGTAACTCCTTTGTTTACTCTACTGTTATTTAAAACCGGATTGAAATCATGATTTAGCGAAAAATATATTACGACCTATTTTGATTTTCTCATTAATGGTTCCAAAATATTTTATTCCAATTAATTCAATTCATTTGGGGGAAAAAGTAGAAAATAAATTGGGTGGCTCTCCCCGACTGACGTGCAGAAAAAGCTATATAGAAGCTTGGGGGACCTCAGGAGAGCCACCGAATTCCTCATTTTAACTCCTGACATAGCCAATGAAGGGGAGACGAGGAAGAAGAAGAAATGGCTAAAAGTGTTGGAAACAAAAACGTTTTTTTTGTTGTTTTTTTTACTTTTCCATTTAGCTGATACTCATATTTGCATACTAAATGCGGAAATTATAGTAGAGATGTTTGTCTTAATATTTATATTTTTGTTCACTCCAATCGCTTTAATGATCTATGTTTACTATTATATACATTTAGCAGGAATAATGCGACCAGATAATTTTATTCTTGAAGGGGGGCGCCATGTTTGTTTGTTTGGGGGTGAAGAAAAGCGTCTTTAGTCAATAACTTCTGTCAAAGGTGGAGTGGGGGGATGTCGTACCTGTGGTGCCAAAGACCAATGGACCGCCCAAACCCAGCCCTTAAACTTTTTTTATTTTTTGGGCTCGTGATAAATGATCCTGGAAGTAGTCATAGAAAATAGACGTAACATAATTAACTAATGGGAATTTTAAAAAATGATTGACTTTCTAATTAAACAGCGACAGCTGCAGATATCTAGTCATCATTCACAAGACCTGTCGGTAGTCTCTCCCCGATGGAACACTATATGATTGTCTCCCATGACCTGAGGTTAATGTATATTCCTTCGAAAAACATAATAGCTAGGTGCCTCTCTGTGGTGATTCTTGTAACATATAACATATATTGTATTGAACATATAAAATATACATTTTAATGGGGACACCAAGATACTAATCACCGAAAAACCGGGAAAGTCTATCCCGTAATTGGTTACGAAAGCGTATCTAACTGTAAGCATTACTTTTAGGTTATTAATCAATCATATCCAGAGATAAAGGAGAGTACACATCATTAAATTTGTATCAATGTGAAAAGGTTATCTGCGAATGGTATTAAAAAAAAAAATTGAATGGGTATTCAACCCATTTCGACTGGTATAGGACATCAGTTTTAAGCATCTCTGGGGATACGGTTTGCCATTTGTAGAGATCAGTGATAAACAAATAGTCAATTAATTTATAAACAATATTATTTACTAAACTAAACAATAAACAAGAAATTTGATTTGGTTGAGGCCAACTAAAATATGGATTATACGAGTCTAAGGACTACTTTTATTCAAGAAAATCAGCTATACAAGATAAATAACATGAAGATTATAACTGCAAGTTCGAGAACTGTCAAAAATGGAATTAAAAATCTAAAGAAATACAATTAGTTACAATGCAGAAGTCTAAGTAAGGTTTAATTTTAAACAACTATACTTGATAAAATACGAGATACTACATTGAAGTTCCTGATTCGAATCACTGGTTTAAAAGTAAATATATAAATCAAGGAGCATATTTTACATAACGTGCAAAGCTGTAAATACTGAGAATTTTAAATGTTAAAAAATAAATGGGAAACCCTTTATAATTGCATTCTGTTCGAGCTTTAAATCAAACTGACTACCGCGCCCAGCAAATGGGACCTTGATGTTTTTTTTTTATCAGTTAAAACCCCATTCATCTCAATGACACGGCCAACTTTAAATTATCGCCTACCAAATAAAATTTTGTGGAAAGTGTGAACTTTAATGCGCATATCTTGGTAAGGGAGATAATTTATTATTTTATTTAATTCGGCAGGAAAGAATTAAATGTGCCAATAATGGTGTCAATGAATGTGTCAATGTCTGGGAAAAAAATTGGAATTTTAAAAAGAATCTACTAAATTATTTTATAATTAAAAAGATATGTTTTCTGTATTGCACCGCAATATACATTTTTATTTTCGGAATACTTTAAAACGGGTACATAAACGAATTCCATGTAGTATTATTCATCGAATGGAAATTCAGAGAAACAAAGGAAATTAAGTCTAAGTTTATTATTATTTTTTTTAATAAGAATAAGGCTTAGCGAACACGAAAGCTCGATTCCGATGCAACCAATATATTAAAAATACTGATAAATTATTAGCAATGTTCGCTATTAATCAAAGGCACTCCTGGAGAAAAACGGATGAGTACTTCAGACAGTAATCACGGAGATTGTTCCTGGAAGAAGAATTCATAAGTCCCATGGTTTTGAGATTCTACATTCTGTTAATAACCCTGAATGAAGTCTGTGAAACCTGGATATCTTCCTGGGGCTCACCCTAACCATATAAAATTGATACCCTTAAATAGAGGGAAAACGATGCATTTGTATAACATATCGGCCACATCATTTTCTTACACAACTGTTGGTTTGAAAACAGAGAAGTCCCTACCATGCACTGAAGCCAGGCACAGATGTGTCGTCAAGCATTGGAATCTGTCATATTAAAGATAAAACGGTAAAAGAAATTAATGAGTCTGTTCAGATATTTCCTGCGTTCAGGTAAACTTTTGCAAGGAAATGATACAATTTCCAAACCGTGGAATAATTAAATCATTTATGATCATACCCCTTTCCAAACGTATAATGTCACATATATCTTATCTCTGTACAAATTCATATAGTCAATTTAAATGCAAGGTACCGAAAGTGGAAACAAAAATTTATCGTTATGATAATTGATCTAAAACTCATTAATTAAATTATTAAAATATGTGATATATAAAAATACATAAATTATTAAAAGCGGATAACTCCAAAATTTCAAAACTAGTATAGTCAAGGAATGTTGTCTAACACGAGACTTTCCCCTCCCCTTATGTCTCATGGTTTTAGTCTGGATCTATATCTGAAGTTTTGGGAGCAATGCTGGACTAAACGAGCGAAAAAGTCAAGTTTTGAAATCACGCAGAATAGCAAATGTAAAACTGTTTGAAAGATACGTAAATAAGAGTTAAAACATTTTTCACTCTCCTGAAAACTGGTGTTTTTAACTCTCGATACCTGCCATATACTCAACGGATCATCATATTTTTTGGGTTGGTTATCTAAGATTATTGTGGGCTCCTAACCCCTATGTCGTAAAATATCTTCCATGTTATCAGAAATGCAACTTCCTTGACCTCCCCTTTTCTTTTACATGTATAAATCTAGCTCGAAGATTAGAGGAGAGAGAATTGGTCGTGATCTAGGACAAATCTCCTCCCTAGAAATAGTAGAAATAGAAGTCTCTACCATGTGGTACAAGTTTTTTTATAGTCAACAAGTCACCTAGTTAGTTCATATACGAAAGTCTCTTGTATATCCATGATATATATATATGTTCAATATCATTATAAATATATATATCTTTCTAACAAGTCGTCCACCGTTTGCTAACTGTATGCATCGACGTTACGAATAATCAATATTCTTGCTTGATTTCCATACATCAAATTAAGTGAGTACCACGTCGGAGGGCAATACCGGGTAAGAGGAAAACTGTTAAGAGAAACCGCTCCATTACAAAACCTTCCTCAATGGAACATAAAAGAGAAAAGAGACTGAGTCGAAACTAATTGCAAAAGCCATGGAGACGGGATCAACCTTAGAGTAATTTTTTTTTCCATCTCCTCACTCTTTGTCGTTTTGGAATGTTATTAAAATGCCGTGGGAATAATAATGCTTTTTTCGGGCGAAGGATTACCAGGACTGATTAGGAAGAAGTAATGTAAGAAGGGAATTCCGTTTTATTGCCGGAGAGGCACTACCGTTAGGGGGAAAGAAAAAGCCGCGGCGCAGAAGAATGAGGTGGTGGGTAATGAGAGTGGTAATCAGAGGTTAGTACTCCTCAGTCAGTGACCCTCAACTGACCTTAGCCAATGCTCCTCGGGGACCTTTCCATCAGGGCCATCTAGCTCTTCGCTTCTTCTATCTACCACCTCCACATCTCCACATCTACCTTCTCCCCGCGCTTTTGTCTCTTCACAGATATTAACTCCTTCAGGCATTCTTATCAATAGTTCACAATTATATATACATATAAATGATGAAAAATTCAAAACAGAAATTGTAAATTAGAATACAACAGAAAAAATCCCCAAATGCAAAACCTTAATTCTCTTAAATACTTAAAAAAAACCGACCAGTCAAAGTTTAGCCAATTCAGACATCGCTAGGATATATACCAAAAGAAAAATCACATTAAAGACAAAAAAGTGCAGCGGATCTCACATTAACAGTACAAATAGACGTTGCTTGTAGAACGTCTTGGAACACCATTGCTCTTCAACACTATTTCCTTGTTGAATCGATGATATGCTGCACATTGTTGTCTTTGCTGTGATTTTTCTTTTGGTTTATGTCTTATATTGGCGAAATATTGGCTGGTAAGTTTTTTGGATCATTTTACAGATTTAAGGCTTAACTTTTTTTTAAAATTTTATATATTTATGAATGTATGTTTGTACAATATTATGTATCGTATCATTTATTATATTACAATTACAATATATTACATGATTAGAAAGGTGTCAAGATGAAATATTTATTTTTATTTTGAAGCAAATAAAAAAAATATTTATTGAAACAAGATGGTACTTATTTAAAATTAATTATAGTAGTAGTAATTTTTACCCTATCCGCCAAGCATTGATCTAGCTTCCATTGTTGCAATTCTATAATTGATCAACTCCCAATGTTGTTTTATTGTTATATTTTTTATTTTTCTTACCTTTTTTCAGTTAAATTAAATGTTAAAGTTTTAACTACACAATTTTGTACATTTTTTTGTATACTGTTTTGAACTGAATATATATATTTTTTCTTTGTATTTTTTATACTCCACATCTTTGCTTTTTAAGGCACTTTTTATGGTTTTTATTATATGGTTATTGATAATTTCATGTCCAATTATTGGGTCTATACTTCCAAACTTATCTGAGTACAATATATCTTTTCCATATCGTAGTTGTGTAATACACTACCTTCAGAACGTTGCAGTTTTATAAATTTATTACACGTTAGAAAGTTTTTTGTATATAATAGAGAGAAAGAAACATACATATTTTTCTATGCACAAAAAAATATTGGTTTACTCACTGATGCAATATTAATAATCTGCCGCCTACCTCATGACGCTACTGTGGTGCCATTCTTACTGTAAAACATATTTTTAAGGAGTGCACTCATGACCTTCCTACAATGAATAAAATAGGACTAGTCCCGAAGTCCCAGTTTGGGACTAGTCACAATTATATTACACAACCACAATTATATTAGTTTTTAACGTTTTTAAAATCATCGCCTTATATACATGGAAACTTCCTGGGGCTCTTTTCAGATCAAATGAACTCATATTCAAAATGTATAAATGATTATAAATTTTATGATTGTATTTTATATTGATATATTTGGTATTTATTTATATGTTTGGCAGATAAATACCATTGAAGGGGCGATAAATTTCAGCCAAAATCGTTTGCATGTATTAAGTAACATTAAGGACTTAACCAAAATTTAGTAAGTGAGTTAAAATAAAAATGTAGGTAAAAAAAACAACAAGAATAATATATTATATAAAAATCCTCCCATGATAAACTTTATGTAAAAGGATGTCAAAGTAATAATGCCTTGGTTGAAAAACAAAGCTATTAAAAAGTGATATGTGCAATAACCTCCCAGAAGCTCCTGAAGGTACGGGAATAAATTTTGAAATACAACTTACACTTTATAAAATATAATAAAAAGCGCGCTTTACATCCAGCTTAGAATAAAGTATTATTTATAGCAATGTATAAATTTCTAAATTGGTGAGGATCTGAGGGAATATTGCGGGTACTTAAGCTGGTCCTAAAGAGGTTGCAGGTTTTTACTGCATCGTAAATGCTTCTTGCACCACTTCTTTGCACCACTTCTTTTTAACTGTTCAATGTTTTTAACACGTGTTTTTAACAGGATTATTATTTTTTTTCTAGATTTTTTCATCACAGTTGCTCCAGGGCATCGAACCCTTACCAATAAGTGTTCTCTACTGTGGCCTTCTCCGACGTGGATAATCCCACTTGAGAAAAAATATGAAATAAATGTCTAAAATATTAAGAAAATTCCATTTCTGGAAATAATTGATATCTCACACAGTTTTTTTTTTTTTTTTTTAGTTTTTTCTTTAGAAATCAGATCATTAAGTGATACGGCTGTTACGATTGACTAATATTCAATGTCGACAGAAATTATTACATTATATAAAGTAGGATTGTCTATAAAAGTGGTCAACTGTGTTTATATAAATGGAAAGGGGAATCAGAAGTTATTCTGGTATGCATCATTTTATAAATTTTAGGAAAATACAGTCCTAACCACTTGAATCAGTATGAAATTATATTATTGCCGATAAAATGACTATGAAGGAAGTGAATTTGGAAGCAGAGCGAAAAATATAGAAGGATTTCAGCATAAAGAAAGACCAGAGAAGGTTGGACGAAGTTCGACAGAGAAACGTGCCAGTGAATGCACGAAGGAATAGTGGAGAAGAAAAGAACTGCACCAACAGGAAGGAAAATAGAGTTGTAAAGTGATCAGAAGTGGTCAATCCGGTGGAAAATAAAATTAATCATTTGATGGTCCGATATCCAGCTGCACGCATGTTAGTGATGGAGCTAATATGTTTTTACACCTTTATGTTTTATTATTACATATTCCTATGATCATGATTTGCATGTATTCACCCTCATCCTTCTCTCTCTAATTTTTCAGTTTCCTCATTACTTCTGCATTCAAATTCTTCTGCGGGCTTGGAATCCCCAACCCAGGCTGTTCATTTTCTGGTGGACGATCTCTGCCGGAAATAGAAAGTGTCAGCCTTATAACTTCTCTCCATCTTCTCATATACTTCGTAGATATGGAGTAATTAAACTTCTAAGCCGACATCAGGAAATAAGCTAAGTCGACATCATTGGCCTGTTTTTCTTGATGTTCAGGTTCGATGTCCTTCCATGTCGGAACAGGGCATTACTTCGAGTTCAACAGCTGAAAGGAGGATATACCGGAAATTGGAAAGAATTATATAATCTGGAAAACTGGTTACATATCTTTGGTGGAGAAGGCCAATACCCGGTTTGGGATAAAGCGCAAAATAAAGATAATAATATTAAAATATAAATAATTAAACCAAATTGCATCACTACACAAAATTACATGATTGTGGATTGGGGAGGTCTGGTATGCGAGTATGATGTTGTGTAGTAATGGTTTATGTCTAGTTCATAAATTACACAATCTAACTCATCTAACAAGGTTCAGGTGAAATGATATGAACTCAAAAAAACCGTCCAGGAAGTGAATAGTGATTCAGCTGCATATGTGCCTGTTTTCCTGCAATAAAAACATCTGACTGCCCGTATTTTAGTATGTGAATGCCAAATTTATTACTGTTTTTTTCAAACCATAAACATTCAATTTTATGTTTGGCTATCTGTGACGTAACATCGGTTTAAACTCCCGAAACCTGTTTTGTTAAGGCAGGTCAAACGAAAACAGACTAAAACCAAAAACATTAACGACTGTGCATGATTTGAATCTTAAAAAATATATTTGTAATAAATAAAAATAAAGTCTGCATGAGAATAAGGGCCCTTGGCACAAATAACTACTTTGCTATGCAAATGTATTGGTTTACGCAATATTTACTGCACTGCGACTTTTGGTCTTGGTGCTTAAGATGTTCTGAATGGTTTTTCTTAGAACTTCTTTAACAGCCATTCAAGCCATGTTAAGATAGAAAAACAAACGTATTGAATAAATTAAAAGAAATAAATTACCCTGTTTAGTATCAAACAAAGAGGTCAATATTAAGCTATAATTTGAATGTTTTTTATTTATTTTATATTGGTCAATTTAAGGAGGCTCATTTATTTTTTCAATAGCTCAAATGTTTATATTCACAGAATAAAACCTGTACCACTACAACCCGTGAACGGGTCTGGGGTTCAGTATATGGTAGAGACTGTACTGTTTCATGGACAAGGGTTCTGCAGGGAGGTGATTTGTCTTATATCACGCCCAACCGCCAAATTTTCCCCTTTATATTGGGTTCTCTATTTGTATAACATTTTATAGAGGGTAGATGAGCCCCAGAAGGTTATTAGAACCTATATGACCCATCTCCGGCTGCAAACAGACTAAATAAAAATCTTGCCTGCAGCGGGATTTGAACCAGGATTTCCGGCATGGCAACTCAGTGCACTACCACTGAGCCACTCCGCTCCCTAAACAAATATTTACTGCACTGCGACTTTTGGTCTTAGTGCTTTGGATGTTCTGAATGGTTTTTCTTAAAACTTCTTTATATATATTATAAAGCTATTCTTTTTATATATACATATATATATATATATATATATACATATATATATATATATATATATATATATATATATATATATATATATATATATATATATATATATATATGTATATAATATTTTATTCAGTTTGATTGAATGGTTTTGTAGTAACTCTCCTTCTGACATATTTTTATATTTTATAAACTAACAATATAAGCAAAAACCTCATTAATTTTACGGATTGTAAATAATTAACATTGGCTATGATTGTACATTATTATTTTAAGTTTCCTTTGAGCTAATATTTATCAGAAAGATGTCCACGTAAAGCTGGTTTGGAGGTCTGTGGAATGAAGAAGATCAGGCCAAGCACCAGGATGACAAAGTAGTGGAATTATGAAGTTGCCAGAGTGGTGAAAGAGAAGAAAGGGGCTTGGGCGGCATACAAGAGGTCTAAATTGCTTGAGGACTGGGAAGCATACGTGAGAAATCGGAACATTGCAAAAGCAACCGTGAAACAAGCTCGGAGTAAAGCCTGGAAGGATTTTGGTAAGGAGATAGAAGAAAATTACCAGGAGAGCATCCGGAAGTGCTGGACTACTGTGAAATGCATGAGAGGAAAGAAAGGAAAAAGGATCCGGGACATTAAGGATAATCAAGGCCAGCTTGTAACGGCAGAGAAGGAGATTCTGGAGGTGTGGCGGAAACACTATGAGGGAAAATTTTCATTGGAAGAATACAGAAGTGACCGGACAGTGGATAGAAGACATCGACCGAGGACAGTGTACATACAGCCTGAGGATATAGATGACACAATCCAAGAGGAAGAGGTTGAGGATGCAGTGGCACATATAAATCTTGGGAAAGCTGCGGGAACGGATGGTATAGCGCCAGAACTGGTAAAGTTTGGGGGACCAACGCTGGTTAAAGCGCTACAGAACCTGTTCAAGAGGATTTGGAACTCAGGGACCATAGCTGGGGAATGGGAGGAAAATCTAATTATAACTCTATACAAGAAGGGAGACCAAACCTTATGTGAGAACTACAGGCCCATATGCCTCTCTTTGGTGATGTATAAAGTGTATACAAGGATCCTGGAGCAGCGGCTGAGAGCATATGTTGAACCCAACATGGAAGAAGAACAAGCTGCTTTCCGGCCTTCAATACAAACCCAGGATCATATCTTCTCTCTCAGGATGGTTACGGAGAAAGCGTTGGACCGAGGACGGAATGTCTACCTTGCCTTTATGGACCTCAAAACAGCCTTTGACACGGTCCCCAGACAGGAGATTTGGACTGCTATACAAGAGAAGCGGATACCACCAAACCTTATTAGCGCCATCAAATCAACGTACAAGGACCCAAAAGGCGTGGTTAGATTAAATGGAATGAAGTCTGCTCCGTTCAGAATCTACAAAGGGGTTAAGCAAGGAGATAGCCTCAGTCCACTCCTGTTTAACATTGTCATGGACGAGGTGTTGAAGGTGTGCACTCAGAGAACACCCAGAGCAATCGTTGGTTACTGGAATATGTTGCCCGTCCAGGCCCAGTGTTTCGTTTATGTAGACGACATTGTGGTGGTAGCAGCCAATGTGGATTCTATGCAAGTTGCAGTGGAGGAATGGTCCGAGGAGCTTAAAATAAGAGAACTCGCGATCAATCCGGATAAAACCAAGGTTATGCAGGTAGGACGGGAGGAGGTGGAGCTCAGGATTGTGAGTGAAGGACACCAACTGGAGCAGCTTGATATTTAGGAATATCTGGGAACGATCTTGAGTTGGGATGGGAAGATAGACCAGGAGGTTATGCATCGAGTGCGTAAAGCAAACCAGGTTTTCTTCCAGATTTCCAGAACTCTGGTGGGCAAGCAGGAGGTGAGCAAGAAGGCGAAGCTTCGCATCTTTAGATCTGTCTTCCTCCCGGTCTTGTTATATGGAGCCGAAAGCTGGGTACTCTTGGACAAGAATGCCTCACGAGTGACGTCAGCAGAAATGCATTAATATTTATGAGATTTTTTTTTTTTGGAAGGATTTAGAAAAACTATAAGTTTTAAGTGCCTAACGTTTTTAAAAGTTATCTTGTATTTACTCTACTCCAGTTTCATTTTCATTAGCTATGATAAGAGGTTATCTTTGACATCATGTTCGTGATATGCAATTTATAGTAAACATAATACAAAAGTGCCAGGGAAATTAAAAATTAACAATATCCCTATTAATTTTTGCGCAGTTTAGTTTAAAATGTCGATGAAATGTTAAGATGTAAGTCGTAATCCCTTTGTACAAAAGTATTCTTCGCCTGAAAAGTATAAAAGATTTAAATCGTCAGGGGGTGCAGTCTAAGATTTAAAATAAGAAAACCTTAGTTAATTGTCCCAACGTTACGGACTATGATGTAGGCCATCTTCAGGGCTGCATGGGGGTGGGGGCGATGTGACTCCGTCTAGAATTTTATACTGACCTTATTTTATTGTGCCAGCAGTCGTAAATTATCGTTAGTTGTAGAAACTCGACGGGCTCACATCGCCCCTCCCCCCCCCCCCTGGCATCTCTAAAGATGGCCTACACCTTAGGGGCCGAAACGCTGGCATAATAAAACAAGTTTTTCTTATTTTGCGTAATCATTGACTGCACCCCTGATAATTTCAATCCATTATTAGAATTATCCACCAGTCAACTATTTTCCACTTAAGTAGATATACTAAATAAAGGATTTAGGCCACACGACGCCTTTCACTTTTACTTTTGACCTCATTGCAAGCTCTGAAGAAGATTAGCAATGTGGGTCGAAACGTCGGCGTCTAATAAATAGGGTATCTCTTTTAAGAAATTCTTTCCTTGACCTTTACACGGACCATTTTCGTCCACTGATATATAAGGTCATCTATTGTTATTCAATACAAAGGATTCGGCTAAAATTATTTCTTTTTAGATTTCAATCACTAAAAAGTGAATTACTGCTACTTTTTAGCTAATAAACAGGGTATAGGTGGGGGGAGGTTATTATCAAACTCGATTATTTAAAGATGCTAGGTTTGAAACCAGTAGGTTTGAGTGGAAATAATGTTTGTCATGAAAAGATGATATCGGATTCGGGCCAAATCAGCAACTAATGGGACATTAAGGTCATTATGGATTACTTTGTTCGTAACAAAGTAAAGAGCATTGAGGATTTTACGAAGGATTTTGGATTGTAAGGATTGAATTCAAAAAAGGAATTCGATGGCTTAGTTGACCCCCAAAGCTTTACTCCGTATATAATTCTAATATCTGAAATTTTTGTATGATCTAGTATATAAAGCACACCGCTAGGAACAATAGTGTTAGTAGTAGTTTGAAACAGCACAATACATAACTATTGTAACAGAATACTAAGTTCGAAACGTAATCGGGGGAAATGCACTTGGCAATTGCCTAGTTTCAAGAGGCGTTATAGCAGGCGGTCCTGTTGATCCAGATGCATGCTGGCTCGCATAAACAACGCCATCACTGGGATGAATGCACTTTGCGCCGATGTATGCAATGAGAGCCACTTAGAGTGTGCGTCTGCTAATAGTGGAGCAATGTATACATCATCAGTGGTTCAATGATCAAACGAATAAACATTTGAAAATGAAATCGTATCAACTGTTAGTTCTAATATTCCATAAAAGGCTTATATAATTGATACGTTGACTTGGGAAGATGGTAAGTGAAGAAGAGGTAATTTTACAAGAGAAGCAAAAAACTGTTTTGACAGTTTCAAGTGGAAAATAGTAACTACCACCGTTTATAGAAACCCAGTCTTGACATGCTCCTATTTAAGGTGCCCACTTTATAGAGCCTGGGTGAGACCCAGGAAGGTCTATGGGATACATTACGGGCTGCTTAAATACTTAAATAAAAGTCGACCAAAGCAGTGAGATTTGAGCCCAGAACCTTCGGCACAGCATCTGAGTGCTTTACCCTGAGCCACTCCCTTCCCCCATATATTGCTTATTCTTTTGTGGATACTACATGACTAACACGTACACCTATTAAGGTATAGTTTAATGGCAAAAAAAGTATATAGTAAAATAGATAAAAGTACTTGTGGCAGTATAAAAAAAATAGATTAAAAAATAAGCACGATTTCTGCAAACTGCGGAAGCAATAAATGATGTTTAGCCCGATAATTGTACCTCCGTTACTATTCGCTAGTAATACAAGTTGCTTTTACCTCCCCTACTCACTTGCTAGGAGGTAAAAGCGAGTGAGACTTTCAAGCAATTAACTTCCGCTTTATCAACTATATCTAAAATTTAATATGTCATTTATATTGATTAAAATGCGTGGTAAATTTTAAAAATGTTTTGTTTATGTTTAAAAATATTTTTTAAGAAGTAGACTGCGTTCATCAATCCGGTTTTTTAAAACTGTTCCTTTAAATAATAAAGTAAAAAACTGATGTTTTTCAATAACCATTAGTCACATACAATAAAGGGATGGAAGTGACGTTTACAACTTTTTTTTTTTTTTATAGTTGCATAATGTTTGAGATTGAAGTTTTATGGGAATAATGAGTACAAATCTAAAATGTTTCAAGCTTTTAAAAATTTTCTAATGGTTAATTTAAAGAATTACATCATCGAACTAGGAATATTTTGATTTATCAATAACCAAATTTGTATTTCTATATGGAAGTTTCAAATATCTGTTTTGAAAAAAAAAATTTTTTGTGATGACGTAGTTCTTTTGAAGGATTGACGTATAAAGAAAATAAAACAAACATTTAAAGGTTTTTAATTAAAATTTACTAAGCAGGAACGAGGCTACGCTTATTTAAAATGGGGCACATGGAAAACCGCACGTGTAAACAAATAAATTTATAATAATTTATTATTATCACAAATTAAATCAAATGCCAGTAATCCCACTAATGATTTATTTTTTTTAGAGGGCATAAATAACAGTTAATGGGCTAATAAGGTTAACCATAGCCCCTAATTCTCGTGGAGATTGTTATTATGGTCATAATCACGCGTATATTTATCAACGCCTTTTTTTTATTATTCTTTTTCTTTTTTAAACTCGAAATGGTATAAAATGGTGGGTTATAAAGCCAACTAGCGGGAGGAATTATTCATGAAGTGAAATTATCAGAATTATTAATGACAACTGGCTGTTTAATTTTATTCGATTCGGGGGGAGAGTACAATGGTGCCGAGGTGGTAATAAATAATGGCCGGTAGCGAACCTTCCCACGCCGCCCTAGGTGAGGACAGTCTCCACAATTTCCATAATTTTTACGATGTAAAAAAAAAAAGATCAAATAGCCCAGCCTCCGTACCAGATTGCCTCATTGTTTTAAATCGGGAGGTACAGGCGCACGGGGTCAGTATTTCATTCACGGAGGCGTTTCGTTTGCGTATTATTATTTATTTTTATTACATTTTTTTATTTTCCCTTCTCATGCAAGCCCTCTCTCCCTCTCAGATCTGACACCGGAATCGCTACGACTTTTTCGAAATTTACGATCGTGTAGCAAACACGTTGATATTTAAAAGACTTAGCGTCCTTCACCCCGGAATTTTCTGTCAAAGAACGGGCGTTTAGACGCGGATAAATGGTTTGGGTAAGTACCGTACTGGAATTTTTCGTAATTTAAAAATTGTTTTGCTACACAAATTGGAAAGATTAATAATAAAAAAAGAAAGAAAAAAAAACAGTATCACTATGACCCATGGAGGGTCTTAAGATCAGTATATGGTAGAGGCTGTACTGTTTTGGACAGTTCTTGTGCAGGAGGTGAATTATCCTAGATCACGCACAACCGCCAGATTTTCTCCTTATTTTGAATACTCACATTAAAGGCTGGGTGAGCCCCACGATGGTCCTCGATTCATAGGATCCATTTCTGGTAATAAACAGGTTAAATAAAACTCTTCCAGCTAGCGGCGTGGCACCTCAACGCTCTAACACGGAGTCACTCTGCACCTTATATTAATAAATCTAGAGATGGAAATGGACTGTGAAAAATGAATATTGCTAATTTTGTATTAATACGCCTATAATTTATTTTTATTATAAGCCACATCAATAGTTATTAAAAAATGTTATGTTTTTTTTTTCTGCAGCAGAATTGACAGTATTTTGCTAAAATCCAGAAAAAGTTAATATCAAAATTATCAATATCCCTATTTTATTCTGCCCAGTTGAGTTGAGTAGTGAGAATCAGGTCATTGGAATCCTTGATAGGGTAGCTGCTGGTAGTGAATGGCGTTCTGGAAAAGCAAGTACTGAATCCAATATCCTTCATGTGCCCAACGAGATCTTGTAGGGGTACGGTTGATATTAATTTTATATTATGCATGGACTCTTCGACCTATAAAGTGAATTTGTAGTATCAATCATAAAGATTATTATGTATTGTGTGTTTATTAATTTAACGTCATTTTATGCTGCCATGGCTAATTGGACGATGCTACAACGGGAGACCTTAATTTTACCAATCCTGGAATGATAGGATAGAAATATTTAACGGGTACCTAACATTATACAGTCTCGGAATCTCCATTTTATGTCTCTTTTGAATAACTCCATAACTAAGAATTTTTTAGTTATACAGTTCGAACCTGCGATCCCGCGATCTTGGGCATTGTAGGTTGTTATGCTAACAACTACACCGCATGTGACTCTCAGTATTCTGAATTGATAGATTCCGTTATATAAAGCCTGCGCCTAATTACAATCTTCATCGAGTATTTAAATAAACATTGAAATTTTTGTCTTGTATCTATAAAGTAAATTACTATTAGCGGATTATCATTTTTTGTTTGTTTATTAAACCAGGAAGTAGAACATTAATGGACCATAGAGTGTTTAATCAAGACGATCTTCCTTGGAAATATTCTTCTCGCGGTATTCGGAAAATAGTAAAAAACATTTTTAATTTTTGATGATTAAAACAATAAATACTTTGATGAATTATTATGGAAATAGTATATTAGTCGTTCTGTATGAAGCCCACCTCCTTAATCGCGCAACCTCTTCGTATTAGTCGCCTCATTTGAGTCATTTGTGTGTGCGTTGTTAAATTATTTTTGTATTGTGTTTTTAATGTTTTAGTCTTCTCATATTTTGTTTATTATCTATTGAAGATTAACAGAATAACACTTTAGGAATAGGCGTCTTTAAAAGAAGAAGATGTGAAATAGTTCCAGAAGTTTGAATAATTTCAAAGATGAAATTGAGTGAAAAATGTCATCATATGAATTTTGACAAGGATAGGAATGGACATGTTTTCGTCGAAAATGTAAGCGTTTATAGAAGAGGAGGAACGTGGCCAGAAGGGTCTAGAATTAGCATTTTGTTATTACATTTTGTATATTTCAATCTCTATTAATATGAGTAAGAACGTAGGTGCGTAAGAACGTAAGTATCTGAATTATCAGGTTATAAACAATGGTGGATAACAGTTCCTGTAGACCAAATAATACACAAGTACCAACATTATCTTTTGAAACAAGAAGAGTTCCAATTTTAGTTCATATTTTAGAAAAGTTACATTACTTAAAATTACGACTTGTTCCCATAGTTGGTTCATGACATTGTGGACTAATTGGTAAATGAACGACAAATTTAGGACTAGTTTGAATAAATTTGACTTCCGATTATTGAAATAGTTTAATATCTATCTTTCAAGTAGATTAACTATCCCCGTTGTACAAGCTATACTGGACTACTTACAATGTTCTCTTCATCGTACCATTTTTTGGACTCATATTTCAGTTGCTAAATGAATAGTAATTTCAATAAAAAATTTAGCAAAGCAGAGAAATATAAAGCAATGCACGTGGGTGTTGACACTCTCAAACTGAATGAAAGGACCTTGATAGGAAGGATTAGGAAGGTGAAAGACCCTTCACGCGACAGCTCCGGGGATCGAATTGATACAGCTTCGTCGTAAAACTTCAAGAGATACCCTTGATGCGGTTATTGGCTCAAGGAGTCTACGCGAAAGTGAATTAAGAGGAAAGTGTGTTTGATATTATATTAGGTGCTCTCTCCCCTATCAGGAATGGGATGTGTAAGTTTTGTATCATTCGTGTTGTTTCATTGATCGAAGCTGTAAGTCATAGGAAGAACCTGACGGCGTCCACGCCTCTTCTCCCTCTGGACTGAAGGTGAAAAGAAGCTGATGAAACGGATTTGTTCCAGGATGTATCCCCGGCAATGGGTAGTGCACCAGTTGCTGACCTCCAGGATACGGTAGTTGGCTGGGGAAAAAACTGCAAATGTGGGTATAAAAGTAAAAAAGGAAAGACAGAGGGACGATATATTATATAGAGGAGTTAAATAGAGGCTGTGCGGGCCGATATATCGACGGGAGGACAGACGACACAGACGCCGCGCCCCCGACGGCTCCCAATGGCCCTGTTCTCTGTCCCGGCCACTTATTTATTGCGCCTCCTCCCGTTTTGTTTAATTTACCGATTAGGTCCTGCCCCACCTGCACTCCACCTGCATTCCGCTCTCTGGGCCCTCTCCTTTTCGACAACCGCAATTTCGTTTTACAGGACCCGTCCGTCATTGCCCAATACCGTATCATTCCTGTGGAACATTAATTAATGATGAGATTAAAGGGTTACAGCATATTTAGTATATATGCATTACAAGAGTTGAATTAGCTGAAAACGGCAAAAATTGTTTGGTCATTTCAATTTATTATGAGGATTTTAAGTTTGACGGTTGTATGGAATCTGTTCTACAGGATCAGTAAGATATTCTTAAAGGATACGAAGCAATTATTGGTTTACAACGAAGGTTAAAGGTGATTCAGATGGGATCAGATGGGAAGGTGACGTCATTGAGAAGGTTAAACAGCAGGGAGGATAGAGAACTGCCCAAGCTTTGATGATTTCGATAGACACCCAGTCTATATAGTATAACACTAAAGTACAAACATATTTTAAAAAAGTTGATTTATTGAAATTTACATCAATATTATAATAATACAAGTAGAATTAATGATACGTAATGGTATGAGATAAGACAAGTGGAGAAACAACCTACTGATGGTACTCAAATAACAAATTCAACTCAGAACGTCATGGGAACATCATCTTTTTATACGCTTGAGTTGATTTGAAGAGGTAGTTTGAAACTAGTGGATTTGAGTGGGAATAAAGTTTGTCAAGAAAGGATATATATGGGGTTCGGGGCGAATAAGCAACCAATGACTTTATTCGTGACAACGAAAACAGCATTGAGGATTTTACAAAGGATATTGGATTGAGAGGATTGGATACGAGAGGAATTCCAGCTTACAGGAGCCCCAAAGCTTTACTTTGTAAGTCCAAATAGTTATGCATATGTCTTTGGTAATTAATATGGACACTGGAACGTTTGTAAGTTCGAGTAGTGTTGAGTAGTCGTTGAGTAGTCGAAAAAAGTTTGAAGTTTTCAGTCTAGTATGAGGATTTTAAGTTAAACGTTTGTCAAGATGGAAGACCTTAGTATCTAATCTGTACTACAGGAATCAGTAAGATATTACTAAAGGATACTGGTTGGTATACGACGAAGGGTAAAGGTGATTTGACGGAATGAATACATAAAAAAGTAATCATTTTAAATTTAGACTTTATGTAATTCTACAAAGAGAAAATTAAACCTTAAAAATCGTGAAAATTGGTTGAAGGAAAAAAATTAAGAACCTATTTCATCACTAGAACTTTTGAACCTTTGAACAATTTTTATGAAAGAAATTTTCTATCTATATAAATATGAATAAACCTTTATCGGAATTCCTTATGTAACCGTCACAAAGCTCGCCATCAATTAATTGTTTATTTTCCAGATAATATATTTTGAGTAATAGTTTCTGTGTTGTCCTTTTAGTTTTCATAAAAGCTAATAAAAACTAGGTATAAACTAAGTGATTATTTAAAAAAAAAAAATGTTTAGTAAACATTTCTAAACTATGGATTATTTTATTTGTAACAAACCAAGGAGCATTGAGGATATTACATATGAGTGGAATTCAAAGCCTTATAGGAGCCCCAAAGCTCTACTTTTTAAGTCTAAATAGGTCTTTAGTCATGTATATATATTTTGTAATTAATAAGGAACTTAGACGGTTTGTCTAGTAGGTGTTGAAGTAGCCTGAAACAGCGAGCAGTTTCTTGTTTCAATTTAGTATGATGATTTTTAATTAAACGTTTACCCTAATAATCGAATTTGTTCTACAGCAATCAGTATGATATAATTAAAGGATACTGGAGAAACCATTGGTTTACGGCAACCTTTAAGTTTAATAGAATCCTGTAGTAAACTAGTTGCGGAAAAGTTAAAGTGATCCACAGAAACATCGTTTAGGAACAGTTTACCAATATTATGAACCAATTATGGTTCTTTTGAAGTATATTTTAATTAATACATCCTCATATTTTATCAGTTTTTTTAATGGATCGTTGAGCCAGTAGAGGTGTACTAACGGTGGATGTTGAAGGAGTTACTGCGATAAGATCAGAGGATCGGTCTGGAACGGTGAATGATGCCTGGTACAGCCCCTAGCTAGTGGGAGCCTTCGTATCACGGATCATAATAGTCACTTGTATTGTCCCAGGATAGAGAAAACTTTCAGAGGTATATTTCAGCTTTATTTAATTTAAGGGGCCTTTGGGCATAAAAGGATATAGGAAAAAACCCAATTTTTTTTCTGTTAAACATCAATAAATAGAATTTTCTAATTCTAGCGTCGTTTATAACATCTTCTTCGTTATTGTGGTAAATAAATTTTGTTCATATTTAAATAGTTTCATTTAAAGTTGAATTGTTACTTTTAAAGTTATTTAAAAAAAATATATTAAAATTACATTATTGATTTAAAATCTTATTGAAATTACAACGAACGAGTGCATATAATGCATATAATAAATGACACATTTTCTACATAAATTCATATAATTATATATAGATATATAAATTCAATTACATTCAATGCACTTCAACAAAAAATCTTTGGATTGAAATGATATTGAAGGCCGGGTCATCGGTTTACGACGAAGGGTAAAGGTGATTTGATGGAAAGTTATCATTTAAACTTAAAATTTTTATTTAAGGTTGTTCATAAATATTTAAAGCGTTGTTTCAGGTTACATAAACACATACTAGTATTCTAGTATGCCTAGGCAAACACTCTATGTCCACAAAAGACTCAAATACAAGACCTATTTAGACTTGAGAAGTAGAGCTTTGGGGCTACACTAAGCCATCGAATTCTTCTCGTATCCAATCCTTCCAATCTAAAATCCTCAATGCCCCTTAATAAGTTACGAACATAGTGATTCATAAAGGCCTGAAAATCCCATTTGTTGATGATTCGGCCCGAACCCCAAATCAATCCTTTCATGACAAACTTTATTCTCACTCAAATCCACTAGTTTCAAATCTAGCTACATCTTCGATTCCCGATAATACTCTGAGGAGTCAGAAAAGAAGATGGTCTCGTGACTTTCATAGTTTTTTTTTTTTTTTAAATTTATTTTTGATATTTACAACTGTATAATAAAAAAAATACATCCAGTAAATAGGCTATGTGATACAAAATGACATGAGTAATGGCAAGTTGAGAAACTACCCACTGGTAGTACTCAAATATCTAGTTCAACTAAGAAGGTCACGTGGCCATCTTCTTTTCAGACGCCTCGGGGGATTATCGGGAATCGAAGAGGAAGCTAGGTTTGAAACTAGAGGGTTTGAGTGGGAATGAAGTTTGTTATGAAAGGAAAGATACCGGGTTTGGGCCAAATCAGCAACAAATGGGACATTAAGGTCGTTATGGATGACGGTATTTTTAACAAAATAAGGAGCGTTGAGGATTTTACGAAGGATTTTGGACTGTAGGGATTGGATACGACAGGAATTCGATGGCTTAGTCGAGCCCCAAAGCTCTACTCCGTAAGTCCAAATAGGTCTTATGATGGTCATGTAGATGAGTCTTTTGTAGTTAATCGGGAGGTTAGAGCGTTTGTCTAGTAAGTGTTGAAGTAGCCTGAAACGTCGAACAGTTTCTTGTCTTTTCAGTCTAGTATGAGGATTCCAGGTTAATCGTTTGTCGAGGTGCAATCCTAAGTATCGGATCTGTTCTACCTGCACCAGTGGGGTATTATTAAAGGATACTGGAGGGCAGGAAGTCATTGGTTTACGACGTAAGGTAAAAGTGATTTGATGGGATTTTTGAGAATTTATTTTAATTCTCCAGCTTTGACACCATTCTTCAAGATCAGTGATATGGGATTGGAGCCTTTGGGATGCAATAACTGGATTGGCGTTGACTGATAATACACATGTATCATCAGCATACGTGGTAAGGATAGTATTAGGATGAGTTGGGATGTCAGCTGTATAAACTGTATAAAGGATTGGGCCAAGGATACTACCTTGAGGAACACCAGCAGATTGGGAGAAGAGGGATGAAAGGACATTATTATGGTTTACCTGGAAAGTTCTATTTGTGAGATAGGATTGAAGGATGAGAAAGTAGGTATGAGGTAGGAATTTACGGAGTTTGTAGAGCAAGCCCGGATGCCAGACTCGGTCGAAAGCCTGTTCCACGTCAAGAAAGACGCCCGAGCAATATGATCCACGTTCTAATGCAGAGGAGACTACATCCACCACACGATGACATTGCTGAATAGTGGAGCGGGATGCTCGGAATCCAAACTGGTGATCTGGTATTACATGATTTGCATCAAGGATGGGGTACAATCGTTTGAGGATGAGTTTTTCTAGGATTTTACCCATGCACTGTAGAAGAGAGATAGGACGGTATGAGGAAGGGTATTCTGGTTTTTTTTTAGGTTTGGGTATCATTTTTACAATGGATAATTTCCAGGGGTCAGGAAAATATGTGGAGCGGAGTACAGCATTATATATATAGGTAAGGAATAGAATGGCTTTTCTAGGAAGGTGTTTTAAGACATGAATTGTGATGAGGTCATACCCAGGAGCTTTGCGGGAAGGTAGTCTGTGAATAATGTTGGATATTTCTGTAGGATGGAATGCTTTGGGTGGAAGGGACATTTGGAGGGGAGCATCTAACGCTTCTTTTATACATTCAATGTGATTTGGGTTAATTATTTCAGGATGTGGATGAAAAATTTTGGAAAGGTATTGACCAAATAACTGTGATTTTTCTCCGTCAGAGACTTTCATAGTTAAATTTGTTCTTAGAGTACTAT